>OY743188.1:3947500-4405000 GCA_963555705.1 Ligustrum vulgare | reverse complement strand
TGTTGTGGGTCCTTCACTTTCATTACATCGATGTGGATTGTCGCGCGAAATAGCAATAGAGCTTTTCCAGACATTTGTAATTCGTAGTCTAATTAGACAACATTTTGCTTCGAACATAGGAGTTGCTAAGAGTCAAATTCGGGAAAAAGAACCGATTGTATAGGAAATACTTCATGAAGTTATGCAGGGGCATCCTGTATTGCTAAATAGAGCACTCACTCTGCACAGATTAGGCATACAGGCATTCCAGCCCGTTTTAGTGGAGGGGCGTGCTATTTGTTTACATCCATTAGTTTGTAAGGGATTCAATGCAAATTTTGATGAGGATCAAATGGCTATTCATGTACCTTTATCTTTGGAAGCTCAAGCGGAGGCCCGTTTACTTATGTTTTCTCATATGAATCTTTTATCTCCAGCTATTGGGGATCCCATTTCCATACCAACTCAAGATATATAAAAATTATTGTCTCTTCTCCTAAAATTAGAGATTTCAAGTTTGGCAAGATTTTCTCAAAATCATTTTCAATTACACATGTCTTATAAAGAAATTTGGGACTACTTGTTGGGAAATGAACAACTAGAATTGTTAACACAAGTAGTAACGTTAAATATTTTCCTCAAATTTCGTATGATTAAAATAGAAAATCAACAATTCAAATAAGTCAATCACAAATAATAGAATATTGAAATTCTAAATAACAGTGCGACAACACCAACAATTATTTAACGTCGTAAAACTCTCAATGAGAGAGGAAAATTGACGGGGCAAACCGACACTTCCACTATTACCAAATAATAGGAATAGAATATTTTTTATATAGATTTTTGTCCTAAATTAAGAAGAAACGCAATATACACCTTCTAGAATCAATCTTGGCAACCACAATATAATCATTTAATATCAATAGATGGAACTCAACAACAACAACAATGAATAATAAATAACACACAAATCATTCTAAGATAATACTTAGAGAATCCCAAATCTTGACGAAGAAGAATACACTTTCTTCCCCAAATAAATACAAGAAAATAGCACATTTGTATTTCATTGTTGCTGCGTGTCTTAATTCAGGGCCTGACTTGAGAGAAGGCAAAGTAGGCTATTTCCTTGGGCTCTGACCTGTGGCCCAAAATGAAGGGCCCAAAGTTTTGCCATTTTTTATAAAAAAAAAATTTGAGTTTTAGCCCAATTTTAAAAGCAACCCAGGCCCAAACCTTTGAATTAGACCCAAGGATCCATACGCAAATTCAGCCGTCAGAATTTGAACCCTGCATACGATTGCGCTGGGCATATTATCGACCAACTCATTTTCCATTGAGAAATGTGCCTTGAGGGCCCCATTTGTATTTTTCTCTGCCTCCTAAAAGAGTCCATAGCACCGCACTTCAATTAGGTTAGGCACTAACTTGATAGAAATTGCACAATAGCCCTCTAAGTTTTAATTAATATTTAAAATGGGCTGAAACTTTAAAACCTTTAGTTCTGAGCTAAAAATATGTTTAAGCTCAACACTACTTACTCGCAATAGTAATAGTTGAGGAATTTTAACAGAAAAATGGAACCGATATTTTTTAGACCTAAGAACTTCTCACCTAAGAGCACGCTTTATTACCTACTTATGGATGTTTAGAGAAAGAACACAAATTGAAGTACATATATCCACATATTGCCCAAAACAAGGAAAGCACTGGCGGACAGAGAGGGGGGTCCTGGGTGATCACGTGACCCTTCAATTTTGAAATTTTATTTTATTTATTTATTTATTTAGAATGGAAGTAATTTTTGGACTTTGAATAATTAAAATTTATGCGTATTGAATAAATTGTTTTAGATGAAATATATGTAAAAGATTGTAGCATGTATTCAGTAAATATAGCCTCTTTTTTGTACCAATTAAAATCTAGATTTTAATCTTGGTCAAAGTCAACAATCAATCTCAACCATAGATTTCATGGGATCCACAACTTTTCAACCACAAATCTCCTCAAATTTTATCAAAATCTAATTTTAATCTAGATTTTAATCTTGGTCAAAGGGGATGATGTGATCCAGACCACGAACACAAACCCGCACAAAGATCCATTGAAGGTCAAAGGAGGACCGATGACTCGACTGCAAACAAAGAGGGCCAACGAAGCGATGGACAAGCTAGTGCAAGAAACAATGGCCAAAACAATGTTCGTGTCATCAAAAGAAGCAAGTTCCATGTTGGGACCGAACCAAAACGATGAGTGGACAACCTCGTTCAAGCCGTCGAAAAAAATTGCAAAGTTTCAAAATTCACGGCCGTAACCCGTAATTCTTACGACCGTGAAGAGCTCACTGCTGAAAATTGAGAATTTGAAGAAATTGGACTTACGGCCGTAACTAATATTTGTCACGGCCGTAACAAAACATCGGGTTAAAGAATGAGATTTTCAAAATATGGCTTACGGCTGTAAAAAAGAGTCTCACGACCGTAACGGTGAAACAGAAAGGGTCTTACGGCCGTAAAGGGAAGGGTCACGGCCGTAAGTAACTATACGCGTAAAATTAGGTTTTTAATTATTTCCTTATTTTTGGTTATTTGTTTCCTATTTTAATTAAAATTCTTAACCTAGATTTTGACCATATTTATAGGGATGTAATTTTCATTATTCAGAGACAACTTTGATATTAATATTGAGAGGCAAATTTGCTTTCATACGTTATTCTTTATTGAATAAAATCCGAACTTGAGAGTTTAATTCTTGTTTGTTCAAATCTTGGGTGAGATTTAATTTCATTGTAATCAAGAGGTCAACATATCTATTGATTGTGTTGGTTACTTGGTTCAATTAATTTGAATCAATCTCGAAATCGTGATTCTTTGGCGTTTTTGGGTCGATTCCAATAATTTGTGGGTTGCGTAGCTACAATTGCTACGTGGTTTGCATCAGTTAACAATCAATCTCAACCATAAATTTCATAGGATCCACAACTTTTCAACCACAAATCTCCTCAATTTTTATCAAAAGCTATTAAAAATATAATTTTAATCTACACTAAACAGGAACATAATTGATTGAAAATTGAATATGTTAATTGATTGTTTACTGCGATTTAATATGTCAATTTCTTTTGAATTATAACGTAAATCTTACTGAAAATAATTTAGTATATTTGTGAGATTGCATATTATTTAGTACATTGTCTTTTGTGAATTTGAATTTTATCGTTATTTTCGATCTTTTTCTAAAAAAAAATTTTGGGCGCTGTCCCCGAACCCCCATGGGCTCTACTGCGAACTATGCCTCCCTATTACAAAATGTCTGCGTCCGCCTATGACTGAAAGTAAAAGAGATCCATTGAAACGACGTATGAACACACACTGAATATATCACTATAGAGGTAAATAATGAGTAATACTATTCGTATATAATTGTATGTACAGTGATGTATAAATAGCGTTACTTTAAATAATTTATTTACTATTTTAATAAAGAAATGTCACAATTTCACTTGTTAGACTGGTCCCGATTGCACCTATGTTAACAATACCATTATATAAATATAGTAAATACCAAAATTGGTTCGAATAACAAAACAAACATGACTTTTTACATTTTAGAAATAACTATAGAATGATGAATTATTCACATTTCATTCCATAAATTTCTTAAGCTTTGTTCGATAACACTGTAACAACTATAAATTAATTTATTTATATTTTTTAGATAAAATGTGTGGTTAAAAATTGGAGTGAGAAATGTCTATAATTAATTAAAATTTGCATTTTTTATAAATTGATGCTTATATGTAAACCACTGTTCGTTAATAGTTTTGTATTTAAAAATATATTTTTTATGTTTTCGAGATAACATTTGGAGTTGAAAAGTTAAGAGAGAAAACATGTACGATTAAAAAGTGATTTAGAGAACCGTGTTGTTTAAAAACATATTTTTAAACACTTTGACAAACAGAGGCCCTGTGATATGTATACAAATATATATTCTTTTGATTCTTGAAAATATTATTTCCCGATGATGACGAATCATGTATTTTAGGCTTTGTTTGATTATACTATAAAAATTATAAATTTATTTATTTATATTTTTGAGGTAAATGTACGATTGAAAAGTGGAGAAAAGAAATGTGTGGTTAAAAAAAATGATTTTATAACAGTTTATAAATCAATTTATAAATCACACAATTTTTCAAACCACTTTTTAATCATGTACATTTTTTTCTTCACTTTTCAACTATACATTTTACCTCAAAATCATAAATAAATCAATTTATAAACTACTACAGACTACAATGTTACCAATCAGAGGCTTATAATGATGGTGTCGAAGAACATAGGCTTAAAAATAAATTTAAAGCCACATCTCCAATCCGTCAATCACTCCTAGCCGAGGTGGCGGGTGGGGGCCGACGTGTAGTGAGATTGAGGTGCACATTTTTAGTAAGTTCTTGTTCCCACTTCACCTTTCCAGAGAGTCATTCTATAAGAACAGAAACTTTGACATAAAGTTTTACACCTGCACACATGACAACAATCTATTTATTTATTCATCGCATCAAATTTTAAATCAACAGTCCACAACACACTCGATCACACTTTCAATTACGTTTTTCGGCTCAAATAGCAATTTCCTTCAACTTTGACATAAAGTTTTACACCTGCACACATGACAACAATTTATTTATTTACGAGAAAATTACATTCATCCCTACTTTTAAAAATCCAAATTCACAAATAAGATCATTTATATAATTTTAGATTTTAGGTTGTAATTAAAATTATAACAATTAATTAACTAATTAATTAAAATAATTATATTTTGAAATTAAATTAATCACTTAAAAGTCAAACCTTATCCCAATTTCAATCCCACTCCACCTAAACCTAATCATCTCTCTCTCTCCCTCCCCCCACCATTCGATTCAACAGACAATGCGCCCTCGTTGCGGCTCCCCCCTCACAACCACACCGTCGCTGGACTCCACCCCTGGTTCAAGTGTCATCGGTTTAAGAAACATGACCTTGCAACTTACGCAGCGATGAATTTTGCTTCCCTCTTGCTGCTGGATCTAATTCCTTCTTATTGTGGCATGTCGATCTATACATCTTTGTAATGCTTAGGTCGATGTTTGTGGTGCATTTACAATGGTGGAGGAGGCCTGAACAAAAGAACTGGAACCAGCGGTTCGATTCAGTTTGGTTTCGATTCGGTTTGATTCTTTCAAAATTTTAAACGGTTTTGGTTCTAAAATTAAAAAACCATCCGGTTCCTGTTCTAGGTTCATAACCAGAACCAAGAACCAGGAATGATAGAGCAAAACATGATTTTTAAAATTTTTTAAAATATACATTTTAAAAAAAAAATCATTATTCTTAATCTTAATGCATGTTATCTGGTCCATTAGTAATTATTAATTACTCAACAACTATTGGTTCATTCAACATTACAATAACTATAAGCAAAACAAGTAATAAACAAAAAATTATAGATCTAAAATCATTTTTCTTTCAATAGTTCTGTCGTTCAACTTCAATTTTTCAGTCGTGCAGCCTTCAATCTTCAATTCTTCAAAAATCAACAAACAAGAAATCTTCAATATTCATCTCACAATCAGTTGTTATTTTATTTTTAAGCATTTGTTGGACTTGTAAGGCTGTTCCCTAAAAAAAGTGGAGAATTACGAGCAGAAATTGAAATTTTTTTCGCGGATATATTTTGATGTCAAGGACAAAGATAACTGTTGTATTCACATCTTGATCAAGGTAAATGACCTTGCAGTCTTATGGCTCTTACCAGCCGGAATATACCATTACTTCATCGCTTAAATTTGAAATTTCTAGTTTAGGAAATCAAAACCCGAACCAAAATCAAAGGAACTAAACGATTCGATTTTCGTGATGGTCGTCACAGGTGTTGGTCTTCGTTTGGTTGGTGGTGTTGTCTACTGTGGTGATGTTTTGTGTGTAGTGTGGTGTCTTGGTTTTGATGTTGATGTCAGGAGAAAAAAACAACTCGATTTATTGTAACTTTAGAACTGTATTGAAAATTGGAGTTGGGGTAAGGTTTTGCTGGTGGTGATGGAGGTCGAAACGGCTGTGGCTGCAACACCGTGGTATTGGTGGTGGTTGAAACGGTGTTAGCTATGAGTGTTGATTATATGACGTGATAACAGTAATTGAAAATTGTTGATACATGTGATTTCACAAAATATATGAACTCAAGAAATCACATAATTGTGACTTAAAATATTCGTGACCTAATAATTTGATAAGTTCGATTTGTGACCTACCTAAAATTGGTGATTGTGACCTACCTAAAATTGGTGATTGTAACCTTAAAAATGCTGGTTGTGATTTAAAAAATTTGTATTTTGTAACTTGAGATTTTACAATGTTTTGACTTCAATATTTATAATTAATAAAATATTTATAATTATTTAATTTAATTAATTAATCTTAGTTACAGTCTGATTTTTGAAATTATACAAGTTTTGTCTCAATTTTGAAATTTACATTTATAATTACCTTATTTTCATATTTTTCCCTTTATTCGAGCACACTTTCTATTACACTTTTCGATTCAAAATCAAATAGCATTTTACTTGAAGTAATTTCGAAACTTATTTATTCTTCGCTTATGCAGGCGGGTCCCTAACTTTTCACAAATTTTCTCAACTAGGAGCCTGTATGTTAATGGTAAAAATTTTACTTCAAATTTTCAAACTCAATCTCAATTATTCATTCTTAGTTAAGCTCATAATTTTTTACTTTTCAAACTTTTTCAAACCACACATCCATAAAAAACAAAAACAAAAAAAATCACAAAAATCAAAACTTTTCACATTATCAAACATGCTCCAAATGGACACACACCTTTAAATTATTGCAATTCTTACCTGTCATTAATTTGCTTTTTATTTGTCCTTTTTGTTAAATCAAAGTTAACAAAAGCACAATTTTTTTTTTTTTTAGAATAATAGATTGGATTATGCAACGACTTTGGTCTCTCAGTTACGCGTTTCTATGAGCAATTTCCTCTGCACTTTCCTCGAAATATGAAAAGCTTTTTTCTGAGTCCTTCCTTCAAGCTTCAAGCTTTATCGTCTTCACCTGACTGTTGACACCATGTGTAGCTCTGCATATAGTTAGATTTTCCTTGGAATCAAGAATTAATCGGTTAAATAATGTCTGATGCTGCTGTGGAATTTCTTCTAGAAAACTTGAAGCAGCTGCTTCTTTACAATGCAAATCTGATTCTCGACGTGAAGGGTCAGGTGGAATCTTTGTACAATGATTTGAGTTTGTTCAAAGCTTTCCTCAAGGACTCGACCGAGAGGCGAAACAAGAATGCCACCCTTCAAGAATTGGTGAAACAAATCAGAGACGTAGTTTATGACGCTGAAGATACTGTGGACTCATTTGTTGTTCAGGCAGCTTTGCACAAGTCAAGGAGTAGCATCGGGAGGGCAATTCATATGTTCCATTATCCAACAAAGCTTCGAAGTGTGGGGAAAGAGATTGAGGGCATCAGAGCCAAGGTGAAGGATATATATGAGAACAAGAAGTTTGGGTTTGAGGCACTGCAAGATGGGGAAAGATCTACCAAAGCAAAAGAGAAAAAGGTAACATATATAGCAGTGCCATGTCTCATTAAATAAGTTGTTTTATTGCATATAAGTTGAATATTGTGTAAAATTTCTGTTTTCTGGTGCTTAATCTTGACTGGATCTTGGTATTATGTTATTAGTTTTGCCTACTAGTGAATATGATGAGAACTGGATACTTCATTGACAACAAAAATTGGGTTGACCAAAAAGTCAATGCAATCTTCAATCTTGTTTGATGTTTCTAGGATTGATTTGTTTGATATTTTGAAGGATCTTCAATTTGGATTCCTTTTTGTTAATAATTTCAAAGCCTTTGACAGGCTTTCATAGTCTATTGCCAAATAAAATTCATATTTATCGAAGATATTTTCTTGTGTAAGAAGAAAATAAGAAAAGGAATGCGGAAATGGAAATGAATAAAATACTAATATAACTTTATTGAGTGATGACCAAAGGCCATGAATATTTTAACATAAATTGACTCCTTTTTATAATGAAATGGAAATAACAACTTTTCACAAGATAACATCAAATAATAACTATTAAATCTATATTATCTTGGACTCTATCTTCTCATCTTGTTGCGCCATCTTCTGTTTGAATTTGAATCTCATTATCTCATTTTATCTTCATCCTTTTTTGATATCTTCTAACATCCTCCCGCAAACTGTGCTTGGCTGAAAGCACAGTTTGTTCTCAAAAAATTGAAAGTTGCTTTGGGTATTGGTTTTGTGGAATCAGCATTTTTTATCTTCATCCTTGTGAAAGATATGTCACCTGTTGTGGTGTTGTGGATTCGCATTTTTTTTTTTTTTTTTGCGAATCCTGTGTATCCCATATTACATGGGTTGTCTCTGAGAATTTTTTCAGAGAATGAGTCGATGTTTTGGACTTTTGATTGATAATGAATTCATAGGTTGATTTTTTGTATGAATTTTTTTGTTGCTGTGTTTTCGGTTTTTTTTTTTTTTTTTGAATTTTGTGCGGGTAGGATTTTGGTTTGTATTTTTTGCTTCTGATATGATATATTTGGTGGAAGATAACATGAGATGAGGAATGATTAATTTTTTGGTGAAAATGATAGTGAAGTCATGATAAAAGAGAAGAGTTGTGTTTATTGAATTTAAAGTGAACACAAGTTTGTGTTCACTCTGGCTCTGATACCAAGAAGAAAATAAGAAAAGGAATGCGGAAATGGAAATGAATAAAATACTAATATAACTTTATTGAGTGATGACCAAAGGCCATGAATATTTTAACATAAATTGACTCCTATTTATAATGAAATGGAAATAACAACTTTTCACAAGATAACATCAAATAATAACTATTAAATCTATATTATCTTGGACTCTATCTTCTCATCTTGTTGCGCCATCTTCTGTTTGAATTTGAATCTCATTATCTCATTTTATCTTCATCCTTTTTTGATATCTTCTAACATCCTCCCGCAAACTGTGCTAGGCTGAAAGCACAGTTTGTTCTCAAAAAATTGAAAGTTGCTTTGGGTATTGGTTTTGTGGAATCAGCATTTTTTATCTTCATCCTTGTGAAAGATATGTCACCTGTTGTGGTGTTGTGGATTCGCATTTTTTTTTTTTTTTGCGAATCCTGTGTATCCCATATTACATGGGAATTCATTAGGTTGATTTTTTGTATGAATTTTTTTGTTGCTGTGTTTTCGTTTTTTTTTTTTTTTTTTTTGAATTTTGTGCGGGTAGGATTTTGGTTTGTATTTTTTGCTTCTGATATGATATATTTGGTGGAAGATAACATGAGATGAGGAATGATTAATTTTTTGGTGAAAATGATAGTGAAGTCATGATAAAAGAGAAGAGTTGTGTTTATTGAATTTAAAGTGAACACAAGTTTGTGTTCACTCTGGCTCTGATACCAAGAAGAAAATAAGAAAAGGAATGCGGAAATGGAAATGAATAAAATACTAATATAACTTTATTGAGTGATGACCAAAGGCCATGAATATTTTAACATAAATTGACTCCTATTTATAATGAAATGGAAATAACAACTTTTCACAAGATAACATCAAATAATAACTATTAAATCTATATTATCTTGGACTCTATCTTCTCATCTTGTTGCGCCATCTTCTGTTTGAATTTGAATCTCATTATCTCATTTTATCTTCATCCTTTTTTGATATCTTCTAACATCCTCCCGCAAACTGTGCTAGGCTGAAAGCACAGTTTGTTCTCAAAAAATTGAAAGTTGCTTTGGGTATTGGTTTTGTGGAATCAGCATTTTTTATCTTCATCCTTGTGAAAGATATGTCACCTGTTGTGGTGTTGTGGATTCGCATTTTTTTTTTTTTTGCGAATCCTGTGTATCCCATATTACATGGGAATTCATTAGGTTGATTTTTTGTATGAATTTTTTTGTTGCTGTGTTTTCGTTTTTTTTTTTTTTTTTTTGAATTTTGTGCGGGTAGGATTTTGGTTTGTATTTTTTGCTTCTGATATGATATATTTGGTGGAAGATAACATGAGATGAGGAATGATTAATTTTTTGGTGAAAATGATAGTGAAGTCATGATAAAAGAGAAGAGTTGTGTTTATTGAATTTAAAGTGAACACAAGTTTGTGTTCACTCTGGCTCTGATACCAAGAAGAAAATAAGAAAAGGAATGCGGAAATGGAAATGAATAAAATACTAATATAACTTTATTGAGTGATGACCAAAGGCCATGAATATTTTAACATAAATTGACTCCTATTTATAATGAAATGGAAATAACAACTTTTCACAAGATAACATCAAATAATAACTATTAAATCTATATTATCTTGGACTCTATCTTCTCATCCTGTTGCGCCATCTTCTGTTTGAATTTGAATCTCATTATCTCATTTTATCTTCATCATTTTTTGATATCTTCTAACATCCTCCCGCAAACTGTGCTAGGCTGAAAGCACAGTTTGTTCTCAAAAAATTGAAAGTTGCTTTGGGTATTGGTTTTGTGGAATCAGCATTTTTTATCTTCATCCTTGTGAAAGATATGTCACCTGTTGTGGTGTTGTGGATTCGCATTTTTTTTTTTTTTTTTTGCGAATCCTGTGTATCCCATATTACATGGGAATTCATTAGGTTGATTTTTTGTATGAATTTTTTTGTTGCTGTGTTTTCGTTTTTTTTTTTTTTTTTTTTTGAATTTTGTGCGGGTAGGATTTTGGTTTGTATTTTTTGCTTCTGATATGATATATTTGGTGGAAGATAACATGAGATGAGGAATGATTAATTTTTTGGTGAAAATGATAGTGAAGTCATGATAAAAGAGAAGAGTTGTGTTTATTGAATTTAAAGTGAACACAAGTTTGTGTTCACTCTGGCTCTGATACCAAGAAGAAAATAAGAAAAGGAATGCGGAAATGGAAATGAATAAAATACTAATATAACTTTATTGAGTGATGACCAAAGGCCATGAATATTTTAACATAAATTGACTCCTATTTATAATGAAATGGAAATAACAACTTTTCACAAGATAACATCAAATAATAACTATTAAATCTATATTATCTTGGACTCTATCTTCTCATCTTGTTGCGCCATCTTCTGTTTGAATTTGAATCTCATTATCTCATTTTATCTTCATCCTTTTTTGATATCTTCTAACATCCTCCCGCAAACTGTGCTAGGCTGAAAGCACAGTTTGTTCTCAAAAAATTGAAAGTTGCTTTGGGTATTGGTTTTGTGGAATCAGCATTTTTTATCTTCATCCTTGTGAAAGATATGTCACCTGTTGTGGTGTTGTGGATTCGCATTTTTTTTTTTTTTTTTTTGCGAATCCTGTGTATCCCATATTACATGGGAATTCATTAGGTTGATTTTTTGTATGAATTTTTTTGTTGCTGTGTTTTCGTTTTTTTTTTTTTTTTTTTTTGAATTTTGTGCGGGTAGGATTTTGGTTTGTATTTTTTGCTTCTGATATGATATATTTGGTGGAAGATAACATGAGATGAGGAATGATTAATTTTTTGGTGAAAATGATAGTGAAGTCATGATAAAAGAGAAGAGTTGTGTTTATTGAATTTAAAGTGAACACAAGTTTGTGTTCACTCTGGCTCTGATACCAAGAAGAAAATAAGAAAAGGAATGCGGAAATGGAAATGAATAAAATACTAATATAACTTTATTGAGTGATGACCAAAGGCCATGAATATTTTAACATAAATTGACTCCTATTTATAATGAAATGGAAATAACAACTTTTCACAAGATAACATCAAATAATAACTATTAAATCTATATTATCTTGGACTCTATCTTCTCATCTTGTTGCGCCATCTTCTGTTTGAATTTGAATCTCATTATCTCATTTTATCTTCATCCTTTTTTGATATCTTCTAACAGTGTAGAGTACTATTAATCTTGTTTTGTTACAGTCTTGCATGAATTCCAATCTCTAATTCATAAAAATATTGGCACCTCATTCTGTGGTATTCTTATATGATTGTTGTTCACTACAATATAGGCTCCCATTGTAGAGGAAGAAAATGTGGTGGGATTTGAAGATGAGGCGAAAACGGTTACTAATCTTCTCACTGGAGGACTGGACGAACTCGAAGTTATATCCATTATTGGTATGCCCGGCCTTGGAAAGACAACACTGGCAAAAATGATATATCGTGATCCTAATATTGAATATGAATTCTATAATCGAGCATGGGTTTATGTTTCTCAAGAATATAGTAGAAAGGAAGTGTTCCTCAATATTTGGAGTCAGTTTGATAAGCATAGAGATGAGATGTATAAGATGAATGAGGAAAACATAGCTAAGGAACTTCGTGAATTTCTTGAGAAAGGGAAGTATTTAATTGTCATGGATGATGTCTGGACTGAAGACGCCTGGAATGATCTCAAAATTGCTTTTCCCAGAAATAAGAAGCGAAGCAGAATATTACTTACCAGTCGTATCAAAAAAGTAGCTGTGCATGCCAACCCCAACAGGAAGCCACATTATTTGCGTCTTCTAACTCCCGATAAAAGTTGGACTTTACTCCAAAGGAAGGCACTTGGTGCAGAGGATTGCCCTAACGAGTTGATACAACCTGGAAGGCTTATAACCAAAGAATGTGGCGGACTACCGCTCGCACTAGTGGTGATTGGAGGAATTCTACTGGAAAAAGGTACTGAAAGTCATTGGTGGGATAAGGTTGCTAAAAGTGTGGATGCATTCCTTTCCATGGATCCGGATAAACGCATGGACAATTTTATAGATTTGAGTTTTAATCACTTACCTTATCACTTGAGAGCATGCTTTCTCTACTTTGGGATGTTTCCAGAAGATTACCAAATCCCGGTGTGGAAATTAGTTCGCTTGTGGATCGCCGAAGGATTCATACAACAAAAGGAAGGAATGAGCTTGGAGGACATTGCGGAGGAGTACTTAGACGATCTTGTCAACAGGAATTTAGTCATGGTTGGAGATCGGAGGTCAAATGGAAAAGTTAAAACATGCCATGTTCATGACATGCTACACGTGTTTTGCAAGAATCAAGCTGCAGTGGAGAACTTTTTCCAAGAAATTAAACGGTCTGATCAAGTTACCTATTCAACTTCCAACCCTATCTCGGAAATGTATCGTCGCCTTTGTATTCATTCACGCGTTTGGAATTATATCTCTTCAAAACCATTTGGTCCACGTGTTCGGTCTTTCTTGTGTTTCTCCTCTGAAGAAATTAACCTGATAGCTGAACACACGTCCTCCATCCCTGGAGCATTTAAGTTGCTCAGGGTTTTAGATGCTAAACCCTTATTTTTCACTCGTTTTCCGACTGATTTAGCTCAACTCGTTCATTTGAGGTATCTTGTTCTGTCCGGCAATTTCAAGATCCTTCCTGCTCCAATTTCTAGCCTTTGGAACATGCAAACTCTTATAGTTGAGACTTCAGAACGAACCCTTGAAATCAAAGGAGATATATGGAAGATGATTCAACTGAGGCATCTAAAAACAAACGCATCCACATCTTTAACAGGTCCTCTCTCTAAATCAAGAAAAAGTGAAGATGATTCTCTGATAAACGCAAACCTAAGAACAATTTCTACAATATCACCTGAAAGTTGTACAGAGACTGTCTTTGCCAGGGCTCCAAACCTAAAGAAATTGGGTATTCGTGGCAAATTAGCTAAACTTTTAGAAATCAAGGGTGTATCTAGTTTGTTTGACAGCCTGGGAAAATTGGATTACCTTGAAAATTTGAAGCTATTAAATGATGTATTTCCTTTGCCTCCTTCTGAAGGCAAACTGCAGGGCCTTCCCCAAAGGTATAAATTTCCACCAAAGCTAAAGAAATTAACACTAGCAGACACCCTTCTTGATTGGAATCAAATGGCTACACTGGGAATGTTGGAAAACCTCGAGATTCTGAAGTTGAAAGACAATGCATTCAAGGGAGAGTGGTGGCAGCCGGAGGATGGAGGTTTCCGAGCTCTTAAAGTCTTGTTTATTGGAAGGACAGATTTAGTTCATTGGCATGCTTCAACTCATCACTTCCCAAGACTCAGGAGTCTTTATCTTAAACACTGCAGTAACCTTGAAGCAGTCCCATTCAGCCTCGCAAATGTTTTAAGCCTCCAGATAATTGACTTATACCGTACCACCAAAACAGCTGCTGCTTCTGCCCGGAAAATCCAGGAGCATAAGAAAACAAAAGATGAGGTTGAGAAGCAAGGCACCAAAGGAATTGTATTTAAGCTTTCCGTTTATCCTCCAGATCAAGATCAATGATCTCCATTCATTCAAGCTCAAAAATGCTTTCTTCACAGGTAAAGATGTGGTTCTGAAATAAAATTAGCTTGTAACTTCTAATATGATTCAAGGTAGAAAATATATTTTTAAGTTCTTATATTTTTCCTCTCATATATAATTGACTCTGCTATTTGTGCAGGCGGATAATCCTATGAACAACAATGCCATAGATGTTAAAATGAAGTTTAGACGTACAGATCCACGTTCGCATTTCCTAGTCTAGCTGCACTTGTTTTGCTTGAATAAAAGAAACTATTCTACTTTAATTTACTGTATGCCGCACTTGGGACAATTTGTATTTCATTTTGTTGAACTATCATTTTACCTTGTGTCTGTCATTTTGTTTATCTGGAGTTGCTTTTGTGGTTGCCTTGTTACAACATTTTCCTTTTCTTCTTTATGAGATCGGACGTCTTTTGTTTTCTCGTCTCGTAAGCCACCAGATATATTGCCTGCTGTGAGGCTCTCCATCAAAGATGAGGGACAATCGCAACACTAGTCATTTAAATCAGCTTCTCAATCGGGATTATAGGGAGCAAAAAATCTATGCAAAAAGATCTATCTATCATGAATCAATGATTGTTCCTCGGACGTCAGAACCTCCTCCATCATCTCTTCCTCGCCAACATCCCATTGTCTTGCCTAACCACAATTAGGGTGGGCAAGTGAACTGGACAGTTCGAGAGTATGTAAGTTCGGCTCGGCTCGGTTCGGTTCGGTTCATTAAAAGTTCGGTTTGGCTCGTGAAAAAAGGGATTTAGGCTTGGATCGGACAAAAAATTTGGGTATTGGACAGTTTGGGTTCGACTCGTGAAGTTCGCTGATCGGTTCGTGGACTAGTCCAATGGACAGCGAAATGAGCCGAAAATGGGCCGGCTCGCGGCTCGTGTTGGCTCGTTATAACGAGCCCACGATGTTTCGAGTCACCCGTTCTGGCCCGTGAGCGAGCCAAACGGTCTTGTAACCGTTTGAGGCAAGCCAAAAACGATCAAAAGACCGTTTCAACTTTTTATTTTTTATTTTTCTTTTTTCACTTATAAATATTTTATTTTTTTTGTCTTGATTTTTTTCACAATCTCAACTTTCACACTCTCAAGTCTCAAATCTCAATTGCAATCTTCTACTTTTAATTATATTCTAATTTCTAGTGTTATAATATTTCACATACAATATTGTCTCAAATTTCATATTTCATTTTCATCTACAAATTTTCAAATCTATTATTTCTAATGGCGCACTCGCAATCTCAAGGTTAATTTTCTAGCCAATTTGTTGAGGAATTTTTCGATCTCAACTATATTCCAATTCCCGACAATTTGGTGGATTTGAAAAATGAAATCGAAGATATAGATACTAGAACTTCTCTTAATTTGGATGTCATTGTTGATGGAGATGTCATTGTTGCATATAGATCCGACTCCACTAGCACGACGACAGACTTTAGCAGAAATCCAAAATGGTCGAAAAAATCAAATTGCTGAAATTTTTTTGATTGGATTGAAACAACGACTAAAGACGCTGATAACAATCCGGTATACAAAGCAAAATGTTAAATTTGCGGCGGACTTTTCTCTTGGAAGAAGGGTGGGGGTACAACACATCTCAATAGACACTGTAAAGGATGTTGAAAACCTGGCTCGGTTGAAGCACACTAATCAACTCTACAGTTTGGTCAATCAAGTCTAACCAATTGGGTCTTCAACCAATATCTAGCGTGTCGGGAAGGGATGGTCATGTTCGTATCTAGTGGTGAATTTCCGCTTTCAATTGTAGAAAGTTCACAATTCACAAATTTCATTCGAAAGTATTTCCAACCCAGGTACAAGCCCGTTTCTAGAAATATTTTACGAGCTGATTGCATTACTAAATATTTCGAGAGAGAAAAAAGTGTTATAGATGCTTTAAATAAATATAATGGTAACTTATCATTTACTTCGGACTTGTGGATTGAAAATAATCATAGAGGTTACGTAGCTGTTACTTGTCATTACATTGATGATACTTAGTTAATGAACAAAAAAATTATGACATTTAAAGTTATTGATTACCCACACAATGCAACAAATATTTTCAATGCACTACTTGCAATTCTTAGAGAATTTAACTGTGATAGTAAAGTTCGTAGTTTTACACTAGATAATGCTTCTGTTAATAAAGCGGTGATAGATAGATTAGATAACTACATGAATCCTGAATTTGATGAAGTCTTGTTTCATGTTCTTTGTGTTTATCACATTTTAAATTTAATAGTTCGCGATGGTCTTGAGTTTAGAGAAAACCAATTGAAAAAAAATTAGGTATGTTTGCAATTTCATTATGATAGCACCTTCTAGAAAACAAGCTTTTGATACACATTGTGCAGAAAATGGCATGCCAGCACGATCATTTGTTACAAATGTAGGACATAAATGGAACTCAACTTATTTAATGATTGAACATTGTCAAGGTTACGAGAATTTAATATGTGAATATTACAACGGTCGGCACTCACACGGCCCAAATTTTGACTTGAGGGCTAATGGGAATTTGTATTTCATGTTTTGGGGTCTAATGATTTGGGGGCTAATGATTGAGAATTTATATTTCATGTTAAAACTTTTTAAAAACCATTTTATGATGCTACAAACGAATTATCAGGTGTTTATTATTCCACTATTCCTTTAGTGTTTAATTATTTTTATTGCATTGCTAATAATTTTAACAAGTACAAAAATTTCCTTTTTTTTTTTTGAAATCATTGAAACAATGGAGACTAAGTTTAGAAAATATTGGGAAAATGTACCTAATTTGTTTACATTAGCAACGATTATGGACCTTAAAATAAATTTAGAGAGGACTAAACACACCATAAGTGCAATATCAAAAGAAATTAACTTTTGAGACTCCCTTAACATGCACAGATTTAGAAAAATGTTTATGTAACATGTACGAGATCAATGCCAATAGGTTAGGTAAAAATGTTAGAAGAGCACCTCCCACTCATAATGTGATACAAAATCAAAACAGTGATTTACTTTCCTACCTTATGACTATGAAGGGAACTTCTAGTACACTTCCTAGGGCCAGTGGTTCTAGTTCTTCTAGTACCCCTAATAGTTCAGATGAATTTCCGAGCGAGTTAACTAGATATTTCTCATACGACCTTTTTAGCATGTTAGACGAGAACGAGAGAAATAATTTTGACATTCTTAAGTAGTGGAGACTAAACGAGCATCAATACCCGATTGTTTCTATGATTGCACGAGATCTACTAGCACTTCCGGTATCAACTATAGCATCCGAGACTGCTTTTAGTGCAAGTGGTAGAGTGTTATCTGAATATAGGCCAAGGCTTAAGGAAGACATATTGGATGCCTTAATGTATTTGAAGGATCGACAGTTTGTGGAAAAAATGTTACAAGATAGGATAAGTGAAATTCTGGCCGAGTAATTTGGAAAATAATTGTATTAGTAAGTAATTATTAATTCTTATCCTTACAATTATGCTATAATATATGTATTTTTCTTTCTCTATATTGTAATTCTTTCTTTTAAATAAAAAATTGTACACATAACATTTTGTTCATGTATAAATTTAACTCCGCCTACAAGAAATTAAATGCATCCGATCCTAAGCTTGGATTAAAGGAGGAGGGTTTAATTTTTTATATTTTCAATTATTTTAGTAGTAGTAAAAGACTAGTCGTTTAAAAAAAATGGACGAACACGAGCCGGACTTAGCCCTGCTCTTTGGGAGACTAGCCGAGCCGCGTCCGGTCCGGCTCGTGGGCCGGACCAAACGTGAATTTCACAGGTCAAGCTAGCTCGGTTCGGCTCGGCCCGTTTGACATCCCTAACTAGAATGTGTGTGGAGCGCGAGCTCCCAATCATGCCTCCTATCCATCACCATCAAGAAACCTACCATCTATAATTGATGGGTAACCAATTGGGCTACATGTTGTGCCAACCCTGGCAACATGACCTCTTAACTATTCTCCTCGATTCAGAAGAGTAGATCGAACTCTGGTACCGACTGATGCAAGCTAGAGCATAAACAAGGATAAGTATAGGATCGCAACATGAGTTCACGCGCAAGAAATAATGATTGTCTGCAATATTGAATTTCTTCCTTTTGATTCTTGAATTCCTTCTTCCTTCACTTTAGCTCTGATTCGATGGAAATCTACCCTCCAAGTATAAAGGGGTCAATTTATAGCTTAGCAATAATCCAGGGTCATTCTTCCTAGGGATTTTATCGGTATAATAATATTTTCTAAATTCAAGTTTTAAACTATAATTTCAATTGTGCTTAAATGAATAAAAAGAGAATATAATTAAATTGCAATGAAAAAGAAATTTGAGTGGAGTTATTCTTTCGCTATCAATTAGGTTTTGTAAACAAGATTAGTATGAATTTCTTGAAATCGATAAGATTTAAACATATTGTAAGAAAATTAGTCAATTTATTTTACAACATTTAGTGGAGCATGTTGTGTGCATATTCAATATATACCACATCAACAACATTGATCCAAGTAAAATAAGCTGAAAATTTAAAACAATTTGTAACCCCTTATCAATGACAAGAATTCATCCATAAGAAATTAACACATACCCATTGAAGCTAAGAATAACTCTCCTCAAATATAATTTAGTCGGACATTATTAAATTAAACGAAATAAAATTCAAATAAACAATAACCATTACTAGATAGTGAGTTTAAAGTTTGGAAATGAAATTTCAATAACAAAAATATATCTCAAAACAATCTAACACCAATAATCTAAAATATGTAAACTAATAATTAAGACAACTACAAGTCCAATAAAATTATAAGCTAGAACGAGTCACTCAAAACGGAAGGATGTTGCGTTGCTGTTTTGTGTTGTGTCGACTGGTCTGTTTGGGGCGAGTGTGGGAGAGTTGCTGCTACGGCTGTTTTTGTAGAGAAAGAAAGGTTTTCGAATGGTGAGAGAGGTCAGGAGAAGAGTTCCGACTACTGTGTGAGATGAGTGGGTTCTGTTGGTGGGGGAGAGAGAGACGTGAGGCTGTTTGTATGAGTGTAGCCGGTGGGAGTTGCAGCTGGGTAGTTCGGTAGAGAAGAAGTTTTAGGTTGCGACTGGAAGTGGATGGAAGGAGGTTGCGGCTAGAAGTTCTGCTGGTGGAGGCTGGTTTCAGTGAAGGGAGATGAGAGAGAGGTTACTTTCGGCTGAGTTAGAGAAGATGGCCGAGTGCTGGTTCTCTTCCCGGAGAGGAGTGAGGCTGTTTTTGTAGGGTGAGGGAGATGGGTTAAGCGTTGTGTGAGGTAGTGATATGTTTCTCCAATTTTAGGATTTTTCGGATCCATTAAGTTAGGAATTTTTGGGTTGAAACTGTCCAAAATGTCCTTACAATCAAATAAATAAAATTAATAGCAAATAGAATCAATTTAGAGTTTAAGAATTAAAATGAAATCTTTTTATGATTTTTTCTCTAAAAAATATAATTCACATCCCAAAATCGCAATTTTTTATTTATTTATCTATCTAAAATAAATAAAATTGGACAATAATCACACTTCCCAACTAACTTTTTGCTAGTCTCTAGCAATTCAAGTGAATTAAAAAACATGACTAGCTCTATGAAAACTTCAATTGTAAAGTCAAGAATGAATTTAGATATTCGAGCACGTCCATTTCACAAAATCAAGAAATCAAGCGTCATATCCAAATTAGTCCATAAAAACATTCCCAAAATTTGTTTTGTGTGTGTTTTAAGCCGATTCATCAAACCATTAACCCCAATGCATATAGTGTCGAGTATTCACTCAAGTTAAGCATAAACTCCATATACTCACTGGTATGTGTATTTTGTTTATGAACTGGTTAGGGGGTCACTCATGGAGTTTTTCAAGTAATCACTCAAGCATTCAAAAACAAAGGCCATATATATGTGGATGGCAGCAATGCAAATATTGAATTCATGAAAAACTCACGACCATTGGGACTCAACCGTTCTTACCACAAGCCAACTTAAGATCAAAATGTCAATGTAAAGGTGATGATGGTGTTATCAAGAGAATTGATAAAGAATGGTGGAAGAAAAGATTTACATATTCCAATGATAATAGTAGAATAAGGGATTCTAATGGAAGTATAGGATGTAATGGTAGCAGAATTTTTTATTTTTTATTTTTTTTATGGATAGGATAAGAAAATAAAAGAAGTGAATAGAAATTGAGAACTTCCAAATATAAGTAAGGATAATAATTTTTACTTTTAATCACACTGCAAGCTTACTTTCTTCTTCACATCCTTTTAAATACGTCTCCCTTTTCTTTTCCCTTTCTCTCAACCTTTTTTTTTTTTGTAACTGAAATCCTCTCAAATAATTCTTCAACATTTTCCTCTAGTCTCAATGACTGTTAATTGCTTTCTAACTCCACTTTTCTTTCGTTTCATGCACTCAGCATTTGTTTCTCAAATATGGAGCAAAAATCATCATCACCACTTATACTTGAAAGTAGAAACAAGGTTATGTATTTATGGAAGCAATGTTTTGATGCAATGTCGTTTTTAATGTGAAATAGATGAAAGGAATTTGTGGCTATGTAGTGATTTCTGATGGGAGGAAAGATGATAAAGTTAGCTTCAAATGATCAAATTTTTATTTGACATTGACTTTTATCGTTTCTTAAGTATAAACCATCAACAATCCACAATCCCTGTAATAATGCCCAATGGAAGTAGCAATATCAAATAAGGGTAATATAAAAAAACCACCAATCATTCAACTCTCATGATGAACAAATAAAATTACTTAAACTTGAGAGAGCTCTAGTTGTATGTGTTGACTATCCATCTTACAACAAGACTTAAATTAGTGCATAAAAAAATAAAAAATAAAAAAATTAGAAGAGAGGTCTTTACAGAATAACAAAGATATAATTCAAGACTCAAGATGTATTCAATTTTAATGCTCAACGATCACAAAAAAATTAATGCAAAACAAGTACATTTGAGTTATTCTCCCCCCAATTAAAATCAGACATTGTCCTCAATGACTCAAAGAAAAGAAAAATGAACAGTGATTCATAGATACGACTCAAAATTAAATCAAGATAAAGGAGAAAAGTGTACCTAAGAAGATGTCTATGCACATGAGCATTTATTCAAGAATAAAAAAACTAAAACTATAAAGAAAAAAAAAGAATAAAATCTACAAAAATAAAATATATACATAATAATAAAAAATTAGTTCCAAGAAAATCAACCGCTGGAATCAGGATCTAACAGAGGTAGTTTATTAATTTTAGCAGAAAAATTATCCAAAAATGGTTCAGACGTTGTCTATTTACTTTAAAAACAACACCAGTTTTGGGATCCAAGATTTCAACTGCTCCATAAGGGTAAACAGTTTGCACAATGTAAGGATCAATCCATTTTGTTCTCAACTTACCAGGAAAGAGATGAAGCTTAAAGTCATGTAGCAATACCTTCTGAGAAGGAAAAAATGATTTTCTAAAAATTTTCTTATCATGAAAAACTTTCATTTTCTCTTTTAAAACTTTTGCATTCTCATATGCTTCCAAACGCAATTCATCTAACTCATTCAATTTCAATTTCCTAAATTCACCAGCTTGATCTAAATCAAGGTTGAGTGTTTTGATTGCCCAATAAGCTTTATGTTCAATTTTAACCGGAAAATAACAAAGTTTTCCAAAAATAATTCTATAAGGAGACATTCCAAAAATAATTTTAAAAGCAGTCCTATAAGCCCATAAAGCATCATCCAATTTTATAGCCCAGTCTTTTCTATTTGGATTAACTGTTTTTGTTAAAATGCCTTTAATTTCCCGATTGGTTAATTCAGTTTGACCATTAGTTTGAGGGCGATAGTGAGTGGAAATCTTATGCCTAATGCCATATTTCTTTAGCAAGGTTTCAAAAGGTTTATTACAAAAATGTGTTAATCCATTGCTAATTATGGCCTTAGGCATACCAAACCTAGAAAAAATATGTTCTTTCAAAAACTTGAGCACAACTTTATAGTCATTTGTCCTACATGAAATAGCCTCTACCTATTTTAACACATAATTAATAGCAACCAATATATAAAGATATCCAAAAGAAATGAGAAAAGGACCCATAAAATCTAATCCCCAACAATAAAAAATTTCAAGAACAAGGATTGGAGCTAATGACATCATATTCCTATTGCTGAGATTACCAAGTTTTTGACATGTTTCACAACTTTTACAAAAGGCATGAGCATCCTTAAATAAACTATGTCAATAAAAACCACATTGAAGTACCTTAGAAGCTATTTTCCGTGAAGAGAAATGGCCTCCACAAGCATGAGAATGACAAAAGGTAAGAACTTGTTGTACCTCATCATCAGGAACACACCTTCGAATAATCTGATCAGCACAATATTTGAATAAGTACGGATCATCATAAAAGAAGTTCCTTGAAATAGCTTTCATCCTCATTTTGTCTTGGACACTCTAATTTGAAGGCATATGACTTGTAACCAGATAATTGACCAAGTCAGCAAACCAAGGAAGAATATTCACGCCAAACAACTGTTCATCAGGAAATGAATCATTCAAATGGTAAGAAACTTTTGAATTCTTAGGATTTAATTTAGACAAATGATCAGCAACAACATTTTCCACCCCTTTTTGTCCTTAATTGTAATGTCAAATTCATGCAATAACAAAATCCATTGAATGAGTCTAGGTTTAGCATTTTTCTTTTTGAACAAATATTTAAGAGCAGAGTGATCATTAAAGATGGTAACAGGAGTCCCACTAAGATAAGTTCGAAATTGTTCTAGTGCAAAAACAATAGCTAGCAACTCTTTTTCAGTGGTTGTGTAATTCAGTTGAGCTTGATTCAAAGTTCTACTAGCATAGTAGATCACATAAGGTTCTTTACTTTTCCTCTGGCCAAGCACTGCCCCTACAGCTATATCACTTGCATCACACATTAATTCAAAGGGAAGAGACCAATCAGGTGATCTAACTATAGGTGCAGTGGTGAGCGCTTTTTTTAAATGTTCAAAAGCTGCAGTGCATTCATTAGTCCAAACAAATTTTGTGTCATGCATCAAAAGAGTAGTCAAAGGTTTTATGAATCTCCTATAAAAACTTGCATGCCCTAAAAATGATCGAACATATTTTATAGTTAAAGGAATAGGCAACCTAGAAATTGAATCTACTTTTGACTTATCTACTTTCATGCTTTTAGCAGAAATTATATGACCTAAAACAATTCATCTTGTAACCATGAAATGACATTTCTCCCAATTAAGGAGAAGTTTCTTATCCTTACACCTGCATAAAACAACTTTCAAATTTGTTAGGCAATCATCAAATAAATCACCATACACAAAGAAATCATCCATAAACACTTCCAAAAAAAATTCTATCATGTCACTGAATATACTAAGCATGCATCTTTGAAAAGTTGCTGGGGCATTACAGAGACCAAACGGCATTCTTTTAAAAGCAAATGTCCCAAAAGGACAAGTAAAAGTAGTTTTTTCCTGGTCTTCTAATGCTATTTCAATTTGATGATTGCTTGAAAAACCATCCAAGAAACAATAGAATGAATGTCCAGCTACTCTTTCTAGCACTTGGTCTAAAAATGGTAAAAGGAAATGATCATTTCTAGTCATGGAATTCAATTTCCTATAATCTATGCACATTCTCCAACTAGTGGGTACCCGTTTAGTTATCATTTCTCCCTATTCATTTTCAACAACAGTAACCCCAGTTTTCTTAGGAACTACCTGAGTAGGACTTACCCACTTGCTGTCTACAGACTCTGCAATAGGATAAATAATACCTCATCAAGTAATTTTAAAACTTTATTTTTAAAATCCTCTTTCATATTGGGATTTAGCCTTCTTTGAGATTCCCTTGAAGGATTACCATTTTCTTCTAGAAAAATTCTATGAGTACACACTAAAGGACTAATTCCCTTAATATCTGCTATAGTCCAACCAATTGCAGATTTATGATTGTTGAGACCGTGCCCAAAATATAGTACATTGAACCACCAATGAAGGCCCAATGGACCTTAGCCCATGATTAAAGTCTAGGATATCACCTTGTGCCAACTGTCGAGGTAGAATAGCACACGAACTTATTTGGCCGAACTGATTTGTGTCTAACTGATGTGTTTTATGCTTAGCCGAGGTGCTTTACGGTGACATCCCAGACGAGTGATGGGACAAGGAACGGAGTCAGAGATGTGACACCGCCTTTACCAAGAAGTGACAGACGCCCATCCCCTACCAAACGTAGTAATGATTACTATCAAAAAGCAAGATTTTCCTCTCCAACAGCTAGGGTAAATACATGTGTAAAGTCCACCACGTGTCTCCATCCAAGACTATAAATTCCTCTATAAATAGGACGCTCCTCCCACCTTAGAGGGGGTTAGCAATCTTATATTATTAACTAAATATTTTATTCTCACTCCCTTTTTCTCTTTTACACACTTATATTTCCCGCACCTAATTTATATCTGCTTGAAATGGGCACTGACTTTAGCATCGGAGTGCAAATGGGAGCCATCTCGACCCCCTTTGCAAACTGATTGTTTGTCACAGTGCGCAAGAGATCCACGTGTTCAAGAGGGAGGAGCTGAGACGTGTTGGTCTAAAGTCCAGCCTGATTTTGTGGTCAACATTTTGGTGCCGTTTGTGGGAAACCATACTGCTAACCATGAAAACTTCACCCGTACCAAAGTAGGAAGATTTGTCCAATTGGTCAACCGAAAGCGGCATTCGGAGGCAGTCGCAGGGAGGGGTTCATGTCACTGCTCCTACTATTAGATTCAGTAGACAGCACAAGGGACCAAAATAAGGAAGTCATCCACTGCGCCCTGGACACTCCCCATGGGATAAGTGCATGGTAAAAAGCCACTCACAGAAAGGAAACCTTGAAAAAGGGCGAATAACCTATTGCAAAAGGGCAGAAAACTACAAGAACTTTGAAACATAAGTTTATTAACCTTGAAAAAGGCGTGAAAATTTGAAACATAAGTTTATTAACCTTGAAAAAGGCGTGAAACTTTGAAACATAAGTTTAACAACCTTGAAAAAAGCTTACGACTTTGAGATAAAAGTTCACCCATCTTTGAAAGAAAAGATGAAACCAAAAAATTGCTCTGAACATGAATGAAAGTGACAATGATATTAACCCTTCTAGGAGTATAAATGACCAACACCGCGAGGAAGAGGCTCCTCAGAGGCCTCATGAGAAATCAAACGAGGGAATGGCCCAACCTAACCCTCCACGTCGGCACCGAAATCCCCGCATGCTGCGAGACATGACTCGCATGGCAACCCAAATGCTGGAAATGCAAAAACAGCAGATAGAACAAACTGCTGCGATGAATGCCTACATGGCTAGAGGGTATGTTATGAACGAGCCCATGATGTCCCCGCAATATTCACAGCCACATTACTCACCATCTGATGCGGCTACTGCCTCCTATTATTATCAAGATCAGCAGGCATATGCCGAGGTGGAATCCGTGCCTCTCTACGAAGAAGGCCCGGAGCATGAAGCACCTGAAGAACAAGATCAACCCTCAGTTAAACACAGGGAGGCTTCACCCTCAAAATCTGGCAGTGTTTTCAGCCAAATAGGAGGGTTATTCAGAGGCAAGCGAGGGGGTTGAGCTGATCAAGGTTGGCACAATGCAGCTGAGCCTAGAAATAGGTGGGAGCGATGCCTTAAAGAAGCCCTGTCGCGGAGCCAAATGCATAGAGACCGGTATGATACAGGGGCAGAAAAAATAGGCCCCACACCTGAGCTTAGGAATAGGCGGGCAAGAAGGGCAGAAGCAGCTCGGACCAAATCTTCCGACCTTCGAAAGACCAAACTACAGCCAAGTTTTGCCACCACGAAGGCAAGGTTACACTCAGCCGCCTTACGACCAGCAACATGACCCGGAGCACTTTGGACATGACGAGAACAGTGAATTACCGTCATACGAGCTGGATGATGAAGAGGAAATAAGCCCATTTATAGAAGGCATCCGAAGGTGCCCAGTGCCCCAAGACTTTGAAATGCCAAAAATAACAAAATATTCTGGCTGAGGTGACCATGACGATTACCTGTTAAACTACCGCGCTAGCATGAAAATAGCCGGACCCACTCTGGAACTGAAGTGCAAAGCCTTTGCTTTGACCCTTGAGGGAATTGCAATACGATGGTACAAAAAACTTCCTCCCGGTAGCATCCACAGTTGGAGATATTTGAAGGCAGCTTTTAAAAATGGCTTTGTCTCCTCCAGGCCTGGCCAACTCCCACTCCAACGCCTTCAAGACTTAAGGCAAGGAAGGGAGGAATCTTTGAAAAGTTACTTAGCCCGGTTTACTGAAGAAATGCACATTTGTGAGAACATCACCGAGGCAGAGATGTTTTCTGCATTAAAAGGGGGGCTATACATGATGAGCATGTTTTGGAGGGATGTCTGAAGCAGGAAGCCGAGGGATTATAGTGCCCTAGTGGATCTGATGAAGGAAGAGATCTTCTCAGAAGAGATGGCTAGGGCTAGAGATAATCATCCTCAAGGGAGATACAATCTTGGGTACCCCAATGAAGCGAACCCCAGAAAAGGAGGTAATAAGGATAGGTTCGACAGTAACCGAAGTGGAGCGCCACATCCATTTCCGGGAACCGGGTCCAGCTATGCAGCAGAAATCATGGAAGCTATCCCTAATTTGCACTCCAACGCTCCCTTTTTGAATCCCCCCACAGCTCAAGGAAGAATGGAAAGTAGCCGAAGCGGAAAACAGCCCATGATTGGAGCTTACTGTGCCTACCACAGGTATTATGGTCACGCAACTGAAGATTGTAGGGAAATCCACATGTTGGCAAACCAAAAGGCACACGGAAGAAGGGGAAATGATTTCTCTCCTGACAAAGGAAGAACACAAAAACCAGGTAACCGAAAGTTTAACCGAGCTTACAGGCGAGCTCCATGGAAGAACCCAACCAAAGAAAGGATTGATGGTCGTCAAAGGGACAGGAGCAAAGGTCAGGATAACTCCTCGGCCTATGCTAAAGATACGAGGGAGCCACCTATGCCAACAAATGACCCGTCGATTTGAGAAATCAACACGATATTGGGAGGCCCCTATCTAGGTGGAAGCACAAATAACTCCTAGAAGAGGTATATCAGAGAGGCCAAGCAGCCCGCCAACGTGAATTATCACATCCATTCACATCCTGTTGGGATGCCTCAGATAGAGTCTATCACATTCACCTAGGATGACGCTATTGGGGTGCATTTTCTGCATAATAACGCGTTGGTTATCAAGGTAGTGGTGGTTCGGAATGGATTATCACGAATGATGGTGGATGATGGTGCCTCGGTAAACGTGATTTATGGGGTAACTTTTGATAAAATGGGGATTAGCACCCCACTTATTCCAGTCTCAGACCTAATATATGGATTCACTGGGGACAGCATAACTCCCAGAGGATCCATAACCCTTACGAATGAGGTAGGGCAAGCGCCAGCTTTCTCCAGAATCCTCATGGAGTTCTTGATTGTAGACAAAATCTCCTCTTATCATGGCTCAATTGGAAGGCCGGGTCTCATTGACTTGGGGGCTGCAACCTATACGAAATACATTTGCATGAAATTCCCCACGGAGCGTGGTGTTGTAACTATAAGGGAAGCCAAACTGAATCACGGGCCTGTTACACAAATGCTATCCGAAAATTTCAAGACCGAAGCTTGAACATGATCAGCGATGTGATGATGGCTGAGGCTGCTTCAGACCCTAAAATATTGGGTGGAGGGTCCTCGGAAAATGAATATGTTACAATGATGCCGGAAGAGGATCTAGCAGATCTAGACCCAAGAATGGCCGGAGATAATTGCTCTACCCCAGCTGAAAGGCTGGAATGCTTTGGTGTTGATCGACTTGATCCAATCAAGGAGTTGCAGATTGGACTAGATTCGTCGGTTGAATACAAAGGTCAACTAAAAGGCTTCTTGCTCAAAAACCTTGACGTATTTGCATGGAAACATGATGACATGATTGAAATTGATCCTAAAGTGGCATGTTATGGGCTTCAGCTTGATCCAAGAACCCTTGGGCATAGGCAAAAGAGAAGGCCCATGAGTTTTGAAAAATACGAGACCTTGAAAGAAGAGGTGAAGAAGCTATTGAAAAATGGCTTCATCAGAGAATCTCGGTATCCGAAGTGGGTATCAAACCCTATGTTGGTCCCAAAACAGAATGGGAAACTGAGAGTGTCTATTGATTTCTCGAATTTAAACCAAGCATGTTCTAAAGACAGTTTTCCCTTGCCTCGGATTGATCAATTAGTCAACTCTACAGCGGAGCATGAGATACTGAGCTTTATGGATGCATACTCCGGACACAATCAAATCCCCATACACGAATCAGATGAGGAGCACACCTCATTTATTACGGATAGGGGATTCTATTGTTATAAAGTCATGCCGTTTGGCTTGAAAAATGTTGGGGCCACCTACCAAAGGTTGGTAAATCGTATGTTTTCGGAACAATTGAGGAACACCATGGAAGTGTATGCCGATGACATGCTGGTCAAAAGTATGGCCGCCACAGAGCATATCCGCCATTTGTCAGAGGCCTTCGATGTTTTGAGGAAATATCGAATGAAGCTCAACCCGGCGAAGTGCGCTTTTGGAGTAGCGTCCTAAAAATTTCTGGGATTCATGGTGAACAGAAGAGGGATTGAATCCAATCTCGATAAAATCAAAGCTTTGCTGAACATGCGATCTCCTCGGAGCCCAAAAGAAGTGCAAAGCTTGACGGGAAGGATTGCGGCTTTAAATCGATTCGTTTCTAAATACACTGAAAAACGCTTGCAATTTTTTAAGATCTTGAAGGGAGGGAAGTGATTCCAATGGACGCCGAAATGTGAGCAAGCTTTTTTCAACCTGAAAACATTCTTGGGACATGCCCCATTATTATCAAAACCAAAGGCTGGCGAACCACTGTACCTGTATTTAGCTATATCCAAAGAGGCTGTTAGCTCAGTACTGACCAGAGAGGAGGATGGAAATCAGTTCCCAGTGTATTATGTAAGCAAAGCCACGCTGGATGCAGAAACACGCTACCCAGATATGGAAAAACTTGCCCTCTCGTTGATCACAGTAGCTCGCAAACTCCGCCCCTACTTTCAGTCGCACTCCATACATATTCTCACAAATTTTCCTATGACGTGAGTATTCCTGAAACAAGAAGTATCTGGGAGGTTGATGAAGTGGGCGATAGAAATCAGCCAGTACGACCTGCATAATGAGCCTCGGACAGCTATAAAGGGTCAAGCACTAGCGAATTTCATAGTTGAGTTCATGCATCCGCCCGAAGTGGAGATGATTGATAACTCGGAGGATAGCCGTGAGTGGAAATTGTTCGTTGACGGGTCCTCATCTGAAGGAAGATCCGGGGCAGGGATATTACTAATAAGTCCAGAAGGATACAAACTACACAGTGCGATCCGCTTTGGCTTTAACACCTCAAACAACGTTGCAGAATACGTGGCGCTATTAGCTGGACTAAGACTTGCGAAAGCTCTAAAGATTAAGTCTGTAGTGGCGAATAGTAACTCGCAGCTTGTTGTGAGCCAGTTCAACGGACAGTTTTCTACCAAAGAGCCGGCTATGGTTGCTTACTTGAAGAAAGTAAAAGACCTAGCTGTGCACTTCGGAAAAATGGAGTTACATCATATTCCCAGAACTGAGAACTCCCATGCAGATGCTTTATCTAAGCTAGCAAACAGTAATGATTCCGAGCTCCACAATTTGGTTCCAGTTGAGCATTTGCCCGTTTCTTCCATTGAGCCGGGAACGGAAATTTTGGCAATAGAAGAAGGGTCCTGGATGAGTCCCATACTGGCATACTTGAAGCATCAAACAATACCAAACGAGCCAAAAGCAGCTCGGAGATTGCAAAGATATGTTGCAAATTTTGTACTCTTAGATGATCTGCTTTATAAGCGGAGCTACACCTCTCCTTTGTTGAGATGTGTTGAGCCGAAGGAAGGACGGTATGTAATGAAAGAAATCCATGAGGGCATATGCGGCAACCACGTCGGGGGGTTATCGCTGGCTCGGAAGTTCCTCAAACAGGGATATATTTGGCCGACTATGCGAAAGGATTCCCATGACTTCGTCCGCAAGTGCGATAAATGTCAAAGGCATGCAACCATACCACATCAGTCGCATCACAAGTTGACGGTGGTAACTAGCCTTTGGCCTTTTACGAAGTGGGGGGTTGATATTGTTGGTCCTATGCCTAGGGGAGCTAGTAACAATTGTTTTGCAATAGTGGTAATTGACTACTTCACCAAGTGGGTCGAGGCGGAACCCCTTATGAGGATTACCGAGGCCAACACCACCAAGTTCATCTGGAAGAATATTATATGCAGATTTGGAATACCGCACTCGTTGGTTAGTGATAATGCAAAACAGTTCAAAAATAGAAGCATTGATGAATTGTGCGACGATTTGGGCATTAAGAAATTATTTTCGTCTCCGCATCATCCACAAGCTAATGGGCAGGTTGAAGCCGTGAAGAAGACTATAAAAAACACCCTAAAGAGGAAGCTGGAATCCAAAAAAGGCGCGTGGGTAGATGAACTCCCACAAATATTATGGGCACTTCGGACCACCTCGCACACTGCCACTGGTGAAACATCTTTCTCCTTGGCGCATAGATCCGAGGCGGTATGTCCCGTTGAAATTGGGGTGCCTTCTCTTCGTCGAATCCATTACGACGAAGCAAGAAACGGAGAAGCACAGAGGGCTAGCTTGGATTTCCTCCTAGAAAAAAGAAGTGACTCTCAAACAGTAATGACCAAATACCATGAAAAAATGACCCGCTACTACAACAAAAGGGTAAAGGGTCTGCATTTTAACATTGGGGATTTAGTCCTCCAAAAGGTTCTTCCCTCTGCTCAAGAACCAGGATGTAGGGACTTTAGGTCCTAACTGGGAAGGCCCTTACAAAGTCACCGTCGAGGTGGTACCCGATACGTACATGATCAAAGACCTATCTGGGGTACCTTTGCGTAATCCTTGGAACACAGATCACCTTCGTTGTTACTTTCAATAAAAATCAAATTCATCTTCAGTGGTCAGAACGTGTCCATATAATTTAATTAAAATTCTAAGTAAGTTACGTTATGGATTACATCAAGTGCTATCGGTAAACATAACGGATAGTAAAAATTCCTAAACTATTTTGTGTACAGGAAAGTACAACTGATGCAAACCACGTAGCAATTGTAGCTACGCAACCCACAAATTATTGGAATCGACCCAAGAACGCCAAAGAACAACGATTTAGAGATTGATTCAAATTAATTGAACCAAGCAACCAACACAATCAATTGATATGTTGACCTCTTGATCACAATAAAAGTAAATCTCACCCAAGATTTGAACAAACAAGAATAACTCGCAAGTTCGGGATTTATTCAATGAAGAATAAGATTATGAAAGCAGAATAGCCTCTCAATTATAATATCAAATTTGGTTATGAATAATGAAAATTACATCCCTATATATAGGGTCAAAACTAGGTTAAAGAGTTCTAATTAAATAAGGAAACAACTACCTAAAATTAAGGAAATAAAAATAACCTAAAATCACGCGTATGTAATGTTACGGCCGTGACTAAATTCCTTACGGCCGTAACCTTGCTTCTGAGTCACTCTTACGGCCGTGACAATTGGACTTACAGCCGTAAGTCCCAAAACATACGAATTCCAATTTTAAGCAGTAACTCCCTTACGGCCGTGATAATCAACCTTTACGGCCGTGATACTCTTTACGGCCGTGATACTCAATTCTTTACGGCCGTGATTGCTTATGTCTCGCAAAATCAATTTTAAACAGAAAGTTGGTTACGGCCGTGAGCTCCCATATGTTACGGCCGTAATTCTTGAAATTTGGCAATCTTCTTCGACGGCTCGAATGAGGTTGATCCATTCGTCGTTTTGGCTCGGCCCCAACATGGAACTTGCTTCTTTTGATGACACGAACATTGTTTTGGCCATTGTTTCTTGAACTAACTCGTCCATTGCTTCCTTGGCCCTCTTTGTCTGCAATCGAGTCATCGGTCCTCCTTTGATCTTCAACGGATCTTTGTGCGGGCTTGTATCCGTGGTTTGGATCACATCATCCCCTCCCTCTTCGAAAGGATTCGACCTCGAATCTGTACCTGCATCAAACGGAGATAGATCAGAAACATTAAATGATGCCGAAACATTATACTCACCAGGAAGATCGAGTTTATAGGCATTATTGTTGATCCTTTCGATCACTTGGAATGGACCATCTCCTCGCGGTAGTAACTTTGACTTGCGCTGTTCTGGAAACCGCTCCTTCCTCAAATGTAACCAAACCCAATCACCGGGTTCAAAAATGATGCCCTTTCTTCCTTTGTTAGCCTGCGAAGCATAATGTTCATTTTTCTTTTCAATCGCCAACCTCACCTTGTCGTGGAGTGCTTTAACCATCTCAGCCTTTTTCTTGCCATCTAAACTACTACGTTCATTCACAGGTAAAGGAATTAAATCCAATGGTGTTAGCGGATTAAAACCATAAACAATTTCAAATGGTGAACACGAAGTAGTAGAATGTATAGCCCTATTATATGCAAATTCAATAAATGGCAAACACTCTTCCCAATTTTTCAAATTTTTATTGATTATGATGCGCAATAATTGAATCATTGTCATATTTACTACCTCGGTCTGTCCATCGGTCTGTGGGTGACAAGTTGTAGAAAAAAGCAATTTTGTTCCTAATTTGTTCCACAAGACTCTCCAAAAATGACTAAGGAATTTAATATCCCTATCCGAGACAATACTTTTAGGCACCCCATGTAAGCGCACGACTTCCCTAAAGAAAATTTCAGCTATGTTTGTAGCATCGTCAGTTTTGTGGCATGGTATGAAATGTGCCATTTTACTAAAGCGATCTACTACCACAAAAATCGAATCTCGACCCTTCTTAGTCCTAGGTAATCCCAAGACAAAATCCATAGAGATATCGACCCAAGGTTCACTAGGGACGGGTAAAGGCATATATAACTCATGGGGTTTAATCCTAGATTTAGCCTTCTTACAATTAATGCATCTATTACAAACCCGAACCACATCAATTTTCATTTTAGGCCAATAAAAATGTTCACTTAGGATTTCAATGGTCTTTTTAACCCCAAAATGACCCATTAGACCTCCACTATGGGCCTCTCTCACAAGTAATTCTCTCATTGAACACCTAGGGACACACAATTTATTTTCTCGAAATAAATAATCATCATGTTTAAAGAACCTATCCACAGCCCCTTTACCACATGACTCATAAATATTAGAAAAGTCCAGGTCATTAGCATACATGTCCTTAATGTATTCAAATCCAAGCAATTTCGAATTTAAAGAATTTAAAAGAACATACCTTCGAGACAATGCGTCTGCCACCACATTTTCCTTACCTTGTTTGTACCGGATGACATAGGGAAATGTTTCGATGAACTCTACCCACCTTGCATGTCTCTTACTCAGTTTAGCTTGACCCCTCAAATGTTTCAAGGATTCATGATCAGTGTGTATCACGAACTCCCGTGGCCACAAGTAATGTTGCCATGTTTCCAAAGCGCGCACAAGTGAGTATAACTCCTTGTCATATGTGGGATAATTAAGTGCAGCCCCTTTTAGTTTTTCACTAAAATAGGCGATTGGCCTTTGATCCTGCATTAAAACAGCTCCAATGCCTAGCCCTGAGGCATCACATTCAATCTCAAAAGCCTTGTCAAAGTTAGGAAGTGATAAAACCGGTGCTTTACACAACATATTTTTGATTGTTTCAAATGCATGCTCCTGTTCTACTCCCCATTTAAATCCTACACTTTTTTTGACAATTTCTGTGAGTGGTGTGGCAATCGTGCTAAAATTTTTAACAAAGCGCCTATAAAAACTAGCCAAGCCATGAAAACTCCTAACCTCAGTTATGCTTTTAGGTGTTGGCCACTCTTTAATAGCTTTGATTTTCTCTTCATCTACTTCTATCCCTCTAGCACTAACCACATAACCAAGATATACAACTTTTTCCATGCAAAAATCACACTTTTTAAAGTTAGCAAAAAGTTGCTCTTGTCTTAAAACCACAAGCACACACCTAACATGCTCCACATGCTCATTCAAAGTTTTACTATATGTCAAGATATCATCGAAGTAAACTACAACGAATTTACCTATAAATGCACGTAAAACATGATTCATTAAACGTATAAAGGTGCTAGGTGCATTAGTAAGTCCAAAAGGCATTACTAACCATTCATACAAGCCATACTTAGTTTTAAAAGCAGTTTTCCACTCATCTCCTTCTTTCATTCGAATTTGATGATAACTACTCTTAAGGTCAATTTTACTAAATATGCTAGAGCCATGCAATTCATCCAACATATCATCTAACCTAGGAATAGGATGACGATACTTTACCGTTATGTTGTTGATGGCCCTACAATCAACACACATCCTCCACGTTCCGTCCTTCTTCGGCACAAGTAACACGGGTACGGCACATGGGCTCATGCTCTCCCTTATGTACCCCTTACTCATTAATTCCTCAACTTGCTTTTGAAGCTCCTTCGTCTCCTCGGGATTGCTCCTATAAGCTGGACGGTTTGGAATGACCGCTCTAGGTATAAAATCAATTTGATGTTCAATACCTCGAATGGGTGGCAACCCACTAGGTATATCATCTGAAAACACATCCTCGAATTCCTGCAATAAAGAAATAGCCAAACTAGGGAGGGATTTGTTAGTATCATCAAAGGCAAGGAATGAATCCTTGTACAATAAAAGGACCATTGGTCGTTTTTCCATAAATGCTTTCTTGACTTCACTCCTTTTTGCGTAGAAACTCATTTTTCTTTCTTTTCTGGCACTTTTCGCTCCCTCTCCTTTTTCTGAGGTATGTACCCCAACACTCTTTTTTTCTCTCGCCTCTCCTTTTTCTGGAGTCGTGGCTCCAACTCTCTTTTCCTCTCCTTTTTCTGAGGTCGTGGCCTCAACTCTCTTTCTCTCATTTTCCTTTACTCTTTTTTCGTCATCATTTTTTAGTTTTATTTGATCTTCATACACTTGTGACGGTGTCAATGGTGCAAGTGTAATGGTTTTCCCCCCTTTGGTAAAGCTATACCTATTTTTATACCCATCATGCGTGACCTTCCTATCATACTGCCAAGGCCTACCCAACAAAATGTGCCCGGCATGCATAGGTACCACATCACACATAACTTCATCCACATAGCTACCAATAGAAAAATTCACCAACACCCTCCTATTCACCTTAATTTCTCCACTATCATTTAACCATTGAAGCCTATAAGGTTTAGGATGTTTTAACAAAGGTAATCCTAATTTTTCAACAAGTATAGTACTAGCGACGTTAGTGCAACTACCGCCATCAATAATCATACTACATACCTTGTTATTAATGCGACATCGAGTATGAAATATGTTCTCCCGTTGTTGTTCCAAATCATCCGTGTGGATTTGGGCACTAAGGGCTCGCCTTGCCACTAATAACTCGCCATGCTCCCCGGATAACACATCTTCATCCTCATATATTTCCTCCAACGCTGGCATATCGCTATAATCCTCTTCCTCACTATCACTCTCCATAGTTCCATCATTTCGCAAAAGTACCACTCGCCTATTAGGACATTGAGACGCCACATGTCCTCTTCCCAAACATTTGAAGCATTGAATGTCTCTACTCCTAGATGGTTGAGGTTCCCCCTTTAGGTACGAATTTATTAGCTTGTTCCTCCTTCCCTTTTGGTGCCTCAAACTTCCCTTTTGGTGCTTCAAACTTTCCTTTAGAAACAGCCCCATCTCCTTTACCTTCCCACTTCGGCTTCCAAGGAGAATTAGAACCCGATTGATACCTTGCTGTTCCCTTTTTCTTCAATTGCTTCTCAACCTTTATAGCCATGTGCAACATATCCTCCATCTCCAAGTAATGTTGTAGTTCAACCACATTAGCTATATCCTTATTCAACCCATTCAAAAACCGAGCCATCGTAGCCTCCCTATCCTCTTCTACATTAGCTCTAATCATCAACAACTCCATCTCCTTATGATAATCCTCCACACTCTTTGATCCTTGGTATAGACTTTGCAACTTTTGATGAAGCTCCCGATGGTAATGACTAGGAACGAACCTCTTTCTCATGATAGCTTTTAATTCATCCCAAGTACTAATGGGTCTCTCGCGATTCCTCCTCCTAGAAGTCACCAATTGGTCCCACCAAGTAATAGCATACTCGGAGAATTCAAGTACCGCTACTTTAACCTTTTTCTCTTCCGAATAAGTGTAGCAATTAAAAATTAATTCCATCTTCTTCTCCCATTCTAGGTATGCTTCCGGATCACTCCTACCCTTGAATGATGGAATTGTCATTTTGATGTTGCTCATACTACCATCCATTCTATCGCCACCAAGATCTCTATCCCTTCTTCCATGCCTAACTACTCTATCCACAATTGCCCCATAGTCAAAATCACTACCTTCTTCATTCTCATCGACCCCCTCTACTCTACGACCTTGTCCACCTTGCCTACGGGCATTAGGCACTTCCCGAGGTTGCTCAAGCCTTTCTAACCTACCTAACACATCCCCAAACAACCGCTCAAAACGTTGTACCATCTCTTCCGTCATGTTGGCTCGATCGTTATTTTTTGCAGTAGAAGAATGTTCAGACATCCTAACACTAAATACTATATGCCTCACGTGTATTTCGCTCGTGTATCACTCAAATTAGGCTTTTACCCTCTATTGATCTCACCTCTCTGCCTTTTTCCACTCAATAGCTTTCACCCCAATTGCTTCAAAGAACGAATCCGAACTCAAACAAGTTTAAACCCGATTGCTTCAAATCGAATATGAGTGAGAAGTAATGAATTTGTTGGAAAACTCAAAGAAGACCTTTAGAGAATTGAATTTGACTCTATAAGGGACTTGACACTTTTTATGGAAACTAGAGATTGTTTCAAGAAAGTATTTCTTGAAGTCAAATATCAACTATTTTAATTGAACTTGGAAATTTTCCTTTTTTTTTTTTTTTTTTTTATTAATTTCTCGAAAATTCAACTACGAGAAAGACGCAACAAACGAAATTTAATTTGGATAACAAACGAAGGAAATAACGACTATTGAATTTTTTGTGACACTTTTCTGGATTAGAGACTCAAAACTGGAAGAACACGAAGAACAATAATAAGAAACTCAAGAAAATAAAAACAAAGATATAACCTTGATTTTTGGAGCCTAAGCTCTGATACCAGATGATGCAAACCACGTAGCAATTGTAGCTACGCAACCCACAAATTATTGGAATCGACCCAAGAACGCCAAAGAACCACGATTTAGAGATTGATTCAAATTAATTGAACCAAGTAACCAAAACAATCAATTGATATGTTGACCTCTTGATCACAATAAAAGTAAATCTCACCCAAGATTTGAACAAACAAGAATAACTCGCAAGTTCGGGATTTATTCAATGAAGAATAAGATTATGAAAGCAGAATAGCCTCTCAATTATAATATCAAAGTTGGTTATGAATAATGAAAATTACATCCCTATATATAGGGTCAAAACTAGGTTAAAGAGTTCTAATTAAATAAAGAAACAACTACCTAAAATTAAGGAAATAAAAATAACCTAAAATCACGCGTATGTAATGTTACGGCCGTGACTAAATTCCTTACGGCCGTAACCTTGCTTCTGAGTCACTCTTACGGCCGTGACAATTGGACTTACGGCCGTAAGTCCCAAAACATACGAATTCCAATTTTAAGCAGTAACTCCCTTACGGCCGTGATAATCAACCTTTACGGCCGTGATACTCTTTACGGCCGTGATACTCAATTCTTTACGGCCGTGATTGCTTATGTCTCGCAAAATCAATTTTAAACAGAAAGTTGGTTACGGCCGTGAGCTCCCATATGTTACGGCCGTAATTCTTGAAATTTGGTAATCTTCTTCGACGGCTCGAATGAGGTTGATCCATTCGTCGTTTTGGCTCGGCCCCAACATGGAACTTGCTTCTTTTGATGACACGAACATTGTTTTGGCCATTGTTTCTTGAACTAACTCGTCCATTGCTTCCTTGGCCCTCTTTGTCTGCAATCGAGTCATCGGTCCTCCTTTGATCTTCAACGGATCTTTGTGCGGGCTTGTATCCGTGGTCTGGATCACATCAACAACTCCATTATGCTTGAACTTTGTTAACACAAGGGACTCTTGAAAGACTGTTCTGCGATCACTGTGTATGGGTGAACGTATGAACACCATCAATAGGAGTTTATCCGAACTAATAATTGCAGGTGTTACAGAGTATAAATCATGTATGTTCAAATGTTTTTCAAAATCAGATCTAACCAGCAAACATGAATGCCTTAAGCTACTTAGATCTGAGGGACTATCTTCATACAATGCGTCTGGAAGGCGTTTTGTGTTTGGACGTTTGTGTTTGGAAGCATTCACACCTTAAACAAATAATGTTATACAAACCAAAACTTGTGGTCAACAATGTCAAACTTCGCAAAATAACCAAAACATTGGGTTAAATAAATCATTAAATTTACAAATTCAAAGTATTTACAATTCAAATTGCCATTACATTTACGATTTAAAATTCCAAAAAAAAAAAAAAAAAAAAAAAAAAAAAAAAAAATACTAAACTAAAAACTAACTAGCTGCAATCACACTATTGCCATATTCACTGGGGGGGATCTTTGGCAGAATCTCCGCCTGGTACGATCTGGCAGGGGTCAGAGGGAACGTCAGTAGGAGGATCTTCCCCTAAATCTTGTAGCTCTAAATATAAGGCCTCGATCTGGGAAATGTCCAAATCTGGGAAAGTCTCTTTCACATCTCCCAAGGCCATCATAGCCCTAATGTTCCTAAAAACTCTCTGCATAGCTTCATACTCAGGGATTTCTTTGAAAGTATCCTTGAAGTTTTGAACTGCCTTTGACACTTCGGCCCCCAAAACCTCCTTCACCCTAGCTGCAATGGTACGCTCCAAGGCCTCAGCAATTCTGGAGTCAATATGTTTCTCCAGGGAGGCATAATCCTCCTCAACCTTCTTCCTAGCCTCTACCTCCCCTTGTAGTTTAGAGGTGATTTCTGCCACCTCAGATGCTTGCTTGACCTTTGTGGAGTTTGCTTCTACTAAGGCTTCAGATGTGATGGACTGCGCACGGTTGGAGTCATCAAGCTTCTTGCACAGATCCGCCACATCTGACTCAAAGGCCTGGAGGCCGTGCTTCAGTTTCTCATTATCTTCCTATAGGCGCTTCGCGTGAGCCCTCTCCTCTGAGGAAGACTTGTGGGCTATGGAAAACTGAATTTGGAGATCATTCTCCTTCAGCATGTTGTCCACGTGACGGAGTGCAATCTCAGCATCTTTCTTGTCCCGCTGCGCCTCCTCCACTGAAGACTCCACCTCATCAATAAGGGCCAGTGCCCTAACATTCATAGCTTTGGCAGTAAGTAGCTTCCGGGATGGAGTGGCACTGGAAGAGAAGGCAGACCAGCCCTCTGTCCAAAATTGCTCAGTGACCAAGGCAGCCCTAGCAGGAGGAGAACTGGGGGAGTCAAATAAAGTAGGACTGAAGGTGAAGTCCTTAGGAAGGACACTGACTTTAATTTGTTTGAGCTCCTCTGCCCCCGCAGGTGTCATTTCGTAAGCCAAGTCTGGGATAGACACGGAAGGCTCATCCTCCAAATCCTGGGTCTCTGGGGTGGAGGAATAGAGGTGGTATCCTTTCCCCTCTTGAGCCTCTTTAAAGGGGCGGGCTCCTTCTCAGATAGAGGCTCGAAAATATCCTCGAACACGGGAGATGGCACCAAGGCACTCTTAGACTCCCTTTCCATCTTTGAGCCACCCATATCTGATCTTTTTCCTTTCCCCGTTTCCCTAACCCTCTTCGGTTCAATCCCTTCTTCCAAGATGGGCTGTTGGGGGCCCACCGACAACAAACTGGGTGGCGGCAGCAGTGCAGGAAGAGGACCTTTAAGTTGGGCGGTGGACGCTTTGGATGCCTCCTTCGCCACCCCTACTTGTAGATTAGCCAGCACAGCTTTCTGCCTCCTTTCAGTCTCGCTGCCATGGCGAAGAGCAGGAGGGACCTTCTTGGTCATAAGGTCCTTCAAGGAGATCTTCGGGAAGTCCTTGGAACCTGACAAGAAAGAAAGAAGAATAAAGCTATGAGTGATTGAGACATAAGCAATGGAGGCAGTAAGATAATGAACTCGCCCATAGCTCGCATAAGGTCGTGCTTAACAAAAAACTTGTTTTGTTGAATGACCTCCTGGAAAGTACCCCGGTAAGCAAACACTCGCTGCACTGCCCCTAAATCTGCGTCTGAGAGGAGGCAAGCAAAAGTGTCCCCTGCCACAAACCAATAACGTATAAAAACAGATAAAGGAAGATAAACAGAAAATAATAAATGAATGGCACATAACACCTAAGGACGCGAAAGCAAATACAAGACTCACACAGGATAAAGTGTCGTAACACACAGCCACATGTTCTAGGGGAGGGCTACAGGGTCGGCAAGAAGGCGTAGGGTGCACTAGACGAACTCCTTCTAGTATTCTGAATTTCGATGATGCTCCCGCCAAATCCACTCCTCGGATTTCCGTGCCAATCTCACTGCTTTCCCAAGACTCTGGGTTTGAATCAGGGTCCACATGATAGCCTGACACTTTATTCACCAGGTCCACCCAACCTTCAACCTGGGCTATTTCCTCTTCAGATAGCCCTAACTCTTCCCTATGTACCCTAAATGGGGCCCTGATACTTAAGCCGAGGTCCTGATGACCAGAAGAAGTTCCCACCGCCTCTCCTTTTCTAAGTCCCTATCCCTCTTGCTTTGAAGTTCCCGCAAGGAGGCCTCTTCATCGGATGACAGATGAGCCATATAGGTCTGGTTCTTTTCTTCTTCGCTGTCAGAATCATCCAAACAAATTACACCACTGCATTTCCTATTCCTCCTCTTAATCTGCTCTCTAAAGAAGCGGGAACTAAAACCGATAAGGACAATGGGAAGAAACCTCTGACAGGAATCGTCATTGCCAACAGTTCCTGTGAACCCATTCCCTCAACTCTTTCCATTTTTTTTCTTAAAAATGGGCCAGACTCACCAAAAGGAAAAACAAAATGCAAAACAAAATTTTTAGACCCACACTCGAAGATTAGAAATAAAAAGGTTTTGCACATACAAAGGAAAAGAAATTTACCTTCAAAAAACGAATGTCCTAGACTGTACACTCGAAAGGAGAAACCCGCCAAGGAAAGATGTTGAATGGAAAAGATGGTTTTCTGGGTAGAAAACCCTTGAAGAGATGATGCAAGACTTACAAGAAAGGAGAAATCGCTACAACTTCTTGCGAGAGTCTTACTATGAAAATTCTGAGAAAACAGTAAAGGGAAAAATAATGGCAAGAAGGAGGCTTTATAGGAAACCTAAGGATCTAGAATTCTTGATCTTTGAGCCTCATGATTGATGCAGATGACCTACGCCTCTTGGGGAAAGGGCTAATCAAGGCCCCAGCTGTCGAAGGAAGGGAAGAGACCATTCAGCTACCACAGTGTGGGCCACGTACGGCTAAATGTCACTCCCATCCCCTCTATATTTCTTGGGAAACGATATCAGTAGCCCCTTTTTTATTAAATTCACCGCCTAAGAAACATGCTAGTACGATCCCAACCGTCGCTTAGGAAGGAAATCCGAAGTAGAAGGTCGGCTGTACTCTGAATCTGAACTTTCCATAAGGAACGCCATTCATAACCTTAAAATTTCCGTGCTACATAGTAACTCCCAGCGGACTGATGGCGGAATAATTATAAAATATTGGATATAACAAATGATGAGACTTGAACAAAATTGCAATCCCATGGTCTTCTAATTGAAGGACACTATCAGAACAAAATTATAGCTGCGAAACTATGACAAATTCGATCCGCCCATGAATGACCACATCGAATTTGAGGGACTAGTGTTGAGACCGTGCCCAAAATGTAGTACATTGAACCACCAACGAAGGCCCAATAGTGGCCCAATGGACCTTAGCCCATGATTAAAGTCTAGGATATCACCTTGGGCCAACTGCCGAGGTAGAATAGCACACGAACTTATTTGGCCGAACTAATTTATGTCTAACCGATGTGCTTTATGCTTAGCCTAGGTGCTTTACGGTGACATCCCAGACGAGTGATGGGACAAGGGATGGAGTCAGAGATGTGACACTGTCTTTATCAAGAAGTGACAGACGCCCATCCCCTACCAAACGTAGTAATGATTACTATCAAAAAGCAAGATTTTCCTCTCCAACAACTAGGGTAAATATACGTGTAAAGTCCACCACGTGTCGCCATCCAAAACTATAAATTCCTCTATAAATAGGACGCTCCTCCCACCTTAGAGGGGGTTAGCAATCTTATACTATTAACTAAATATTTAATTCTCACTCCCTTTTTTCTCTTTTACACACTTATATTTCCTGCACCCAATTTATATCTGCTTGAAATGGGTACTGACTTTAGCATCGGAGCGCAAACGGGATCTATCTCGGCCCTTTGCAAACTGATTGTTTGTCACACTACGCAGGAGATCCACGTGTTCAAGAGGGAGGAGCTGAGACGTGTTGGTCCAAGGTCCAACCGGACTTTGTGGTCAACAATGATCATTCAACAACATATTTTCCTGATCAAAAGTAAGAGTAGAAGAGATTACCACATGGTATGATTCATTAGCTCCCAAAAATGCATACTTTAGTTCTGATGGAAGAGGTTTAAGCTCTAGAGTTGGCGTCTTCTCTACTGAGGTTTGCATGGTTATCTGGCAGACATTTAGAGGCTCAATACATGACTTCCAAGCTTTTATAGCTGCTGTTATTGCACTTTTTGAAGAGTCTTCAATGTTGTCCAATTCGAAATTTATCTCAGGTTGCTTATTAGGATCTTCTAACTCAACTAGCAACTCCTCTAGCATGTTAACTTCCTGTACTGCATCAAAATATTTTGGTTTCCTACAAGCATTGAAAATATTAAGCTCCAAAGTCATATTACCAAAAGTCAACTTTAAAATACCACTCATACAATTTATTAAAGCATTTGAAGTTGCAAGGAATAGTCTACCAAGAATAATAGGGATTTGGGGGGAAGTTTTAGGTGTATTTTGAACATCAATAACAAAAAAATTAATTGGATAATATAATTTATCAACTTGAACCAAAACATCATCAATTATCCCTCTAGGCATCTTAATAGATCGATTTGCTAATTGTAATATCATGGGAGTGGGTGATAAGTGTATTTTGTACACTTATCTTAATCGTCACACTAGAGTATTTGTTATTGATTTTAATGAATTATAGCTTAATTTAATTATATTTTATGTATTAGGTGAAATCTGATATGAAATGAAGGAATCAAAGGAAATTGGCAGCAAAATTGAGTTAAAAGGGGATAACTCAAAGTTCGGGGACTTAAATGCAAAATTTCAGAAAGATGACTCTAACCAATTGTATGCTCTCACATGATGCTAAAGATTCAATTGGAAGAGTTGGAAGCTAAATTGGATGAGGTAAATGCAAACGGACGAAAACGAAGGAGTTTTAGCCGAACAAGTTATGCTCAAAACTTTCAGCTTCATATTAAGGCTCATGTTTCACCCTATAAACGTTCGAATGTGAAATTATCTTTTCTATATGAATTGTAGTCCTTTGAGTCAGCTTTCAACAAAATTTTGAATCGCGTTGATCGGACGTCGGACGTAGAAGTTACGATTAAATTACCGACTATTGGTCGGAGGAAATATTTGCAGTACGTCCAAGAAGAGAGTTCAAAATCCGATTTTCTACATTATTTCAACCATTTTGGAAATTCATTATACAAAAGTGTGGAACAAAGGCAAGTGGAAACAAGACTCATTGAATGTAAAACAATTTGACACAAGCATATGGGAGACAAAAGTTGGAAGTGAATGATAAAAGATGGTGAAAATGAAGAAAAAGAAAGTATACAATAAAGAAAGTGGAATAATTCTTGCAAGTTGATCATAAAGGAGTCATAAGTCATTCCATGTGGGAGACAAATGTGAAAAGAAATGGTGGAAGAGATGAGAATCCATGGTGTGATGAATGATGAAAGTGAATTATTCTTACAATTGGAGATTTCTTTAATCATAAAAGAGATGCTATGTCACTCTATAAATAGCAAGGGAAAATGAAGAAGAAGGCACCTCTTACATACACTTCTTACACACTACAGCAAGAGAGGGGAGAAACTATCATCTTGGCTTGAAGATTCATTCGAAAAAAATGCAGGGTTTTATCTATTTTTTCGTGTTTTGCTTGATTATGTTCTAAGTATTTTGTACTAAGGTTGATGATGAAACCCATTTAATTTCATAATTATTTGGTTATCATATCAATCCCCTTTTATGTGAAACGTTTATGGTTCTTTCTTATTTGAATAATTAATCCAAAACGTTATTTCATCTTTAATATCAAGTATTTTTTATAGTTAAAACTTTTGGTTAATTAATTGATGCTTGAATTTTAATTACTAAGTAATTTATCTTTGATTCTTCGTTTTCGTTCATTACAAAGGTCGATACGATGAATGCTTGGATAATTTGTTAAAGAAGTGTAAGAAGAATTTACATTAGAAATACTAATCTAAATGCGGCTTAATTGTTAAATCTAAAGGTAACAATAAATTGATTTTTAGTGTTGCTTGAATTCGGGAATTAATTGATAACTAAGTAATTGTGTTTTTAAATTGTAGTGGATTCTAAAACCTTAGTAATTTGTATTTCATTAAATTTCTTTAAAAAAAAAAAAAAAAAAAACTGCAATCTTGTTTTATTTACGATTATTCAGTTCAAGTAATTCAAACAAATTGATTCTTTCTTCAACTAGCTAGAATAATAGTTAAATAAGATTAAATTACACTTTCTAAAAGTATTCAGTTCCTGTGGGTTCGACCTTGCAATCACTTTTCTTTACTACAATTGATTTGTGAGCTTGCGAGTATTTAAAATTTATTACAACAGTAGGCTTAAGTTCACCTAAACCAAGCTGTGTATACACACTAAAAGGCAAAAGATTCACACTTGAACCTAAATCTAGCAAGGCATGACCAATACGAGTAGTTCCTATCATAAAAGCAATGGTTGGAGAACTAGGATCTTTCATTTTTTGAGGAGCTTGGTATTGTATGATAGAACTTACTTGTTCAGTCAAAAATGTCTTATTCTTAACAATTAGCTCCCTTTTTCACTTTACACAAATCCTTAAGAAATTTAGTATAGGCAGGGACTTGTTGAATTGCATCTAACAGAGGAATATTTACCCTAACTTGCTTAAAAATCTCATGAATTTCTGTTTGATTTTTTATCTTATTACCAGGTTGTAATCTTTGAAGAAAAGGGGTAGGGGGTGCACCTACTATTGGCCTAGATGGTTCCCAAATATCAGATAGAGATTTTAACACAGTATCATTAACAGGAGATTCAGTTTGTTTACCCACCAAGTTCTCTTTAGGTTCAGAAACTTGGATTTGCTTACCACTTCTCAAGGTAGTTACTACTTTCACATGTCTCAAATTGGAGTCATTGATCCCATTGTATTGAGTTTGAGGATTTGGCATTGATTGAGCTAGAAACTTACCTTTTTATGGTACACTTTCCTGGGTAGTCAATTTTGTAAGCTAAGATCGGATGTCATTAATGGCTTGAGAATTTTGATTGTTAATGGCAGCTCGACTTCGCATGAATTGCTGAATTTGGTCCCCTAGACTTCTCTTCTGTGGTGACATATAAGGTGTTGGCTGTGAGGGTCCAACATTGTCGCCAACATTATTGCTTCCTCCGTGATCATTCCTCCAACTGAAATTTGGATGATTTCTCCAACCTGGATTAAAATCACTCGAATATGGATTAGAATAAGGCTTGGAAATCATATTGACAACAACAGATTGATCAAAATACATCTCTTTTAGTTGGGGAAGTACATGACAATCAAAGGTTAAATGTTGTACATCTTAACAAATTGAACAATTTTCTAAAATAGTGGAAGAGGAATTGACTTCATTCACTTTTTGAGTTTCCAAATTTTCAAGTTTTCGAGTGATGACAACCAATTGAGCATTTATTTTATCATCTGCTCTAAGTGAATGAATTTCATTTCCAAATGCAATCTTTGAAAATTCAGTTTTTATTGGAACACCCCTATCAAACTCATCAATATTATCTCAAGATTGGGCATTTTCAGCTAAATCATCAAAAAATGTGAAAACTTCATTAGGGTCTTTTGCAAAGAAATCACCATTACTCATAGTTTGCACAAATTGCCTCATTTCTGGTCCGAGCTGTTCATAAAAAAATTTAGTTAACATTCATTGCTCATAACCATGATGGGGACAAGATAACAACAAATCATTGAATATTTCTCAACTAGTGTAAAAATTTTCATTATTCTTTTAGGAAAAATTCATGATTTATCTTTGAATAGCGGTGGTTCTTTATAGTGAAAAAAACTTTTTAATGAACTCTTTCCGCATATTTGCACAATTTGTAATTGAACCAGGCCTTAAAGAGTTAAACCATGACTTATCCTTTAGTGAAAAGGGGAAAAGCTTAAGTCGAATGACTTCCTCAGTGCAATTTCTTTCAAGAAAAGTAAAATAAACCCCTTCAAATTCCTGAATGTGGTCATAAGGACTCTCTGATGGCATTTCATGGAAGCATGGTAGATGATCAATCATTCCTGGTTTAAAGTTGAAGCCTGCTACATTTGCAGGAGTCACAATGCATGACGGAGTGCTTGCTATCGTTGGAAAAATGTAATCTCTAAGATTTTGAACGACTGGCACCTCATATGGATCTCCATTATCTGCCATTTCTACCTGTTGATTTTCAAGAATTAAAAATTGGTTAATAGGTTCCGATCTTACTAATCACTTAGAATGATCTCGAAACCAAACAGGCATAAATAAAGAACAATATCAAGAATACTAGTAGAGAAGATAATAATAATAATAATAATAATAATAATAATAATAATAATAATAATAATAATAATAATAATAATAATAATAATAATAATAATAATAAAAACAGAATTCAGCAAAAATCGATTAATACCAAAATAATCCCCGACAACGACGCCAAAAACTTGATCCGATGGAAAATCTACCCTCCAAGTATAAGGGGTCAAGTTATAGCCTAGAAATAATCCAGGGTCATTATTCCTAGGGATTTTATTGGTATAATAATATTTTCTAAATTCAAAACTTAAACTATGATTTCAATTGTGTTTAATTGAATAAAAAGATGATATAATTAAATTGCAATGAAAGAGAAATTTGAGTGGATTTATTCTTTTGCTATCAATTGGGTTTTGTAAACAAGATTAGTATGAATTTCTTGAAATCGATAAGATTTAAACATATTAGTAAGAAAATTAGTCAACTTATTTTACGACATTTAGTCGAGCATGTTGTGTGCATATTCAATATACATACCACATCAACGACATTGATCCAAGTAAAATAAGCTGAAAATTTAAAACAATTTGTAAGCCCTTATTAATGACAAGAATTCATTCATAAGAAATTTACACATACCCATTGAGGCTAAGAATAATTCTCCTCGAATATAATTTAGCCGGACATAATTAAATTAAACGAAATAAAATTCAAATAAACAATAACCATTACTAGATAGTGAATTTAAAGTTTGGAAATGAAAATATATCTCAAAACAATCTAACACCAATAATCTAAAATATGTAAACTAATAATTAAGACAACTACAAGTCCAATAAAATTATAAGCTAGAACGAGTCATTCAAAAACGAAGGCTGCTGCGTTGCTATTTTGTGTTATGGATTAAGCTCTTGCGACTCCAAGTGAAGGTAAACACACTTAAATTCTTCTGGATAAACAAAGTTACTTCTAGCTCGTTTTTATTAACTAACTATTTTTTCACACTTCAAAACTATTTTTTCACACTTAAAAATCTATTTTTTATACAACCTGATGATATCCAAATAGGAAAACTGCAATCTAAATGATTGCTATTTTATACTATAAGTGTTCAGTCTTCTAGTTATATTATTAAACTATACATAAAAACAAAGTAAAGTCAAGATCTATATATTAAATTTTAATTTAATAATTGAATTTTAAATTTATTTCATTTTTACAAATGAGATTAAAATAATATTTATCTAAAATCTATATATTAAATTTAAAGTAATAAAAAAGTAATAAAAATTAAAAATATATTAATATAATAATATAATAATTAAAAATAAATAAACCCATACTTAGAAATTAAGAATATATTAAATAAAATAAACTACTGTATTTAACTGTATAACATAACTGTTAAATGGAATAAACTACAATACTTTTATTTCACTTTTGCAAAAGAGATTACGAATAATATTTAATTAAATAAAATAAACTGCAATATTTATCTGTATAATATAGCTCTTAAATGGAACCTCAATAAACTGCAATACTTTTATTTCATTCTTACAAAAGAGATTACAAATAGTATTTATCTATATTTATTTATTATCAATAGATTAAATTAAAGAAATAAAAAATTAATAAAATAAACTGCAATATATAATAACTGTATAACATAACTGTTAAATGGAACCTTAATAAACTGCAATACTTTTATTTCATTCTTACATGAGATTACAAATAGTAATTATTTATATTTATCTATTTATCCATAATCAATAAATTAAAATAAAGTAATAAAATAAATTGCAATATATAACTGTATTACATTACTGTTAAATAGAACCTTAATAAACTGCAATACTTTTATTTCACTTTTACAAAAGGGATTACACAAAACTGCAATGTTTTTATACCTTTCAAAAAAAGTTAATCAAGTAACTATGTTCAAAACACAGCAGTTAAATAATTTTAAAAACTGTATTTCTGAAATGCTTCCAAACAAAAGTATAAAATAAACAGCAATGTGTAGCTTGAAAACATTCTAGTATACATTTTGGAATATAAACTGCATTCAGTAACTATAAAACTATGAAAAGCAACTTTAATAAACTGCATTCTGTAACTGTAAAAATTTCTGTTATTACTGCGAATAAAAAACCATAATAAAAATCAAAGTTTAGATTAGAAAAACTACCTGTTTATCAGCAAACACCATCTCTAATGTATTAATCTGACCTTTGTGATTGAAATCAGGGACTTCCTAAAGCCTCATAACACAGTACCAAAAGCTTCCACTCGGTTTTGGTTGAGTTGATATCGTAGACTCCAGTATGGTGGCCAACCATGGTTTCTGTATCATTTTGGAGTGTGGATAGTATGCAAGAAGAGTGGGAAAAATGTACTGGAGGATTGTATGTAATATGTTGTCCAAATGAGTGTTTTTGAGTTTGAATTGCATATTCTTCGACTATTGTGCAACAGAAAATCTGCAAACACACCCATCGGTTACTGTACAATACTAATATGACTTGCAAAGGTCAATCCATTATTTCTATTTTTTGCTGTATTGGTAATATACTGTGAAAAGTGTAATTAATGACTTCTCTTATTCAAAAAGCAAGTTTTAACTTTATACCATTTGGGGAAAAAAATCATAGAAAATCTTTGACCCAGTTTCATTTAATGTCATTTTCTGTGGGAGCTTTGTATTTGAGATTGAAATGGTCTGAAACAAAATTTCCCGTGCATATCCATATGCAGACAAAATGAATATGCCAAAAAAAAAAAAAAAAAATTAAGCAATAAAATCTTTGGGCGGGAGAATCTGGGCGGGAAAACATGCCAGCAACTCTTCCTATTATATATTAAATAGATATTTTTTATTTTATATAAAGTAAGTGATTTTTTTTTGGAGGATGCAACACTCTTTGAAAACGCTCTTACATCTCAAATCTGAAACCTAGATACGTTGCCATCTCTCCATTTCTCTCTTTCTGCTTACATCATTAGCCCCGTTGAAGAAGTAACCCACCTTCTTGGCACAGTTTTTCTTCCTTCACGCAGAGCTTAGGCCTCGCCGGTGTAGTATCTTGTTTAACGTTAATCAGTGCTCTCCAGCAGGGTGGAACTAGGATATACAAATATAGTAGGCTAGAGAAAAAAATGGGAGGTGACCCCCCTCCCGGTCCGCCCCCGAATATTTTTTTTAAGCCAAAAATTAGAATAATTTAGAGTTCGAATTCGTAAATATAACAAAATAAATTTGCTTAAATGTCAATATGTAACTGCTAAAAAAAGCACCATAAATGTGCAAATACAAAATATTTTGAAAATATGGATTATCACTTTGCAATGTCTCAACAGTACACTCATTCTCAGGCATTAATCTTTTGTTTGAAATAGGAGTTTCTTGTGGAATATTTGGAGTGTTTGATGATCCAATATCATCTTTCTTATTAAAGTAATGAAAGATATTTCTTCTTAGCATTCTATTTAATCTGCAAGAATATGTATTGTCTAAATTCAATCCAAAAATTCTCATCACAATAGTATAATCAAGTGATAAAATAAATAAATCAATAAAGTAACTATAAAATATCACAATTCACCAAAACAAATAAAAAAAAACTAAGTAAGCCCTTTTATTAATAAAAAAATTAACTACTAGTATGTCAATATACCACAAGATAAATCATTTCTATAATAAATAAATTAATTATCACAAAAATCCCTAATTCTAAATAAACCCTAAATAACTAAAATGAATTAATCAATAAATTCAATACTCAAAACAATTAACAATCAATAATTAAATTAATAACAAGTTACACAAGACAAACAACAAATTCAACTTTCAGATTTTTACTAATTACTTGATTACCTAGTTACCTTGCAATTGCAGTCGCCAGTCCAGGGGCGGAACTCGCCAACGACTGAAAGCAGACCGGAAGTCGGAAGCAGCAGCAGCAGTCGGAAGCAGAGGCAAAGCAACTAAGCAAGCCAGGCCCAGCAGCAGGCAGTCCGGAACAGGTAGAAGCAGGCCGCAGGCGCCGGCGGAGCGGAACGGCAACAACAAGCCAGGTCAGCAGCTTGAAGCCCTTGAACTCCTTTCCTTCCTTACGCGCATGCACTGGGGGGCTGTTTGTTCTGAAATTGTGATATGGATTGTGTTGTGAATTTGTAGTAGTGGGCTCAATTTGGATGAGAAATCTAGTGGGCTAAGTATGATAAAGTGATTGGGTACCCAAATGATCTTCAAAATTTTCAAAATTCCGCCCCTGCTCTCCAGTTTCCTTTTTTTTTTTTTTGGGGGGTTTCCTTCATCGATCTACGCTTTCTCGTGTCACTTTTTTCATATGTTTCTTCCTTTTGTGTTGGGAGGAATGATTTTTTATTTCCTGCACATTCATTTAATCTATTGATTGGGATTGTTTTCAGGTGTAATTTTGCATATATTTGAACTAAATCTTCTACTTTCTTTCTTTCATTTTTTTTTTTTTTTTTTTTATATATATGGTTCAATTCTATTTTGTTTTTGGTCTCAAAATTTACACGGAGTTGAAGGAAACCTTATGTAAGATGTCACATAAGAGGAGTAATGAAGTCTCTGACTCTCTTATTACTAACAGCATTATTCCATATTACTCCATCCGTCCCAATTATATAAGTTTGTTTGACTTTTCACACAAATTAAGAAAGCATATTTAATGTCATTGAAAAAATAATTTTTGTGAAGAATTTTTTTTATTTACCCTTATTTAATGTCAAAACTATTATATTGGAATTAATAAATAAGGGTACATTGGTAAATATACAAAATAAATATCTCGAAATGAAGAAACAAGTCTATATAATTAGAACAAACAAAAAAGGAAAGGTGGCCTATATAATTGGAACGGATGGAGTAATTAGAAATGAGCCTTTATAGCAATCATTCCATTCGAATTTATTTGTATGTAAGGAGGTTTTTCAAATTTTGTATTATTCTTAGTAACAAAACGTTTATTATTATTTAAATTGATACTATATTTTTAATTGTAATTTTTATATAATAATTTAGTCAATGGATTATGTCTGTGTACCGTACGGGTGTGACGCTAATTTGCTTCAAATATTTGATTTTCTCGACTTTGTGATAATTCTTGAATTAATAACAAATAACAACGAAATTAATAAAATTTATTGTAAATGACAATATAATGTCAAAATCTTAGCTTCCAAATGAGTTTATAAAATATACTCACTAATTGTTTATTAACAAAAATCAATAATAAAATAAGTAAATAAAGTGAAGTTTTCTAAACTAGAATTGTTCCCTCCACAAAATCTATCTACACCAACATATATCGACCATTATAAGGGGAAAATATGAACTTTTTCGTGTTTTGTCTTGTTTTGTCTACTAAATATTTTCTATGCTTATCACCAACAAGGTCACTCAAAGACTAGTTGGAGTCTAATTAATATTTGGTATCTTCCAAACAAACCTTTTTCTCACTTCAACGCGATTTATGCCACAAAAGATTCAACCTAAATAATGAAAAAAGAACAAGTGACAACCATAAATACAAAAATAGAAGTGCTAAGATTGACGGGTCGATCAGACCCGTAAAAATCGGTCCGAGTTGACTCAAAATCGCGGGCCGACTCATGAACCGTGTGGGCGGTTCAGGGTCAAGAAGTTATGAACATGGGTTTCGCCGGTCAAACCTTTACGGACCGCGGTTAACCCGCTGGCCCGTAAAAAAAACTGTTTTTATTAAATATGATAACACTGAAAATCTCACTTCTTCTACAAACTCTGATATAACTTTTAAAGCAAAATTTTTTTTTTCCTCCCTAATAGCTAAAAATGGTAATGTCCTTTGATAATAGTAATTAGAAATATATTTAACATTTAATTATTATTTGTTTATGTTTTATTTAAATTTACAAATTTAGAAGTAATTCATATAACATAAAATATAACTTTAAATTATATTTAAATATTTTATAGTATAAATATGAATTTATCATTTTAATCATTTTGTATTTAGAAATTTGACAAAAAACTGCTATAAATATGAAAAAATCTATATTTTTATTCATACGGACCAAATCAGAAATAACCGCGACCCGCATGGACTCGACCCGGATGGGCCAGCGGACGGGCCTAGATTGTAGTTCAAAATTTGTGGGCTGGCCCGGAACCGACCCGTAACCCGCAGCGGGCGGACATTTTTAAGCGGACTGTTACCGGATTTTTATGTAGGCGGATCGACCCGCCTCGAACCACCTGTATTGACACCACAAAAATACAAAAACACGCATATTCTTTGAATTTGGACTACTTGTAGACGACTGAAAAGTCCATCTTCTACTGCCTTTGAAAATTGACCACTATCAAAGGACCTTTTCTCTCCGCTCTTAAAGGCAGTGTTTGAAATGGCTTTTTTTCATGAAAAATGTCATTTTTCAATCATTTTTTTATCTTTTTAGTGTTTGATTGATACTTTTTTCCCTTCAATTCATTTTCTGGCTTAGGGTCTCACGCGCCTTTTTTTCTTGAATTCCGTGAAATCATTTTCTCGTGTATGTAGGTGAATTTATTTTTCAGTCAAGACTTTTAACCATTTTCGTCACGTTTGATCATTTTTGTTATTATTAATTGATTTATTTTTTTGCAAAAAATTAACATTATTATTATCAAGTACAAATGTATATAAAAATAAAAAATATTTTTTTATTAAAATAATTAAATTTTATTTTATTTATAATGGAAAATAATGTCAATCAAACAACAAAAGTTGGAAAATTTCTTATGTTTTCTACCTAGAAAATTAAACTAATCAAATACATTAAATTTCCAATTCTCAGAAATTCAATTCCCTAAAATTCTTTTTTTTTTTTTTTTACCCAAATTTCACCATCACTCTAAAACGCAGCATAAAAATTCCAAAAGATACAACCTTTCAAACCAAAAATTCGAAGCATTTCCCTTCGATGGATTTCCATAGCAATCTTGAAAAAGATTGTCAAGAAATATATGCGAAGAACGTTTTCTCGTACGGCGAAGATGACGATGTTTTCTACGGCGAACTTAGAAGGCAAGTTTTGCTATTGACAGCAGAAGATAGTGAAGATGAAGAATTACATGATAGCAGAAGTAGTCCAAATACGGCTGAAGCGAAAAAAACACGGTTCAATCCCCATTCACTCTTCTGTAAAACCATCTGGCTGTTTTTATAACTGGTCAGGGAATAAGGCGGATTATGCCGCACCTGCATGGATATTGAACTTGTGGAGAACTGGCAATGGAACTGGTGTTTTCATACCGCAAATCGTCCACTCGAGAAGAAGAAATAAACCAAGTATGTGATTTTTATACTTTTTATAGAATCAGTGATTTCGATCTTGAGAACTCTTTTTCCATAGTTATATTTGATTATATCTAACAAGTTTGCTGTTTATATATAATGTAGGAAAGAAGAAGAAGAAGAATGAGAGAGGAAGAACATATAGGCTGGCAGAGAAGATGAATTGATTAGCTGTTTTTTTTTTTAATTAAAACATGTGAAAATATTATATATATGTATGTATTCTTGATCAAGTGTTGTTGATGATTATTCGTAAATTTTAATGGTCTGATTTGATTATACAATAAAGAGTTCAGAATGATTTCACTGCACAGATTTGAACCAGAGTTTTGTTTATTATTCAATAATACTGCAACTTATATATCCGCTTAATTTTGTATTTCTTTGAGCAATAATACACTTCCATGTACGTTTTTTGCTTCTTTTTCCTTTTCAATCTTTAGTTGTGACATACATTCCCACAAATATAAGGAAATATGTACATTTTCGAGTGTGATGTGGTTATCGACATGTTAAGAGTTAGATTTTGTGTTCATAAACTCGCTTGTCACATTCAAGTCACACTTTAATCATCCTAATTATTCCATGTTTTGTTTTTACTTAATTGAGGAAAAGGTATGTGATTTCATTCCATGTTTTGTTTTACTTGTAATTGAGAAAAAAAGATGCATTTGAATTCATGAGATATCATCCAAAGAATGAATGACAATATTATGTCTAAATAGTAGACACATATAAGAAATAAGAAAATACTAAAGATTGCGAGACGCCATGGGACTAAAATGGGATCCTCTTGACGAATCTTGTGATCTCTTATAAACAGATCGAATGGTTATGATTCCTCCGGTTTGCTTGCTGGTGTAGATTGGGAGTATCTCAACTATTAACAAGAATAAAAGACTCCCTAGATCTGCTCCTCGATCCTTAACCGCCCATCCCCTAACCTGCTTCCCTCGACTACCTTTAGAGGTAAGAGGGGTTGTCATGAACGGTCCGGTCCACATGAAAAAAAAAAATGATGGTATGCAATTGGAGTTCTATTCTTACTACAACAGCAACTTCGTGAAAGGAAGATTTTTAAATGATTCCTATGACGTTTTTCCTGTGTTGACTATAGTACTAGACAAAAATATATGCTTCAATAAACAAAATTTTAACTCTCTTTTCTTATTTAAAATCTCGTAAAAACAATACCTTAAAAAGCGGCAAAAGGCCGGTTTGATATGGTTTCTAAAATTTCAAAAACTGCTTTTTGACATGTTTTTATAATTTTCAGAAAATATTTTATAAGAGTTTTTAGGAAAAATTGATCTAAAATAACTTTACAAGGAAGATATCTCAAATAGGCCTTAAATCAGTCTTTGACTTCCTCTACATAATTAGTCGAGTTTAGTAAACAGATTTATATCATCTTCGTACCAAGAACATAAACTCCGGACATGATTGCTATATCTTATCAAAGATACATCACCTAATGGGATAAAAATATGTTGTAAAAGAAAGGTTCTTTTGAGAAGGAGAAAACAAGGATTTATATTTCATTATTTTGTACGAATTAATTCCATTTAACAGATAACTTATGCATCTTGTACATATAGTGATATTCAAACACCAACCGTTTCTTGTATTTGATCGGCTATTCTATGACTTGAAGATACTTCTCTCGTCCGTGCACTTCTATGTTGAAGGCGCTGGTGCAGTTTCTCAGACATCTGGTCGAAGAATGCTGCATCCCATCTACATATTGATAAGGGATCTTGCGCGTAACATAGATGAATAGAAGTCACTGCACTCTCCACAACTACAGTTGCTAGCCCAACCTGCAAACAGAAAATAAACATGGCCTAATGTGTTGTAAGACAGTGAATGGAAACGAGGTAACAACGAGAATTCCTAGAAAAAATCAGATACAGTTTGAAGGATGTTTAATGTTCATCTCCCGGCCAGGGACGGAGGCCATATAGGCCCAGTGGGGGCCATGGCCCCCACTGAAAAAAAAAAAATTTTGAGCCAAAAAAAAAAAAAAAAAAAGGAGAAAGAATTGACATCTTGAATTTATTTCCTTTGATTTTAATTCTCTCTCTGCAATCATTATATATATGCAAGAAGTAAATACAATATTTATTACTAGTATCTCTCACATTGAAAGTTTACATTTACTTTTCAGTTATAGGTATTTTCTTTTGTGAATTACTAGTTTACACTAGTTAATTGTTACTTGTTAGTTAACTTAGTTTAGCTTTTGGTTTGTTGTTTCATAATGTCAATCATTTTGGTTCAAAAAAATTTCGGGGGCTCCGCCTCTCACAATTTGAAAATTTTGGCCCCCACTCAATTAAGATCCTAGCTCCGTCCCTGCCGGCCGCCCTCAGCCTCCCATTTGGGAATTTCCTGAAATGCTATTCAGGCAGGGGAGCAGTGTACTAAATGAAGAACGGCACCCAGATTCCAATGAAGCATACTGATCTATTTCGGTAATCCTGAAGTTTCAGTATCATATGCTTACCAAGATCATGCCCATCAACATGGCAGTAGATCCCACCATTACCAATCGGCTACGACATTTAATCCAAGACCAAACACCAACACAAGTACCGGAAATCAGCCCACCCAAGATGGTGGTCATTAATAGAACCGCCCCTGAACAGTCATATGCTACAAGTGCTTCCACTCCTGTTGATTGGAACAACTCCCAGGCATCCTTTGCTGAGTTATTAAAGCTTTTTCCATTAACTGCAATCTGGATGGGTAAAGCAATACCGCGTCACATTTATTGACGGTCACAGTAATAATCTTAAGAAACACCAAAAGATAAAATTATATTTGCAAATTTAATCATAAAGGGGAGATAAATGTTCTAACACTATGGAAGAATGAAGAAGGAAGATGAACACTGTATATAGAAAATGCACCTGGACATAAGCAAACTTGTTGAACCAACGAACTAAAAACTCGACAAGATTAAACAAAAAATCAACACAACAGAGCAAACACTCGTTGTTGCCAATCTTCGACCTCAATCCCCTAATCTGTAAAACAAGTACAATCTGGTCAGAATTAAGTAAATAATCATTAAACAAAAATTATTAATAGAGCAATCCAACCAATTAACTTTGGATTGCTTACCTCCCACCGTAATGTTCGTATAGCAGCTGTAAAGAGTGACCCATAGCATATGCTGCCAAAAGAAGTTGTGACTGCATACCGCAATGAATGCATCAGTGGTTTGGGAGGCATCGATGAAGCTTCTCGACCTCCATGCATAAGAACTAGAAACACCATTCCTGAAACTATTACATGGACAACATTACAAAGAACCGCACCAGTCCAGAACAAACTCACAGAAAGTACCTGAACATACAAATACACCATTTCTTATGTTGCCAGATGGATAATGTTAAAGAACATTGCAACTCTGCCTGAAGAAGATAAAATAAGATCAATAACTTGCCAGCTCACCACAAGAAAAAACCAGCGCCCATCATCTCCAATACTTGATGCCAAAACACCAGCAACACCAAAGGACCACAATGCTAACCAAAAGAGCATGACAAGCATGGATATTCTTACTGCTTTCATGACCTCGGGAAGATCCCACACCATCTTCACTGCTTTTTGTAGCACCAGAAGGGTAAATGGAAGTCTACGTAATGACAAAAGGTCAGACAATATTGAAACCTATGCACAAAACATTTGTGCGTGTATGTGTGAATGGGAGACAATTTTTTTTAAGTATAACATTGACAAATACTTTACAATCTCCTCACTCCATTTCCTTGATAAGAAAACTGTTTTCCCAAAATTATGACAAAATTATTAGTTCCCTCTACAATCTAAAAAGACTAGAACACTATACATATCTTACCAACTGGTCAAGTGGTCATAGCTCCTTCTATTCTAAAGTCAATCAAAATGAAATTCTAATTCAAGTATTCCTAGTTAAATAGGAAATAGAGAAAACCAGGAATACAAGTACAAATTATGGAGCTGAACAAGCAGAACAATCTATGCAGAACTATATATGTAAGGCATTTAATTTAGCATACATAACATTCAAAATTAGTAGAACTACACGAAATAGTTGTTCTACACGAAACCCTCAATTCTAACATTCTGCAGCCAATGACGGATCTAGGATCAGAACTCAGCTAGAGCGATCAACCGTTGATCAACGACGGTCAACAGCCACAATAACGAGATTCAAAAACACATTCACTATTCTTTTAATACTAAGCTCCTGTTTGGTGGAGATTAAAATTAGATTTTTAGTAGATTTTGATAAAAGTTGATAAGATGTGTGGTTGAAAAGTTGTAGGTCCCACGAAATTTGTGGTTTAGATTGATTGTTGACTTTGACTTAGATTAAAATCTAGATTTTAATTTCTACCAAACAGGGGCTAAGTTATGAATTTTACTAGTCCATTAAAACAAAAATTCGTAACTTAACCTAACTTTGCCAATCTACTTAATTAAACTTCTAACTATTCATAAATTTGAAAATTCAAAATACACCCCTGAATAATTTCCTAAATCTGAATTGCAATTTACAACCCTAAAACAAAACATAAAAAGTTAACTATCACAACTAAATTCATATATTTCAAAAATCTAAAATTAATATACACATTTTCATAATTTTCCCCAAATTTGAAAACTACAATTACAACTCCAAATTAACAAAAAAATACCAATTAAACAAACTAAATCTATAATTTCTAGAATTTGAAAATTTCACAATGAATCAAAATAGAGATTATTAGACTTTATTTGGATTTGGGCCAATTTTAGAGGCCCAAATAATTAAAAAGGAAGTATGCCCAAGCCCAAAGTTATACCCAATATTCATCATCTCCACCTACAGCCTGTCATCATCTTCAGCCTGTTATCATCTTCTACGCCTCACGCCTGCCCTGGTTTTATGAATATCAGTTCAAACCTCAAGTTCACAAATCTGATTAAATCACAGAAACAGAAATAGATATACATTCTCAAATCTAAGTTTCTTAATTAAAAAAGAAGAAAAAACAGGTTGACCGGCGATCGAGGTAGCGCGGCCGTGCTACCTCGACATAGGTTAGATCCGTCTCTGTCTGCAGCATGGCACAACGATAAACCTAAGCTCAACGTGAAACATCCAAAGAAAGGTCCCAATGTTTTACCTGTCAATGACTGATATGACATACAAGAACTGAAATGCAGCGGCAATGCCAAATGCAGAACCCCAGAAAAACTGCTTTCCCCAAAAACATAGCACACTGATAACAGCAAGATAAGTAGGCAAGAGGTGCACAGAGAACTTCATTACTTGATTTGCATGGGCACCAAACCAAAACAACCAAGCCCACCCCAAAAGTGTCCCAACTCCGCCAGCAACAGCATACAAAGGCCAGAAATCTTTGATTAGATCATCCGTATTCTCCAGAATACTAAACTTGTACCTCTCAATATTCAGCCTATCTTTTTTCCAAAACCAATTGAGTCCAAAAGCCACAAGAATGAAACCTGTCACAATTAAATGTGCCAGAAATATCAACATCCAGAACACATCCCGCCAGTGGCGTGAGCCCACCGGTGCAAGTTCCTGAGAAAGTGAGCGACTACCATGTGGACTTCTATGAATTCCCACTACATTCTGCAATCAATACACATTATAATTAATATGAAAAGTAAGGTTTCTCTCCGTCCAATTCCGGTTTCCATGCACATTTCATCTATTATCCGTTAATGTTTGCTATAAATTCAAGCAATCACAGTTTCTACCTTATGCTTACAAAATTTTAATTGCACCTCAATATTTGAACTTTTCATGATGCGCCCTAACTTGGTAGTATGGTAGAAATTCATTAAGTATGAAGCTTTTCTTCTATAAATTGTATCTCCCAGATATAAACTTCAAAAATATTTCTCTAAGTCACCTCACTCTGCCGTCACTTTGAATGAAGATCAATAATGGGCAGAAAGGCTTTACACAAGACCATTTGGGGAAGACTCTCATCGATAAGAAAAAAACAAAAGAGGATCACCCCACCCCCCCCCCCCCCCCGAGAGTCCAATTGAACAAATAAAGCAAGTCGAAGCACCGATTGCATCTATTTGCATATTTGTTTGCTTATGAACAAAAACAGATGAATCTCATAAGTAATTTAGGATTTAAAAAAAAAAAAAAAATTGAAGACGGTACTTTCCACACACGCCTAATAGTAGAGAATAAAGGCAATTGAAGTGAAAGAAATATATGAAAATGATTTTCCTTCCATTTTTCTCAAACAACTGAAGCCGACAGATGCATGCGATAGCCTGAATTCCGAAGTTCAATTCGAAGATATTCCAGAGAACGTCTTTTAGACCGACTCTGACGCCAAACTCCATGACAACAAATAAAGATTTTAAAGTCAATTTCCCCTCTTTCTCTGCAATCTACCCAGTACATATTACAGATCAATTTTCAGTGTGTATATACCCTGTTACTGTTAGCCACACTTCTCCTAAAATAAATGTATACAGTGACGGAAAAATTCCGAAACATCAAAATCAACAGACAGACAGACAGACATACAACTATCAGCATACATTACCAGTGGTGTGGGTCCCATGGAGGCGGAGTCATAGGAAGATGAAGAGAAAGAAGAAGAATGGGGGTCGCTCATCGGAGAAGAACTCAAAATGACATGGATTGGAAAAAGAAGATTTCTGTAAGGGTCTTGAATTGAAATTCAATATTATTTTAAATAATTACGAGTCTATCATTACGAAAATTTGTGGAAAGAACTGAAATGTAACGGCTACCATTGTTGAATTCATTCAGTATACGGAGAATGTGCCCGGTATTTGACGCCGTTTTTACAATAATAATGTTTTCACAAGATCCAACACCACGCGCGACCTTTTCAATTTTCACTCCCTCCTATTTTTATTCTAATTAATTAATATTTTAGAATTACAAGTATATAAGTTTTAAAAAAATGATTACTGAAAAATTAGAAAAGGATTCTTAAAATAAAATTTGTTCTTACATTTTGTTGGTGATGATTTGAAAATTCACATTGGACCGTGTAGGGACTCACCTTTAATTTGTCAAATGAGCAATTCTATCAGAATAAAAAACGATAGTAAGAAGGTCGAAGCCCTATCCACACAAATAGCTTATGAAGTCATTTTAAAACATAATCATAATATAACCGAAAAGACACTTCATTGGGTGGCAACTCACTTGCAACAGCCAATCACAAAATATAGCGATGATCTAATGTGTAGGATTATGATCTAGATACCATATTGATTTTGAGGTTATTAAACTTTTTAGCCAATCAAATTTTGTAAAAACGACAGTGACACATAGGCCTATGTCAAACATTGTAGCTTCACATAATTAGGGCAACAAACTTTGGTATGATAGTCTATATAAAAAAGGTAAAAGTTCAATAAAAAAATAGAGTATTCTTGTCAAAATATTTCTACGTTTGTACGTAATTATCACGCCAATTTTATTATTAACACATTTAAAGAACAACGGCATCAGCATGTTCTTTAATTTTTAACTCCCATACAATTATTTTCGTATGTTTAATTTGTCGACCTCTTAGTAAAATTCTTATTCTTATCCTACATAAAAATAAAATGCACGTTGCATTTAGGACTTGGATTTCAGAATGCCAAAATAAATTCCTTGAGCTGTTTTTTATACTTTTATCTTTGATTGGAGCGTGTTCATTACGAGGTTAAAGTGGTAGTGTTATAGCTACGTACTGTCATAACTTTCTTTCTCATTTTCATCTTCCTTAAAAATTGCATGAACAAAAGATTTCTACCTTCGTGTATTTCATTGTTTCCCCAATCAATGTTTTTAGTGAACTTGACGAAAAAAAGCCAGCTATATACAATGCTATTTTATTTTATTAAAATTATAATTATAAAATATGAGGCCTTTTCTCTACTGTTTGTATGTGTTTTTCCAAGACATTTTCGCCTCAATTTTCATAGTTAATGGATACTATTGTTATAACAGTTGACCATCGTAAGATTCTCCGCCGCCAACAAGGCCAATAAACGGATTTTCTTATCATTATCTGGTCTATGTTTGGAAAATGTTGTTTATAAATATTGTTTATAAATGTTGTTTATAAATATAAATAACGATCTGTTAATATTTTATTAGTTCATTTTTTAAAAAAATAAATGTTGGTGGACGAAAATATTTGACTAGTCGAAATTGTTGATTTTTCAAAAAAAAATGCAATGAAAGATGTCATGTGGCTTTTTATAAACAATATTTTACTGTTCACCGATATCTCGCAATATGAAATATCCCCGCAAGTGAACGAGTCGTGAAGAGTAGTTAAAATGGACCTAAGAGTCCGGATTATCGTTCCCACAAGGACCGTTTACTAAGTATCGAAATGTGTAAATTCTTATCCCTATTCGAACAAAGAAATGAATTTTTGATTGTTTGGAACATAATGTTTATAACTATGACTAACAGATTAAAACTTTGCACAAGATTAAGGTTTCACAATTGCTGATTGTTTTTAAGTATAATTAAAAGTGGTTGGGATTCACGAGTATACCTAACCAATTAAATCAATTCATGTTCCAGATTTTATTTTCTAAATATGTGATCGATCAAGTTCACTAAATTAAGTTGAGATTCCTCTCTCGAGTTTAAATCAACTCTACCTAGATAAGTCAATCATGTATCTCTATAGCGGGTCCGAATATTCCTTATCTAAATGCATTACATGCAAGAACTCATACATGATCGCACTAATCACGAAAGTATATCTCTATCTCTCGTTCAATTAATAGATTTATTACCTAGATCTATGTTATTAACTCACCTCTCGGATTATGAAAATAACACATAAAGTCATGAACAAGTGGCCAATTCATTCAAGCATTAAACGCAATAATAAACCATCACATGCATTACGGCGTTAAAACAAGGAACATGGAATTAAAGTAATTGACTAAGCTACATCGTGATTCCCAACGTTAAGATTAGTTACTCATAATGAAGGAATAATGAAAACAATCTAAATCGAAATTAAACATATTAGAATTTATGGATTCAACAATAAGAAAAGAAGTCTTGCACCAAGAATCAGATTTCCGTGCTTGAATCCCCTTCGTCAACTGGATGTTGATTTGCCAAGAATTCTCCAATATTCAGCTCTGCAAAACCTGCTCTCCAGTTGCCTCTCGCGCTCTGTTACAACTTAGGTTAATTTCCCGAATCTTCTCTCTTAAAATCACGCACAAAAGCCCAATACAGGCCCAGTCGAACACCCACGCGATCGCGTGGTAGGAACGACAGCGATCGCGTGGGCGAGCCTTTTTCCGCTCTGCATAAATTTTGTCGCCATGTCGCGATCGCTAACATTGAGACCTCGCGATTGCTACCTGGAGTTTTACTAGGCGATTCACCATCTTCTTCTTGGCCTTCAAGTTGGTCCTCTGATTTTATTTGCGAAATGTATCTCCCACTATTGATTTGATCAATTTGACCCTAGAATTTCTATTTCTCTTCAATTCTCCTTCTTTTGACCTTTATTTCCCGTAATTACTTCCTTGTTCCCCTTTTTGACTAAAATCTGAAATAACAACAATTAAATGCAATTTAGGTAGAATAAATTCATAAATCAACACGATAAATTCTCATTTTGGCATATCCCCAAGTGTATAAAATACACCTATCATTTACCAAGTACCAAATCACAAGTTGAGCATTTGTTTGATAATTTTTTTTTTGTTTATAAACAAAGAATTAGGAATACGATGTTTTGAGGTAAAATATGTTGTTGAAATTGATTTGGAAAATATTTGTAATTAAAAAGTTATTTGAAAATATGTGTTGTTTATAAATTTATAATGTCTTTTTTGTTCTCAAGTTAGTGATATATATATATATATATATATATATATATATATATATATATATATATATATATATATTGTCTATGATAATTTTCGTGCATCGCACGGGTGAAACGCTAGTCTAATTACTAAAAATAGCAGCAAGTGATCTCCCAACATAAATTCAGACGATGATCTTCTCTAGTAATCTTGTAAGTGGCCAGAATAAATTAATATTCTTTTTGATTTCGGACGTATTTTCATCAGCAGTTACCTATAAAAATTAAAATTGTCAGTAATGTCATCGATGGTGACATATTTGATGATCGCCGATAGAAAAATAATTGGTTTCACCAATGATTTTTTCCATTTTTTTTTTATTTTTTTTTATTTTTTTATTTTTTTTTATTTTTAATACAAGTTTGGGAACGAAGGGGAGGGGGTAAGATTGAAACTCGGGTCTACGCCCAGTAATATTTTCTTCTAACCACTTGGAAAGTTGCCTTGTCCTTGGAGAATGATTTAAAGGTTGACATAATCCACAAAAATTTCTCTCAATCCCTACTTTGAACTCTCGGTGTGGGAACATGAAGAACCACAGATAGTTTAAATATTATCTCAAATCAGATTTATAAACTTAAAATTCCTTTTCTGATTGTTGTCTGTGGGATAAAATGTGAGAGTACAAAGTTGGCTTAGTTTCATAGAAACTTTTTAACATAATTAAAAATTCATCTTCATTCATGCAGATTTCCGAATTCAGAGAGCTTTTGATCCAATTTACCAGTCTCATAAGTGAAAGTGACATGGATTTTTGTTCATATGAAAAGATCATATTTTCAAACATAAATATTGGTTTTATTTCAAGAAATAAGGTTTTCTTTTTCTTTTCAGTAGTATTTCCATACCAAATCCCTTATAAAAGATTTCAAATTCTCAGATTTGAATCTTGATATCTCATCAATCTTATAAAAATATATGACTTGGTCTATAAAATTATTTAATTGTCCTTTCTTGTGGATTAAGAAAGAAAGTTTGACATTTTTCTAAATAAAAATAGCTTGCTCAATACACAATGATAAAATAATCTACATATTTAGCATGTGTTCGGCGACTACATAGCCGCCGTTTTTTTTTTTATTATTTGTTTTTTTGAGGTGAAATTTGTGATTAAAAAATGATTTCAAAAAATATGTGTGGTTAAAAAGTGATGTTAGAAATCGTGTTGATTATAATTATATGTTATAATATGTTTGCGCATTTTTATACAATTTGATAGTTTTGTTTTAACCTTTGTTACAACTTGGCAATAGTAACAAAACCATCAATTTTGTGTTCGGTTGGTTTTTTTGGAAAATAAATGAAATGTAAATTATTTGGTTGATTTATTTGTATTTTCTAGGTAAGATGTGGGTTAAAAATTGAAGAAAAAAAATGTGAATAATTAAAAAGTGGTATGAAAAATTGTGTAAATTAAGTTTTTGGTCGATTTTGTCTTCTAATATTATAATTCTTGCCCGTCGAACGGTCCCTCAGCAATGTTTCACTAAAGTAGATAACCTTCTTAATCCTGATTTGACAAATTACAATATTAGAGTGGAGATTACGTTCGAATAAGAGATCGGTTAATATTTAAGATTTGTCTTCCTCTCTTGTTTGGTTTTAATAAAAATTTCTCATTTTTCTACAGTATTTAATATCGATCATCTATTAAAAATCAAGTCTAAAATATTTGACTTTTCAATCAAATATCAATTATTCATTCTCCTAAAAATCACTATTCATTTCTAAACAAAAAAAATAAAAATAAAAATCTTTTTAAACAATACCAAACACATTTATTTATAAATTAGAAATTTGAATTTTTGAGGTAAATTGAAAAATTGTTTGAAAAAATATGTTTGGTTAAAAGTAATTTAAAAATGTGTATCGAAAGATTACTGTACGACGAATTTCGAAGTATTATTAAAAATACTGAAATTGTTACAAATTGAATTTGAGAAAATACAAGTGGACAGCTCTTGTAAATGCAAAAATTGCAAAATCCTCTGATTAACGATCTGCGTGTTTGAAGACAAGGGACCACGTGGCTTGATTCCTGGACTTCTGAATTTGCTGGAAAATTTGATTTGTTGAGAGATTGATTGTTTGTCACTTGGAACTTGAGACTTGGATTTGAACTTTGGATTTGCACTTCGGATTGACTTGCTTTGATTTGAAGAAGGCTTTGATTTTCTTGAAATTGATTTGAACTTGCTTGATTTGTAGAAGACTTTGATCTTCTTGAATTTTGGACTTGGCTTGAAGTTTGAGAGAATTTTTGTATTCTCTACCTGCAATTCTCTTTTCTTGCTTTTCTTTTCTTTTCTCCTTCTTTTTTTCTTTTTCTTTTTTTTCCTTTTTTTTTCATGGACCAATGGTTCTATTTATAGAGAGAATTTTGTAACCACTTTTATTATTTAAATATTTAAATAAATAAAATGGTTAGGGTTTTAAAAAGTAGGATAGGCTTCATCCATGGGCTTCTTTTAGGTGAACTTTAGTGGACTTTATTTGTTTAATAAATTAATTGGAATTGGACTATTAAATTTGATCCAATCCAATTAATAATTTTTTTTTTAATGTCTACAAATGCCCCCTCAAGATTTATTTATTTATTATGAAAATAAATAAATAGATAAATCTTGAAATTCGAAATTTGGTTTGAAATTTGTTTAAGATTAATACAAATAAATATGACATTGTATTAAACTATATCTCTTGAAAGAATTTGAAATTCACAAATTTTTTTTTAGAAAAATAAAACGTAATTACAAATCATTATCTTGTCAAGATTTTGATTTAATTGGAGAGTGAATCATATACAAGATTTATAACCCAAACCCATTCAATTCATGAGATCCAACATGATTTTTTTTTTTTTTTTTTTAACGTGAACAGTGTTTTTTTTAACGTGAAAAATGTTTTTTTTTTTTTTTAAAGGAGTTTAATTCAAGTTCAAACTCTTCTCCAACCTTTCTTACTTTATCTATATCTTGTGATTTTGATGTTATTTCACAATTTCAATTTTACTGGTCATCTTAAAGATTGAAATTTTTCACAATAGTTTTTGCACCCGATCAATATTGAAAATTACTTTTTCATTCCAAGAAAACTTAAAGAACGAAAAACAAAGAAAGAAAAGTGGGAAAATATTATCAATTTTTTTTTTTTTTTTCAAAAGTTTTGAAAGGGACAACGTGGAGAAGGATTGGAACTTTGAAATTTCACCAAGAAAATGTAATTTCCTCTCTTTTTTTTATTTTTTATTTTTTTAAATATAAACTCATTTTTTTTTTTGTTTGTTTGACAGGATTCTTTGAAAGCGGACAAGTAATTTGAAGGTTGAACTGTGTTTTGAAATATGTTTTTTTTTTTTTTAAACATGTACTTTGAAATTTTGGTAAATCTTCGGAATGTATCTTTTAGATACCCCAGCTAGATTTACTTTTACAGGTTGAAGATTTTTTAAGACCTGAAAAATATACGGAATGTATCCTTTTGGATACTCCTCGACATAATAAAATTTTCAGGATGGAGACTTGGAAGACCTGAAAAATATGCGGAATGTATCCTTTTGGATACTCCCCGGCATAATAAAATTTTCAGGATTGAAGATTTTGAAGATCTGAAAAATATGCGGAATGTATCTATTTGGATACTTCTCGGCATAATAAAATTTTCAGGATTGAAGATTTTGAAGACCTGAAAAATATGCGGAATGTATCTATTTGGATACTCCCTGACATAATAAAATTTTCAGGATGGAAGATTTAGAAGACTTGAAAAATATGCGGAATATATTCATTTAGATACTCCCCGGCATAATAAAATTTTCAGGGTTGAAGATTTTGAAGACCTGAAAAATATGCGGAATGTATCCATTTGGATACTCCCCGGCATAATAAAATTTTCAGGATGGAAACGTTGATTTAGATGATTTTTTTTTTTTTTTTTTTTTTTTTTTTTTTTTTTTTTTTTTTTTGGATGGCCAAACAAAATTCCAAAGACAAGAAAAATTTGAAATTACCTGAAGTTAAGGAATTTTATGATCCTAGACGAAAAAGTCAAATCATTTGCTTCCCCAAGGCTACTTTGAAGCTTTCATGCAACTTGACAGGAGACTTTAAACTTACCATCCATAAGCCAATGACATACCCTTTCGTCCATGCAGTTCTTTTGCAGGGTATGGACATGCGTATTCTCAGTGTCAGCCAGAGGAATTCAAATCGTACTAGACATCCTTGTTTGTGTCCTCATCCGCATCACACTTCAGACACAACGTTCATTCCAAAAGCAATCATTTCTGAGAGAATTGATCGAAGGGAGATCAGATGGGGAAGTACAGTCCATTATCGTGGAGAGATTTCTTTCTTGTCGAAGTTTTGGGAATGGTCCCTTTGGATTCATAAGCTTCTCATCAAGAAAAATATTCCTGAATTAGCTCATGCCGTTTACTCTGCCACTAAGGACTACTCTCGACCCGACTCTATTTATCGAGCTCTTTGGGAAGTTTGGTGCCCGGAGACCAACACTTTTGTAACTGTCAATGGAGAGATCAGCATTTCGCTTTGGGATATGCAAGAGATTACTGGACTTTCCATCAGGGGTGATTATTACGAGGAGGTAGTACCAAGTCTTTTGGAACTAACAAACTCCCTCCCCAGATCTTGCTTATATTTATTTAAGGCCTTTTCACTGATCGTTGACAAAAAGAAGAGTGAGCGGGTCCGCCACAACGACTGGATTGATTTCTGGTTCAAAACTGATGATTGTGTTCCGAATCCAAGGAAAAGCAAGGCGTTTAAGCAGGCTATGGAAGCAAATCCATCTTCAGGGGATCAGTCAGTAGCCAAAGAAAATTTACAGAGACCTGTTTGCACAGAAACATTACACGATATTCTGCACAGGGACACGGACTACAGGAATACTTCTTTATCCGTTGAAGAACAAGAAGAGTTGGACATAGCAGCTTATCTTTCCCTTTGACTCTGCCGTTTTATTTTTCCTTCTAGAGATGATTGTCTCAGGGTGGGAACTTTTAAAGTAGCTTCCAGAATGGCTACAAAATCAACTTACAGCTTGGTACCTCCCATCTTGGCTTGCATTTACAGAGGACTTACCGAGACAACAAATTGCGTGACTGGCCATGACATTGGATCAGTCAAATACACATTTCCTAGACATTTTTTGTACGCTTGGGCTACAACTTATTTTGTTCAGGGCATCTATACTAACGTTGACAAGAGCATTGGTCGTCCTATTATCCGAAGATATGCTGGGACTTTAAATGATTTCCAACATAGGGAGGTTGATGCATTTGATTATCGAGAACTCCTTCGCGGAAAAATGGACTCTAATGATTTTTCGTGGAATCCGATTTATTTACCTCATGGTGGTATACGCACAGATAACAATGAAATATCTATAGAGACTTCAGAGTTCATGATGAGTATCCGACCAGGGTTTCTTTCTTACCGTCGTGGTAATAACCTCTTTATTCTTGAAGCTTACAACCCTCACAGATTTTCAAGACAACAAGGCTTTAGGCAAACGATTCCAGGCTCACCAAAACCAATGATGCTTACAGCCAATGCGTTGACCCTCTACCATGCTTGGTTATCTTTGACGCAGGTAGGAAGTAGATGCACATTTCATCTTCCGGGGCGCATTGATGATATACAACTTCAAGTTGATCCATCATACGAAGCTTGATGGGAAGATAAAGTATATCCTGGTCTAAACAAGATTAAAGTGCAAGATTTATTGTCCAGCGAAGATAATAACTTTGTACTTGGCAAATCTCCATCTGCCCTCGAACAAACAGGAAGTCATAATGCCCGTGAATTGGACTCCTCTTATGTAGATTCTCAAGTGACTCTTCGGAAGAGACCTCTGGATGTTCCAAATGAAAGAGGTATCAAGAAAATTAAAATAATACACTCTCGCATGGATTACACTTCAACTTCAGAAAGCAGTAGCTCTATGGACCGAACACCTCAAACACTTGATGCCACACTTCCTTTGGAAAGCAGTAGTCCTAGAGACCAGGTAAGATTTATTTATCATTCAATTTTTTTTTTTTTGAATGATAATTTGCATCTCATTTTTCGTTTTGAAATCGAACTTCAGATTCCTCTTTCTTAAATATTGCGTCGGAAGCGGACAATACGACCTAAAGATTCTCATGGAGAATTGATGCAAACACGTAGCAATTGTAGCTACGCAACCCACAAATTATTGGAATCGACCCAAGAACGCCAAAGAATCACGATTTCGAGATTGATTCAAATTAATTGAACCAAGCAACCAACACAATCAATAGATATGCTGACCTCTTGATCACAATGAAAATAAATCTCACCCAAGATTTGAACAAACAAGATTAACTCGCAAGTTCGGATTTTATTCAATAAAGAATAAAGGTTGTGAAAGCAATTTGCCTCTCAATTAATATATCAAAGTCGTGTAATGAATAATGAAAATTACATCCCTATAAATAGGGTCAAAAACTAGGTTAAGAGTTCTAATTAAACAAGGAAACAACTACCTAAAAATAAGGAAATAAATAAAACCTAAAATTCACGCGTATACAATGTTACGGTCGTGACTAAATTCCTTACGGCCGTAACCTTGTTTCTGATTCACTCTTACGGCCGTGACAATATGACTTACGGCCGTGAGTCCAAAAACGTACAAATTCCAATTTTAAGCAGTAACTCCATTACGGCCGTGATACTCAAACTTTACGGCCGTAAGCCCTTATGTTTCGCAAAATCAATTTCAGCAGAAAGTTGGTTACGGCCGTGAGGAATTATATGTTACGGCCGTAACATTGAAAATTCACATTTTTCTTCGACGGCTTGAATGATGTTGATCCACTCGTCGTTTTGGCTCGGCCCCAACATGGAACTTGCTTCTTTCGATGACACGAACATTGTTTTGGCCATTGTTTCTTGAACTAACTTGTCCATTGCTTCCTTGGCCCTCTTTGTCTGCAATCGAGTCATCGGCCCTCCTCTGATCTTCAACGGATCTTTGTGCGGGCTTGTATCCGTTGTCTGGATCACATCAAGAATCCTAAGGAAGCTTGTTCTGAAACATTTAGACATGACTTGAGCATCCCAGATGTATCCTATGGCGATGAAAATTTGGATATGTCGCCTCAAACACGAAACCCAGGTATACATCTTCATTTTTTAGCCCATTCAATGCCCTAATAGATTGGTATTTAATTTCTTCAACTTTTTATTTGTTGTAGGATTTCCACAAGTTCCTAAAGGGATGTTTTATTCAGCAGATCATCGTAATGAGAACCATGAGATGATTGGTGCACTTGATGAAATTTATGGCAACGATAGACATGAGCCTCCTTGCAAATACCCAAGCAGTATTAATAACTGTTGAATCCGGGCCCAAAGAAAGGTACAGTGATCCACCAGCGAAGGCCCAATAGTGGCTCAATGGACCTTGACCAGCAGCTAAGGCCTAAAATATCACCTTGGGATGAATGTCGAGGTGGTATGTCAAGCAAACCTCTTTAGACGACCTGGTTAACGCCTAGCCGATGTGCTTTATACTCAGCCGGGGCGCTTTATGGCGTTGACCAGAAGAGAGATGGAGTCAGTGATGGGACACTGCCTTTACCAAGACGTTACAGGCGCCCATCCCCTATGAGATGTAGCAATGATTACGGTTGAAAAGCAAGGTTGTCACCTCCATGAGCTAGGGTGATGACAAGTGTAAAGTATGCCACGTGTCGTGATCTGAGATAACAAGTTCCTCTATAAATAAAGCACGATTGTCTCCAAGTTGGGGGTTAGCAATTTCTCACTCTTAACAATATACTTCTCTCACTCCATTTTCTCTCTTTTACACATTTATATTTCCCGCACCCAATATATATATATATATATATATATATATATATATATATATATATATATATATATATATATATATATATATATATATATATTCGCCTAAAATGAGTACTGACTTAGGCATCGGAGTGCAAATGGGAGCCACCTCGACCCCCTTTGCAAGCTGATTGTTTGTCCTAGTGCGCAGGAGATCCACGTGTTCAAGAGGGAGGAGTTGAGACGTGTTGGTCCAAGGTCCAGCCGGATTTTGTGGTCAACATTTTGGCGCCGTCTGTGGGAAACCATACTGCTAACCACGAAAACACATGGTAAAAAGCCACACATAGAAAGGTAGTCCTGAAAAAGGACGAATAACCTCTTACAAAAGAGCGGATAACCGCGAAGAGCTTTGGAAGATAAGCTGGTGAACCTTGAAAAAGGTCAAGAGCTTTGAAAGATAAGCTGGTGAACCTTGAAAAAGGTCAAGAGCTTTGGAAGATAAGCTGGTGAACCTTGAAAAAGGTCAGGAGCTTTGAAAGATAAGCTGGTGAACCTTGAAAAAGGTCAAGAGCTTTGGAAGATAAGCTGGAGAACCTTGAAAAAGGTCAAGAGCTTTGGAAGATAAGCTAGTGAACCTTGAAAAAGGTCAAGAGCTTTAAAAGATAAGCTGGTGAACCTTGAAAAAGATCAAGAGCTTTGAAAGATAAGCTGGTGAACCTTGAAAAAGGTAAGGAGATTTGAAACATAAGTTCATGAACCCTGAAAAGGGCCTAAAACTTTGAAACACAAGTGTATTCAAACCTTGGAAATATAAGTTTAAAAAACCTTGGAAAAGGCGTATAACTTTTAGATCATCTTTGAAAGACAAGATAAGATTAAGGAATTTCCCTAAACATGAACGAAAGTGATGGTGATGTTAACCCCCGTAGGGGAAGAAGTGGCCAACACAGCGAGGGCGAGGTTCCTCAAGGACTCCATGAAAACATCAATGAGGAAGTGGCACAACCTAACCCACCTCGTCGGCACCGAAATCGCCACATGATGCTTGACATGACACGCATGGTGGCCCAAATGCTGGAGATGCAGAAGCAGCAGATAGAACAGACTGCTACAATGAATGCCTTTATGGCCAGATGGTATATTATGAACGAACCCATGATGCCTCAGCAATACCCAACAGCATTATTCACCATCTGAGGCGGGCACTGCCTCGTATTATTATCAAGATCCACAGGCACATGCCGAGGTGGAATCCGAGCCCTCCTACGAGCGGGACCCGGAACATGAGGCACATGAAGAACAAAACCCACTCCCAGCTAGACGCAGGGAGGCTTCTCCCGCAAAATTCGGCAGTGTTTTCAGCCGAATAGGAGGGTTATTCAGGGGCCAACGACGGGGGCAAACGAACCCAGGTCGGCACAATGCCGCAGAGCCTAGAAATAGGCGCGAGCGACACGCTGAAGAAGCCTTGTCGCAGGGTCAAATGTATATGGACCAACATGGTATGGGAACAGAAAGGTTGGCATCAGCACATGAGCCTAGGAATAGGCAGGAAAGAAGAGCCGAAGCAGTTCGGACTAATCCTCACAACGAATTACAGAGCCATGAAAGGCCAAACTACTACCGCGTTCTACCACCACAAAGGCAGGAGTACGCTCCGCCACTCTATGGCCAATACCGTGATCCGGAGTATTTCGGTCACGACGAGAACAGCGAGCTGCCATCATACGAGTTGGATGACGAATAGGAAGTAAGTCCCTTCACAGAGGGCCTCCGTAGATGCCCCGTACCCCATGACTTTGAGATGCCAGAAATAGCAAAATACTCTGGCTGAGGTGATCCTGATGATCACCTGTTAAGTTACCGCGCCAGCATGGAAATAGCCGGAGCCACCCCGGCACTGAAATGTAAAGCCTTTGCTTTAACCCTCGAGGGAAGTGCCATACGATGGTATAAAAAACTCCCTCCTGGAAGCATCCACAGTTGGAGAGATATGAAGATGGCTTTTAAAAATGGCTTTGTTGCCTCCAGGCCTGGACAGCTCCCGCTCCAACGCCTTCAGGATCTGAGGCAAGGAAAGGACGAGTCTCTGAAAAGTTACCTAGCTAGGTTTACTGAAGAGATGCATATCTGCGAAAATATCACAAAAGCGGAGATGTTTTCCGCCTTAAAAGGAGGGCTAGATATGACCAGCATGTTTTGGAGGGATGTCCGGAGCAGGAAACCAAGGGATTACAATACCCTGGTAGACCTGATGAAGGAAGAGATTGTATCAGAAGAAATGGCTAGGGCCAAAGATAATCACCCCCAAGGGAGATATAACCTTGGATATCCCAATGAAGCGAACCTCAAGAAAGGAGGAAACAAGGATAGGGTCGGCGGTAACCGAGGTGGCACGCCTCGTCCATTCCCGGGGACAGGATCCTGCTTTGTAGCAGAAATCACGGAAGCTATCCCTCACTTGCACTCTAACAACCCTTCTCAAAATCCTCCCACGGCTCAAGGGAGAGTAGAAATCGGCCGAAGTGGAAAACAGCCCATGATTGGGGCTTACTGCGCCTACCACAGATATTACGGTCACGCAACAGAGGATTGCAGGGAAATCCACATGTTAGCTGACCAAAAGGTCAGGGGAGAAGGGGGGGTGATTTTTCCCCCGACACAGGAAGAACTCAAAAATCTGGTGGTCAAAAGTTCAACCGAGCTGATAGGAGAGCCCCGTGGAAGAACTCAACTAAGGAAAGAATTGACAATCGTCAAAGAGACAGGAATAAGGGCCAGGATACCGCCCCGGCGCATGCTAAAGATATACGGGAACCACCTATGCCTGTGGCCGACCTCCCCATTCGTGAAATCGACACAATACTGGGAGGCCCCCACCCATGTGAGAGCACAAACAACTCCCAAAAGAGGTATATAAGAGAAGCCAAGCAGCCCGCCAACGTGAATTATCATATCCATTCACATCCGGTTGGGATACCTCGGACGGAATCTATCACATTCACACAAGACGATGCCGTTGGAGTGCACTTCCCGCACAACGACGCATTGGTAATCAGAGTGGTGGTGGCTCGGAATGGGCTATCACGGATGATGGTGGACGATGGTGCCTCGGTAAATGTGATTTACGGAGTAACTTTTTATAAGATGGGGATCAGCACTCCACTCATTCCAGTCCCCGATCCAATATACGGATTTACGGGGGACAGCATAACCCCCAGAGGGTCCATAACCCTTATAACTGAAGTAGGCCAAGCACCGACCCTCTCCAGAATCCCTAGGGAATTCTTGGTGGTTGACAAAATCTCCTCCTATCATGGTTCAATTGGAAGGCCTGGTCTTATTGACTTGGGGGCTGTAACGCATACCAAATACATTTGAATGAAGTTCCCCACGGAGCATGGCGTTGCAACTGTAAGGGGAAGCCAAACAGAATCCTGGGCTTGTTACACAAATGCAATCCGAAAGTTTCAAGATCGAAGCTTGAACATGATCAGTGACGTAGCCATGACCGAGGCTGCTCCAGACCCTGAAAGATTGGGTGAAGGGCCTTCAGGAAGTAAGGAAGTTACAATGACACTTGAAGAGGATTTGGCAGATCTGGACCCAAGAATGTCAGGTGACAATTGCTCCACCCCGGCAGAAAGGTTAGAATGCTTCGGTGTAGACCCATTTGATCCAATCAAGGAATTACAGATCGGATTACACTGACCAATTGAATACAAAAATAAATTGAAGAGCTTCTTACTCAAAAATCTTGATGTTTTCTCATGAAAACACAGCGACATGGCTGGGATCGATCCTAAGGAAGCCTGTCACAGACTCCGGATTGATCCCCGATATCCTGGACATAGGCAAAAGAGAAGACCTATGAGTTCCCACAAATATGAGGCCTTGAAAGACGAGGTCACAAAACTATTGGAAAATGGTTTCATCAGAGAGTCCCTCTATCCGAAGTGGGTATCAAACCCTGTTTTGGTACCAAAACACAATGGGAAACTGCGGGTGTGAATTGATTTTTCCAATTTGAACCAGGCATGTTCCAAGGACAGCTTTCCACTGCCCTGGATTGATCAGTTGGTTGACTCCACGGCAGGGCACGAGCTGCTAAGCTTCATGGACTCCATTTGGCTTGAAAAATGCGGGAGCTACCTATCAGAGGCTGGTAAACCGCATGTTTTCGGAACAGTTGGGGAATACCATGGAGGTATATGTTGACGACATGCTAGTCAAAAGCATGGTCGCTGCGGATCATATCCTCCATTTGTCAGAGGCATTCAATGTTTTGAGGAAGTATCAGATGAAACTCAACCCAGCGAAGTGTGCCTTTGGGGTAGCATCTGGAAAGTTCCTCGGATTCATGGTGAATAAGAGGGGGATCGAAGCCAATCCGGACAAAATCAATGCTTTGCTAAACATGCAGTCGCCTCGGAATTCGAAAGAAGTGCAAATCCTAACAGGGAGAGTTGCGGCCCTGAATCGATTCGTCTCAAAATCTACTGACAAATGCTTGCCATTTTTCAAGGTCCTAAAGGGGGGGAAGCGATTCCAATGGACGCCGGAATTCGAGCAGGCGTTTTCCGACCTGAAAGCATCTCTGGGGCGGCGCCTGTTGCTATCAAAACCAGAATCTGGCGAGCCACTCTACCTATATTTGGCTGTATCAAAAGAGGATGTTAGCTCAATGTTAGTCAGAAAGGAGGATGAGAATCAATTGCCAGTATATTATGTAAGCAAAGCCATGCTGGACGCCGAGACGTGTTACCCAGATATGGAAAAACTTGCTCTCTCGTTAAGCACGGCCTCTCGTAAACTTCGTCCCTACTTTCAGTCACACTCCATACATGTGCTCACCAACTTTCCCATGAGACAAGTGTTGCAAAAACCTGAAGTTTCTGGGAGGTTACTGAAATGGGCGATAGAAATCAGCCAGTTCGACCTACATTATACGCCTCGGACCGCTGTAAAGGATCAAGCATTGGCGGACTTCGTAGTTGAATTCACACATCTGCCTGAGGTCGAAATGGTAGATAACACGGATGACAGCCAACATGACGACCAAGAGTGGAAATTATTCGTTGCCTGGTCCTCTGCTGAAGGACGATCCGGGGCTGGAATAGTGCTAATAAGCCCAGAAGGATTTAAGCTACACAGTGCGATCTGCTTTGGATTCAAAGCCTCAAATAATGTTGCTGAATACGAGGCGTTATTAGCAGGGCTAAGACTTGCAAAGGCTTTGAAGATTAAGTCCGTGATGGAGAATAGCGATTCGCAGCTCGTTGTGAGCCAATTCAATAGACAATTTTCTGCCAAAGAACCTTCCATGGTCGCTTACTTGAAGAAAGTAAGAGATTTGGCTATGCACTTCAGAAAAGTGGAGTTACAGCACATCCCCAGAACAGAAAATTCCAGCGCCGATGCTTTGTCCAAATTGGCAAGTAGCAGCGATTCAGAGTTACACAATCTAATCTCAGTGGAGCGCATGCTGACTTCTTCTATCGAGCCAGAACCGAAGATCTTGGCGATTGAAGAAGAGGGATTCTGGATGAACCCCCTAATCGCCTATTTGAAGCACCAGACAGTTCCAAGCGAGCCAGAAGCAGCTCGGAAATTGCAGAAATACTCTGTGATTTTCGTACTCTTGGACGACCTACTTTATAAGCGGAGTTACACCTCTCCCTTGCTGAGATGTGTGGGGCTAGAGGAAGGTCAATATGTGATGAGAGAAATCCATGAGGACATCTGTGGCAACCATGCCGGGGCTTTATCGCTAGCTCGGAAAGCCCTCAAACAGGGATATTTTTGGCCTACTATGCGAAACGATTCCCATGACTTCGTACGCAAGTGCGATAAATGCCAAAGACACACGACCATACCACATCAGCCGCATCACGAGCTAATTGTGGTGACTAGCCCTTGGCCTTTTGCAAAGTGGGGGGTTGACATTATTGGTCCTATGCCTAGGGGAGCTGGTAACAATTGCTTTGCGATAGTAGCAATTGACTACTTCACCAAGTGGGTCGAAGCGGAACCTTTGATGAAGATCACCGAGGCCAACACCACCAAGTTCATTTGGAAAAACATCATATGCCGGTTCGGGATACCACACTCCCTGGTTAGTGACAATGCGAAACAGTTCAAAAACAGAAGTGTCGATGAGGTTTGTGACAATTTGGGAATTAAGAAGCTGTTCTCATCTCAACATCACCCACAGGCCAACGGACAGGTCGAAGCGGTAACAAGACCATAAAAAATACCCTGAAAAGGAAGTTGGAATTCAGAAAGGGTGCATGGGTAGATGAGCTCCCAAAAGTGTTATGGGCGCTTCGAACCACCTCGCACACCGCTACTGGTGAAACACCTTTCTCGCTGGCATACGGAGCCGAGGCGGTATGCCCCGTTGAAATCGGAGTCCCTTCGCTTCGTCAAATTCATTATGACGAAGTTAGGAACGAGGAAGAGTAAAGGACCGGTTTAGATTTCCTCATGGAAAAGCGGAGTGATTCCCAAGTGGTAATGGCCAAATACCAGAAATAGATGGCTCGATACTACAACAAAAGAGTGAAGAGCCGACGCTTTAATATTTGGGACTTGGTCCTCAAAAAGGTTCTTCCTTCAACACAGGAGCCAGGAGTAGGGACTCTAGGTCCAAATTGGGAAGGCCCTTACAAGGTCGTTGCCGAGGTGGTACCCGGAACTTACAAAGTTGAGGACCTGTCTGGAGTACCTCTATGTAATCCTTGGAACACGGACCACCTTCGCCGTTATTTTCAATAAAACTAACTTCCTCCTCTGTGATTGCAACATTATCATATGATTTTATAAAATCATGAGTAAGCTGCGTTGAAAACTACGCCAATTTCTGTATTAGATGAACACAATGGATAAATGCAAGTTCCAAAATTATTTCGGTCATAACACCATACGCCCACGCTATGCATAAAAAAAATTGTTGGAAACAAGAGACTCTATAAAGTCCACCCGGTGATCACTGTGTAAAAAATTTGAGTGTGTTGGCACCATAAAAAGAAATTCATACAAACTCGCTTGCATAGGTCCTGCAAATGGTGATTTGAGAAATGTTCAAATAATCGTCAAAACTAAATCCAACTGGTAAGCATCAATGCCTCAGACATTGTCATATGAACCAAAGTTCTTAAGACCTTAAGTTAGTTCGTACATACGAAGCGCTCTCTCATGCGAAATATTAAATGTTCCCGCAAAGTTGTTAATACTTTCATACATACACTTAGACGAGACGTTCACAAGACATATGTGTACTAAATACTGTGTAATCAAGCGTAAAAGTCCCTATATTATTTTTGTTGCAAAAACACATGCGCACTTCGTTAAAAACGAGTGACTCTTGCGAATTTACACCATGACCACGGCGTATGGATTGAAAGTATTCACGCCATTAATGGAAGTTCATGCAAAATTGTAAGTGTGGGTGTTACTGAATATAAGATAAAACTTCTCAAAAGTTGGTCAAAATCAGATCTAACCAGCAAACGTGAACGCCTTAAGCTAGTTAAATCTGAGGGACTAGACATTTACAGACATCAACAATTTCCCACGTATCATCATACAGTTACGAAGTATTTGCACTTAAGCAGTTAGAAACGTTGCTGAGCCGAAATATGAATAAACTATTCCATTCATAAAAATGAGGCATTTACAAATCAAATAAAGGTAACATTTACAATATTATGTGCCGGAGCACTTACAAAAAAGAGAGAAAAGAAGAAAACAAAAACAAACACACTAACTAAAACTAAACTAACAAAACAATTGACAATAAAGCAAGTGCAGAAGAGGATTATGGTGGAGGAGGGACATCTTCTAAGGAACCCTTGTCAGATGCATCCAAATGATCCGCAGGAGCATTTTGAGGCTCAGGGTAAAAAGCTTCAATGGAGGACAGATCCAATGTCGGAAAAGCTTCCTTCATGTCCCCCAAAGCCATCCTGGCCCCCAAGTTCCCAAAGACCCTCTGCATGGCCTCATACTCCGGGGTATCTTCGAAAGTATCCTTGAAGTTTTGAACTGCCCTCGACACTTCTGCACCCAGAACCTCCTCCATCCTAGTTGCAATGGTACGCTCCAAGGCCTCAGAAATTGTGGAGTCAATATGTTTCTCCAGGGAAATATAATCCTCCTCAGCCTTCTTCCTAGCCTCCAGCTCCCTCCCCAGCTTTTCATTGATTGCTGCCACCTCAGACTCCAGCTTCAACTTGGCTGCTTTAGCGGCGGCCAGAGCTTCAGAGGTGATTGACTGCGCTCGATTGGAATCATCTAGTTTTTTGCACAGAACCGCCACGTCTGATTCAGAAGACCGGAGATCATGCTTCAGTTTATCATTATCCTCCTGGAGGCGCTTCGCATTAGCCCTTTCTTCTGAAGAAGATTTGCGGGCTATGGACAGCTGGGTCTTGAGGTCATTGATCTCCTTGAGCATGTTATCAGCATGGCGGAGAGCAGTCTCAGTATCCCTCTTGTCCCGTTGAGCTACCTCCACGGAGGACTCTACCTCGTCAATGAGGGCCAGAGCTCTGGCGTTCATAGCCTTGGCAGCGAGCAGCTTCCGAGACGGAGTAGTACTGGAGGAAAAAGCGGCCCAACCCTCTGTCCAAAACTGCTCAGTAATTAAGGCCGTCCTGGCTAGAGGCGAGCCAGGGGAGTCGAACAACGAAGGGTTGAAAGTGACGTCTTTGGGGAGGATGCTAGTTTTGATATGCTTGAGCTCTTCCGCCCCCTCTGGTGTCACTTCGTAGGCCAAGCCTGGAATGGGCACAGAAGGCTCGTCTTCCAGGTCTTCAATCATGGGAGGCGGAGGTGCAGAGGTGGATTCCTTTCCCTTACCTCTTCTAAGTCTCTTCAGAGGGGCGGGCTCCTCCTCAGGGACATGCTCAAATATGTCCTCGGACAAAGGAGGCAGTACTGAGGCATCCTTAACCTCCCTGTCTCTCTTGGATCCCCCCCTGTCAGACCTTTTTCCTTTCCCCTTTGGAAGGACTCCCTTAGGGTCGGCCTCCTTTTCTGTGTTAGGCTTCTGAGGGCCCACAGGCAGCAGAGTAGGCGATGGCATTAGGGCTGGAAGAGGGGCTTGAAGCTGGGCCGTAGATGCCTCGGAGACCTCCTTTGCCACCCCGACTTGCAGGTTGGCCAATACTGCCTTTTGCTTCCTTTCCACTTCACTGCCATAGCGGAGTGCAGGGGGAATCTTCGTAGCCATAAGACCTTTCAGAGAAATCTTTGGAAAGTCCTTAGAACCTAGTAAGAAAAAGAGAGAAATGAGGCTATGAACAGAAAAAGCATGATATATAAAAGCAGTAACAAAGCAAACTCACCCATGGCTCGCATAAGACCGTGTTTGACGAATAGTTTGTTTTGTTGAATGACCCCTTGAAAGGTGCCTTTGTAAGCGAACAGACGCCTAACGGCCACTAAATCCTCGTCAGGGAGTAGGCGGGCAAAAGTGTCCCCTGTCACAAATCGGAAACATGTTAAAAACCAGCAAAAGAAGGTGAGTGGGAAATAAAAAAAAATGACACATGACACTTAAGGACACTAAAGAAAACGCAAGACTCACTAGGAACGGAAAGAGTTCGGGGAACATAAATGTCTGGACAAGGGTCCATAGGAGAGCTTTGCCACTCCCCGGCAACCCAGAACCACTGGTCCTCCAGTTCTTTATTGAGGTGGGATGACCAGTGATAACTGGAGGATACGACCCCCTAGGAGACAAGTAATACCAATCCTTGACGTCCGACCTCACATCTCTTTCCCTTCTAACGGATTTCTTCAAGGTGTAGAGAGTATGAATGATGTACAGTGGGATGGGATGGTCAGGGTTGACCTCTTGCCACACCAGCCAGGTACCCACTGCCTGAGTCCAGAAGTTGGGAGCCAGCTGGTAGGGACACAGGTTATAACTCCTAAGCAACGCTCTGAAGAATGGGTGAAGGGGTTGCCTCATCCCCCAAATAAGAGCGTTGTAGCATATGGCTGCTTGACCTGAAGGAGGGCTGCAAGGTCGGCAAGAAAATGAGGGGTGCACCAATTGAACCCCTTCTGGAATTCTGAATTTTGCCGGGGCCCCGGCCAAGTCAACCCTTCGGATTTCAGTGGCAACCTCGCTGCTCTCCCAAGACTCTGGGTTTGGATCAGGATCAATGTGATAGCCCGAAGCTTTGTTAATCTGATCGACCCAATCCTCCACTTGGGCAACCTCCTCTACAGACAAGCCCAATTCTTCCCTATGAGCCCTAAACGGTGCTCTAAGGATTAAGCCGAGGTCCTGGTGACCAGAAGAAGAGCTGGCCGCCTCTTCCCTCCTCAGATCCCTGTCACGTTTCCTTCGAAGCTCTGCCAAAGATGCCTCCTCCTCGGATGACAGATGAGCCATGTAAGTTTGATGTTTCTCTTCTTCGCTGTCAGAATCACTCAAATAGATTATGCCACTGTTTTTCCTATTTCTCCTCTTAACCTGCTCCCTAAAGAAGTGGGAACTAAAAATCGATAAAGAGATGGGGCAGAAGCCTCTGACGGGAACCGCCATTGCTAACATTTCCTGTGAACCCGTTCCCCCAACTATTTTCATTTTCTTTTCTTTTTCTTTTTGTTTTAAAGGAGAGTCAGACTCAACAGAAGAAAAAACAAAGTGCAAAAACAAAGTTCTCAAACCCACAATGAGGAACTAAAGATAAGAAAACCTTGCATACACAAGGATCAAGAAATGTACCTTCAAAAGACGAATGCTTGACGCTGTGCACTTAGAATGAAAAACTCGCCAAGAAAAACTGTAGAACGCTAAGGGCGGGTGCTGGGTAGAAAACCCTTGAAGAAAAGACACGAGACTCGCAAGGAAGAGAAAAATGGAACAAGCTCTCGCCAGAATATTGCTGCAAAGGCTCTTAGAAAGTGGTAAAAGGCGAAATAATAAAATGAAGAAAGGATTTATAGAGATCCTAACGATCTAGATTCCTTGATTTTCGTGAGCCGCATGATTAATGTGTTTAACCCATGCTTCTTGGAGAATGGGCTAATCAAAGCGCCAGCCGTCAAAGGGAGGGACAAAACCGTTCAGCTACCACAGTGAATACCACGCGCTACGAAATGCTACTCCCATTTTATATATATTTTTCATGGAAATAGATACCAATAGCCCCTCTGAATTAAATGCGTCGCCTAAGAAATGCGCTAGTACGATCCCGACCCCATTTAGGAGGGAAAATCCGAGGCAGAAGATCGGCTATAATATGGATCCGAACCTTACATAAGGAATTTCATTATCTACTCCCTAAAAAGTTAATGTTGTGAAATCATGGTAAATCCTACACGACCATGAATGATCCCTTCGGATTTGAGGGACTATTGTTGAATCTGGGCCCAAAGAAAGGTACAGTGATCCACCAGCGAACTAAGGCCTAAAATATCACCTTGGGATGAATACCGAGGTGGTATGTCAAGCAAACCTCTTTAGCCGACCTGGTTAACGCCTAGCCGATGTGCTTTATACTCAGCCGGGGCGCTTTATGGCGTTGACCAAAAGAGAGATGGAGTCAGTGATGGGACACTGCCTTTACCAAGACGTGACAGGCGCCCATCCCCTACGAAATGTAGCAATGATTACGGTTGAAAAGCAAGGTTGTCACCTCCATGAGTTAGGGTGATGACAAGTGTAAAGTATGACACGTGTCGTGATCTGAGATAACAAGTATAAATAAAGCACGATTGTCTCCAAGTTGGGGGTTAGCAATTTCTCACTCTTAACAATATACTTCTCTCACTCCCATTTCTCTCTTTTACACACTTATAATTCCCGCACCCAATATATATATATATATATATATATATATTCGCCTAAAATGAGTACTGACTTAGGCATCTGTAAGACAGCTTTTCATTTTATGGGCAATTCTGAAATCCCACATGATATCTATGTTAATGTTATAAAATTTAAATTGATAATTTTTAATGTCTATAATTTTAATTATTTTGCAGTGGAAGAACTTGGACGTCGTCTCGATCAATGTACCAATTTGAAAGTTTATAAATTGGTTATTTTAATTATTTACGTGCAATTCTATGTGATTAATTGCTTTATTGCCTAAACATGTTATTTTCTATTTTATTATTCCAATTTGAAACCTAGGGGGAAGTTTAAGGACAATCGAGGGTAAATAGAACTTATAGACTTACTTAAACAAAAGGGGAGAGTTGAGGGACTGATTTGCAAATTTCAAAAGATTAAAAACTTAACCTAACCTAATAACTCTCTCACTCACGCTCTCTCCCTACGCGGTCTCTCTCTCACCCGACATCTCTCGCCTCCGCCTCACCCTCCCTCTCGGCCTCGCTCTCCCTCTCTCTGTTCGCGCGCCGCCAGTCACTGATAAGTGTGCATTTTACACACTTATTGTGCTTTTAAATAGACAATTTAATTGACAAATTGAGCAAATATCTACTTATATATTGTGTTTATCTTGTACAATTAGGTACAACCTCAATTGGAAAGCAAATGGACAAGATTGGAGTGCAATCAAGCTAAAAGAGGAGCAAATTTGATGTCCAAGGACCTAATTGAAAGAAATCAAAAGTTCGGGGACTTAATTGCAACGTCCCAGAAAGTTGGAGGACTAAAGATGCAAATATTTCAAGGGCATATTTGTGATAAAAGTCAAATTCGAGGACTAAATTGAAGAAGACCAGAAGCTGGAGGACCCAATTGCAAATCATGGAAGGATGGGGCTGCCGACTAACCACGCGATCGCGTGGTTAATATCAGATAGCGATCGCGAATCAAGCATATATTCCAACCCGAGAGTTTTCAAGTCAGCCACGCGATCGCGTGGTCAAAATTTGGAGCAAAAATCTGGGCCGACCCGGTGCGACCCGGTTCAGCCCATATGCTATTTTTCGCGGATCTACGCGAAAAGAGGTATTTTTGGGCATTTTTGAGTAGGGTTTCACATATTCTTGAACATTATTCAACCACCAAACCCTAGCCCCCTTCCCTTTTTCTCTCTTTTTCTTTTCTTTTCTTTTTCTTTTCTTTGTTTTTGATTTAGTTTGTAATTTAGTTGTAGTTAGTTTTGTTTACATGTTGCTAGTCACCATTGAAGCAAGGAAGCAAGAAGTGAGGTGAAGATTCAAAACAAAGTTCAAGGAATTTTAGGGCAAAAATCAAGGGAAGTGATTTATTTCATTATCTTGTATTTTTAATCTTTGATTTCTATATTTTGTGATGTATTTTTGTAAACCTCAACTTTTGTGGAATATTTATAAAATGGGCTAGTTATTTTATGTTGGGATGATTGATGTAGCTTAACTTAGTTTAAGTAATTTTAATGTTTGTTTATTAATGTTGAGCTTATTTCATGTGTGTTTGTTATTGAGATTATTCCATGTGTTTGATTGATCACCAAATATATGTTTTGTGAAGTGTATGATAATCGAGAGATATTATGCATTTTAGACCAAATAACAAATGCTCTAGGTTCTTGTTAAGGATAGAGATATACCTTAAACCCTAGATGATCCATTAAGCTATTTTCACAAAGAGTTAATGCAATTGATTGGGCCTTAATCGACATAGAGATATAGTAGGTTAGACCAATTGATTAGGGTTGATTTCACTCGAGAGAGGTAATTAGCTAAGCTTGGAAAATCGGGTCTAACATTGTAAATGAGTAATTTATTAATTTGCATGTGTTGAGAAATTACTTAAGCGAGAGTTAAGTGAAATCATGAATCCCAACTATTTTATCTTTCATTTTTCTTATTTTAATTCGGTTTAAAATTAGTTTCTTTAATTTAGAATTTACAAAAATCCAACTTTTTAATTATGTGTTTCCTTTTGTTGTTAGAATTAAATTAATTGAAGTTATATAATCTAGAGTATACATTCCTCGTGGGATCGACAATCCGGACTCAAAAAGTCCACTTTATTACTTGTACGCGACTCGTGCGCTTGCGGTACACTATTTTGAGCGAACAGTCACCACCACCACCGTGCACCTCCCTCTCACCGTAAGGCCTCTTTTCCTCTTCCCCTTTCTCTTCACGATACACACACACACACGAACCGCAGACAACGCACGCACACACTGTCACGAGTTCGCGCACGCACGTCGAGCACAACCCACGAAAATGGGTACTGATATGTATGTGGGTATTATCTGTATTTGTACATTTCAGATTTCTGTTTAGATTCGAAATTTAATTGTAAATTTCAGATTGAGTAATGTATATAAATGTATGTATAGAATGTATTGTAAACCTAATTTATGAAATTGGTAGCTTAGTGGACTGTTTGGTTAAAGTTTGAATTATAATAATAATCTTTTTCATATTTTCAGATTTAAGTTTGGTTAGATTTCGAATTATAATTGCTAAATTAGGGATTTGGTAATGCTTATGTATGTGTGTATTGATGTGTATGTATGTATATATATATATATATATAGATGTGTAATTCCCACAGTAATTTTTCAAATTCGGACTAAGTATGATTTCGAAATTTAATTGATTAATTTCAGTTTTTAAATTTAGGTATTTAGTATTTATATGTATGCGTTAATGATAGGATTCGAAAATTATTAAATCGATTTGTTTAATTGATTTTCTTCTAGTTTAATGAAGGGTTAAATTGAGAATTTTAGAATTTGGGAAAGTGGTATAAACATGAATAAATTTCTGATTACGAAGATTTTTAAATTAGTTTAATTGAAATTTTAAAATTTGATTATTACAGGTTTCGAATTTTGTAATTGAAAATCAAATGTGTATGTTATATATGGGAAATTCTTGAATTTAAGATTTTTAGGTTATGTTTGATTAGTTATAAGTTTAATTGAAACCTTATTTTGAATATTTTCAGATTTTAAATAGTTGGAATTTTAATGGAACATTTTTTGTAAAGTTCGACTAAGTTATAATTTAGTTTGAGATTTGAGTAAATGGATTAGTACAATTCGTAAGTTGCATGAAATGAAGTCCTTTATTTCAAATATGATTTTTGTGTGAACGTGAGTAATAATTATAATTTCTAGATTTTGAGAAAATTGTAAAGTCGTGTACATTTTTCAAACTTTGGTTTTGATTTAAGTACCTTAATAGTTAAGCTTATAATGTGGTGTCGAATGGTTTGATCTTTTGTTTTCGAGTATGGTATGGAAGTACTTAATATATCTTAATACCTTGTTTGGAATAAATGATCACAAGAAAGAAAAGGGAAAGAAGATTTATTGTTTTAACTTGTTTAATGTTAAAGGAATGATGAATATATCAAATTGAACTGAAAGTATATTTTATTAAATGAATGGATACAACTAGGATTTTGGTACATTGACGACACGGGCAGCTGAGGCTCCTCCACTTGCAAATCCAGATAACGGTAAATACTAAGGATGTCTGGTAAGTAAACTTTCCCTATTTTCATGAAAGTAGAAAGTTAATGTGAAATTAATGTGCGTAAGTAAACTCCTCCCTATTTTTATTAAAGTTGAATGCAGATGTGAAATGTTTAAATGACCGTTTTGCAACTTGCTTTGATGAATTTCGTTTACTTGATGAAAGTATATGTTATTAAGAAGAATGTTCGAGCATGCACGTTATCATGTCATTGCATCATCAAGCATGCATTGGCATCGAAATTTGGTAAGTCAAATGTTTTTAAATGAAAGAAATGTGTCAAGGTGCAAGTTTGTTCAAAAGTTATGTATCCCAAGAGTTTTTCAAGAAAGAATGGGTGAATATTAAACCTCTTTGCGGTGACGATTGCTAAACCGCTTGGCGGTGGCAAATATTAAACCGCTTTGCGGTGACGATTGCTAAACCGCTTGGCGGTGGCAAATATTAAACAGCTTTGCGGTGACGATTGCTAAACCTCTTGGCGGTGGCAAATATTAAACCGCTTTGCGGTGACGATTGTTAAACCGCTTGGCGGTGGCAAATATTAAACCGCTTTGCGGTGACGATTGCAAAACCGCTTGACGGTGGCAAATATTAAACCGCTTTGCGGTGACGATTGCTAAACCGCTTGGCGGTGGCAAATTTTAAACCGCTATGCGGTGGAAAAGTGATAACCTGGTTCTAAATAAGGAAAATTGCCCACTGCATTGTGATTGGCTAGAAGATACACTAAGTGAGTTCACGATAGAAATGAAGTTAAAGTTTTGGAAGTGTTTAAGTGAAAGTTGGAAAGTATGAATGTCTTGAAAAGTAAAGTAAATGGGGGTAATTACTTTGAATGGTCTAATGAATTTCATGTCATGAGCATGCATCACGTGCATAAGGTTTACTTACTGAGCTTTAGCTCACCCCAATCCCTCCCCAATATTTCAGGTGATGAAAGCTAAATGAGACAAGGAAAGCACTTGGCGACAGACTCAGGCTATTCCCGCTTCAACCCTTTTAAAATAAAGTTAAATTAGAATTTACTTCAATTCCTCATTATTTATTCTTTAATTTATGTATTATTGAGGTTAAATTACCTCTTATTTCATTTGCTAAAGTTTATTTACTTAGAATTATATTGTTGAGGAGTTTGGGACTTAGCGTAATGGTTTGGATGATGTTTGGGATTGAATGAGTTGCGATGTGTATTTTAAAAATGGTTTTGATGTCCCTCTACAGGTTGGCTATGTCCAATTTACAGAGGAGACTCTGTCGAAATTTTTGTAAAATTTCATAATAGAAAACGAAAATGTTGAGGTTTTAAATGATTTCTTTTCCGCATTTAAGTAAAGAAAAGTTAACACGCCTAGGTTTAAGATTTTGAACTTGGGGTGTTACAGCATCGGAGTGCAAACGGGAGCCACCTCGGCCCCCTTTGCAAGCTGATTGTTTGTCCTGGTGCGCAGGAGATCCACGTGTTCAAGAGGGAGGAGCTAGACGTGTTGGTCCAAGGTCCAGCCGGATTTTGTGGTCAACAATAACGGTGTCATATCACCTAATCAAGACGATCTTAATGATGAGGTGAATTCTGAGCCTTTGCGAATTAGCAGTTCAGAGATTGGACAGGATACTTCGAATACCTCTCCTTTATTAGCATTACCAGCTCCAGGTCAGAAGATAAATAATTGTGAGACGACACCAATATGTTCTTCCATCTCTGGTCCTCTGCACAGATTTACCGAAGAATCTTCTTTCTTGAAGAATGCTCTACAAGAAGCCAAGATTAATTTCTTGCGGACATTGTTTAAGGAAGCTTTGAAGCATGGTTTTTCCAACATTCGGACTTGGTGGAATGAAAGCAAATCAAATTTTCGAGATGTGATCATCAATCAATTCCGTGCAGATCCAATGCCTTTGATGAGACACATGGATGTATTTCTTGGAGGAGTTGACGTTTATCTTACTAAAAGACAGCAGTACTTGGAGTGTTTGACTGCAGAAAAAAAGGCTAAGCAGTTGAAATCTCTTGATATCCAAATAGCAGCAGGGAATTCCACATGTTCTTCTTTGGAAGCTCGAATTAGTGATTTGAACTCCGAGCTGGATAGACTTCGTGATGAACTCCAAACTTGCCAGGAAAATATCAGTTCACTTGAGACAAAGAAGACCACATTGGAGCAAGCACAGGTCAAAGATGCCACAATTGCAGGATCCATTGACCAAGAAAGGAAGGCTCTTGAAGATAACTTATTGCAGTTGATTGACAGTGATTGATTAAGATAGAATGAAGACTTCTTCTTCTCTTTTTTTTTTCTATGTTGAATGAACTTTAATTCATCAACATCATTCTTTATTGGATTTTTTTTTTCTCTTGCATCTCTCTTGTACACTTTTTTTTTTTTTTTTTTTGCAAAGAAAGATTAATACAAGAAAAATAGAAAGAATTTATTGATTTTGACTGAACTTGAATTTATAATTTCCATTCAAGCTGCCTACGTACCCAAAAGGGATCAAGTCAAAACGTAGTTCAGTACAACAACATTTTTTTTTGTTTATAGAGCTCTTCACAGTTTATCCTCTTGCGGGCCAGGAGTAGTACATTTAGGTTCAACAAAATTTAAAGAACTTTAAGCGTAAAAATGCTTTAGGAATTTTCCGTTGATAGGTCCAATTTGCAGTCCATCTTTGTCAACGATCTTGTATGCTCCATTTATGAACACGTGAGTAACAAGAAATGGACCATCCCATTTAGGTTGGAACTTGCCCCCAGTTTTTCTTGTGATTATGATTGGTCTGTGCACTGAAAGTACCATATCTCCTACTTGAAATGATCTTGGCCACACCCTTTTGTTGAAGGACTTTTCCATACGAGCTTGATAACATTCCAAGTGCATTTGTGACTCTAATCTCTTCTCATCCAAAACTTCTAGCTCCTCGAGTCGAAGACGGGCATTTTCTTCTGTTGTCAACCCTTCTTGAATAGCAATCCGCAATGATGGAATTTGGCATTCTAAAGGCAAGACAGCTTCTACTCCATACACCAAAGCATAAGGGGTAGCTTGTGTCGGGGTCCAGTAAGTAGTGCGGTAAGCCCACAAGGCTTCTACAATTCTTTCATGCCAGTCCCTTTTTGATTTAGACACAACTTTCTTCAACAGGTTGCACAGGGTCTTGTTGAATGTCTCTGGAAGTCCGTTGGCTGCTGCATTATACATGGAGGAATTGTATTGTCTGAACCCAAATTTAGCACATAAATTATTTATGTGGCTATTGCAGAAAGGCTTTCCATTATCAGTGATGATGTGTCGAGGAACTCCATACTTGTAAATGATTTGAACACGAATGAAATCCGCAATATTTTCTTTCTTTACTTCCCTCAGTTGTACAGCTTCAGCCCACTTGGAGAAATAATCAGTTCCAGCAAGGATGTATGAATGTCTAGCTGAAGATTTTGGAGTTATAGGTCCAATCACATCAAAGCCCCAAGCATCGAAAGGCCACGAGGCTATCGTCGGGTGCAATGGTTCCGGAGGCTGGTGGATGAAATTTGCATGGACTTGACAAACTTCACATTTCCTTGCATAGTCCATAGAATCTTGAACCATTGTTGGCCAATAGTACCCCATTCTTTTTATCCGAAAATGGAGCTTGGGCCCGGACTGATGAGCACCGCATATTCCAGAATGAGCTTCTTTAAGAACGTGTGATTTTTCCTCATTACTTAGACATCGAAGGAAAACTCCATCAAATGAACGTCGATAGAGTGTGTTCTTGTAGAATATGAAGCGAGAAGCACGCCTTCGGACTTCAGTCCTACGACGGGGATTGTCCGGTAACTTCTGATGTTGAAGATAATCAATTATTGGTTGCCTCCAATCAGCTTTGAGACGATTCTATAAAAGTCCGAGCTTTTTCATCAACTTGAGCAGATATGGGGTCATTGCTGCTTAACCTCTGGAAGACTGAGACTTTGTCTTTTGATTCAGTGGCTGTTGAAGATTCTCCCTTTAGCCTTTCGAATACCGAAACTCTGACGTTTTCACCTTGAATTCGGTCAAATACGGAAGGTCTCGACTCTTCGGATTTTTCTTCAGGAATCTCACATATTTGAATCATGATTGGGTTTGAGGAGACCTTCTTAACTTTAATCTGTTTCGGTTGATTTAGATTATATCCCAAGCCATATTTTGGTTGTGATATGATTGATCCATCCAAACCTGACGGGACACGTCCACCTGCAAGTACTGCGTCAAGATCACCTAATTTTCGAGGTTCTCCTCTTCCAAACCCAGCATTTTCAAACAGTTTATTGACTCTCGGATTGTAACATCCCTTGAAAGTTCTCTTCATTTCATCAACTCCTTTTGCATGTGTCAAGTTCTGTTCAGGTGAATTAGAGATACGGAGTCTTGATATACTTAGAATAGATGTTGAAGCTTCACCGACCTTTGTAACTTTCATAAGTTGATGTGGTATAGCTAGTTTTGTAATGTTAGGTATCGAAAAAGTCAATTCTTTCCTCGATAACTCAACACTTTTTGAGGTTTCCTGAGGCTGTTTACCTCTAGAAGACCTTTCACAAGTAAGTTTTGATTTACTTGTCATAAATTGATGTGGTGGAACTACAACTTTCTGATTAACACTTTCCATTTCAAACCTTGCTGTAGATAACCCTTCCGAATGAAATTCTTCATCTTCAAGGTAAAACTTGGCGTCTGCGAAGTAAGCTTCTTCTTTCAGGAAGGGCTTGGTCTCAGCTACCACGCATTTGACTTCTCCATCTCGGCTGTACTTAAAACATTGATGCCAAGTTGAGGGTACCACTCCCGTTTCATGCAGCCAGACACGTCCAAGAAGTAATTCATGAGAAGTTTTGGCATCAATGACATGGAAGAGAGCTGTGGAAACTAAGTCTGCAATTTGTAGCTTCAAGCATATCATGCCAATGGCTCCTTAACCTCTCTGATTGAATCCCTGAATCATGATGTTGCTTTTGGACAGATCTCCAATCTTTATTCCAATTTTCTTCATAGTATTGATTGGCATAATGTTCACAGCTGAACCACAATCAATCATTATCCGATGTATTTTGCACTCTCGGATATAACCACAGACATATAGAGGCCTGTTATGCAAATGAGATCCCAGCTGTAAGTCATCGTCATTGAATGTGATTGTGGACATACACTCTTGGTAAGTTGTAGAAGTAATTAGTTCCAACACTTTCCCTTGATAAGCTTCTAGATCAATCAATGTCGTGATCAAAGCCATCCTATCATCGAAAGGTAGATCTAGAGCCTCAGACAAACTTGTGTTTGAAGAGATATTATTGAGACGTGATATTACTTTCTTCGTCTTCGAACTCTCTCCTGCAACATTCTTTGATTTACTTTCTCCATCCAGACCGATGACGTTAGAAGTGAAACATTCTTTGTCAAAGAAATCCTGAGGAAAATACTCTCCCAAAGTTATGGGTCTAGGAGCTGAACTTGTCTTAGCTTTAGACTTCTTCTTACTGTTTCTCGGCCTCCTTCTTAACTTTGATTGTTCATCACGTGTATCAGGATTTGGTAGTTGCTGAGCTTTTCGGTGTCGTCTTTTCACAAGAGTCCATGGCATATCACTTCCTTCTGAAGGTGTTTCTTCAATAGGGGAAATTTCCATACTCAATGCCCCCAGTGTTGGTCCTGCAAGAGATATCAAAGATGGTATTTTACCTGTTTTGTTGGGCGTCTGATATTTCTCCTTCTTTCTTATGAATGTGGACCAACCATCACCAATTTCATCTTCAGATTCCGAATCGGAATCCCAAACATCCAAGTCATCTGTCATGATTTCATAAAATGTTGGACAGTTGGGAGCATGTGGTTTATCCATTTCTAGATATATGTATGTGATGGTGACTTCTCCGTCTAACTCGACCTCTACTGGAATAGCTCCTTTTGGAAGTTGAGCTCCAAACTCCTTTACCCCAGGCGAGAATTTGTCCATATCATATGCAATAGGGACAAACTGCTCTTTATTTGCAACAGGGATTGGATCGAATGACCCAAAGGAAATCATCGAAAAAGCAGCTGTTGGATTTTCACCAGTTTTGAGTTTGATCTTATTTTCTTTGTCCAAGCGAACAATAAGATCTTTCAACACGAAACATCTCTCCACCGGATGACTGATTATTCTATGGAACCTGCAGTACTTAGGATGATCAACTTGACTAGCCTCTTCTGGCCTCTTCGATGTTGGAAGTTCAATTATTCGTTGTTCAAGGAGTTGATCTAAAATTCCAGAAACTTCGGAGTCTGAGAATGGATACTCCTTTTCTTCAAGTTCTTTCAAACTTAGAAGACCTTTCTTTTGTGCTTGTGCCTTGTTAGGCCTGAACTCCTACTTTGGCTTCGGATTTGGATTTGGATTTGAACTTGATTTCTGAAAAGTGATTTTTACAGGAGCGGTAGATATGGCCAGAGATTCTTTCAACTTACCTGGCTTACTGTCCTTTTTGACTTCCTTCTTGGGATCTTTTTTGTCACGCGGGTCGCTCGACAAGTAACTTCCATGCCTTGTAATTTGAATTTCTAGATCATGAGCACGTGTGGCCAACTCTTCAAAAGAGTGAGGCATATTTGCTTGGAGATTATAAAGGAGTCCCCAATGCATGCCTTGCACACACATGTCAATAGAGGATGCTTCGCTGATACGTTCCTTGCAATTAAGGACAAGATTTCTCCAGCGTTCAATGTATTCAACAACTGGTTCCTCCTTATTTTGCTTAGTTCTGGCAAGTTCTGGAAGGCTGACGGTCCGTCTGGTGCTATAGAAGCGTGTGAGAAACTCACGTTCGAGCTGATCCCAACTGTCAATTGACCCAGCTGTCAAGTCTGTATACCATTCAAATGCAGCACCTTTGAGGGAGCGTACAAACTGCTTCACCATGGTATCATTATATATGCCAGCATTGTTACACGTTTCAATGAAATGAGCTACATGTTGTTCCGGGTTGCCCTTTCCATCAAAATACTGAAATTTTGGTGGTTGGTAGCCAAGAGGCATTCTCATCTCGTCAATTCGACGACTATATGGTTTGGCATAAACCAATGAAGATTGCGGTGAGCCACCGTATTGAGCACGGATGGTGTCAGTGATCATATGTTGAAGTTATTGGACGGACAAAGAGCCAACAGAAAGTTGAGTGGTGTCACGAAACACATTTTGCACAACAGTACGGTCATGCATATCTTGCTTCTGCTGGTACTCTTGGATTTCAGGATCCTTAACTTTGGAAGAGCTTGCATTTTTTGGGTTGTCCTTTTTCAAAGGGCTTTGCAACTCCAGTCGATGCATGAGAGCGGCGATTTGTGCATCTTTTTCCTCCAAAGACTTTGTCAACTTTTCAATGAAGACTGCCATTTGCTAAACTCGATCATCAGTGTCTGGTGACATTTCTGTTACCATCACCGGCTCGATTGATTCTTCAGAAGCGGTATAGTCTCCCCATTTTCGTGGAGAAGTAGCATGAGTCGATCCAGAAACAGACTTGGCACTGGAGATAGAACCAGAACGGGGACTTTTTGCCAAGTTCTTTTCTGACGACCGGGAGCCCTACTTCTTGAAAGCGATTTTCATTTTGCCCTTTTTGGAGAACTTCTTCAATGGTGTAACCAGTTGAGTTTTTCCAGATTTTGTTTGGGCTCTAGTCACATGGAAAAGTTCAGCAAGTGTTTCTTCAAGACGGGTCACAGTTTCCTTCGCTTTTTCGCTTGCCATGTCTGATGTATTTGTTGAAACTTGAAAGTTTTGCAGAACGGAAGATGAGAGGCAAGAGGGTCCCACTGGGCGTGCCAAGAAATTTGTACGACGAATTTCGAAGTATTATTAAAAATAATGAAATTGTTACAAATTGAATTTGAGAAAATACAAATGGACAACTCTTGTAAATGCAAAAATTGCAAAATCCTCTGATTAACGATCTGCGTGTTTGAAAACAAGGGGCCACGTGGCTTGATTCCTGGACTTCTGAATTTTCTGGAAATTTTGATTTGTTGAGAGATTGATTGTTTATCACTTGGAACTTGAGACTTGGATTTGAACTTTGGATTTGCACTTCGGATTGACTTGCTTTGATTTGAAGAAGGCTTTGATCTTCTTGAAATTGATTTGAACTTGCTTGATTTGAAGAAGACTTTGATCTTCTTGAATTTTGGACTTGACTTGAAGTTCGAGAGAATTTTTGTATTCTCTACCTGCAATTCTCTTTTCTTGCTTTTCTTTTCTTTTCTCCTTCTTTTTTTTTTCTTTTTTTTTTTTTTTTCCTTTTTTTTTCATGGACCAATGGTTCTATGTATAGGGAGAATTTTGTAACCACTTTTATTATTTAAATATTTAAATAAATAAAATGGTTAGGGTTTTGAAAAGTAGGATGGACCTCATCCATGGGCTTCTTTTAGGTGGGCTTTAGTGGACTTTATTTGTTTAATAAATTAAGGGAAAAATACATAAATAAGGTGATTATAAATGTCAATTTCAAAATTAAGGTGAAACTTGTATTATTTCAAAAATAAGGTTGTGATTAAAAGTAATTAATTAAATTAAATAATTAAAATGTTTTGTTCATTATATATATTCAAGTCACAATACTATATATTTCAAGTCACAAAAGACAAAGTTTTAGGTCACGTATGATTTCAAGGTCACAAATTATCAAAATATTAGATCACAAATTGAACTTATTTTTAGGTCACAATAACGGATTTTTTAAATCATAAACTAGTTTCAAGGTCACAAAATGTCAAATTAATAAAATCCAACATATTTTTTAGGTCACAATTTATTAATTCACTATTTTTGAAGTCACATTTATCAAATTAGTATGTCACATTTGCTTGATTTCCAAGTCACAATTCATCAATATTAGGTCACACATTTTTTTAAATCACGATTTTTAAGTCACAGTTATCAAATTATCAAATTATTGGGTCACATTTACTTGATTTCTTAGTTACAGCTCATCAATATTTCACACATGAACCACCGACATCCCCAACCTAGGTCACATACCACTGCCTCAATCACCGACCACAGTCACAATCACCAACTCACCAAACACCAATATCATCACCACATCCATCGCACACCAACATCTGATCTACAGCAAGTTTTAGCAGATCCACAAAACCCATTAGAGAAATTCTAATCTCTTTAGATTCATCGAGATGAATAAAGAAAATTCGCCTCTGTACAACAGAGGCGAAGGTTTGCAAGTGACAGTGGCTAGCGCCTGATCTCGCACCTCCCACCTCCATAAAATTTCATGGCTGATATTTTGTTTACCTGATGCAATAGCGTCGCTAATCTACCGCTGCTTGATGGAATAGATGCAAGAAACGGCGCTGATAGCGACGTCGATAGCGGCGCCGCTGCTTACCTTGAAATGGTCAGTGTGTAGAGGCAGAACGGAGTTAGGGAAAGCTGATGATTGTAATGATCGAGAGATGGGAATTTAGACATCATCGTGTTACCGCTATTAGCCTCGAACGACCTGTTGTGGCCGCGTGCAGTGGTGGTGGTGGTGCTGCTTCCGACAGTGTGGTTTGGGAGAAAGAACAAAGGATTTGTAGACTGTTAGGGTTTGAGAGGTTTGAGAGGAAGAGGCGGATCTGAATACTGTTAGGGTTTGAGTATTGTGTGAAATAGAGGTAGGATTGGGTAATTAATTTAATTATAGAATATTAATATATAAAAATTTTAATTAATTAAAATATTAATTAAAACCTGAATTTTGAAATAATACAAGTTTGATCTTATTTATGAATTTCATTTTTATAAAGTAGGGGTGGGTGTAATTTCCACATAAATTAATTGGAATTGGACTATTAAATTTGATCCAATCCAATTAATAATTTTTTTTTTTTTTTAATGTCTACAATTACATTTGGATAAGAGATTGGCTAACATTTAAGATTTGTTTATATATTTTTTAATTTTAATTTCATTACGAAAACAGTTTTATCGAAAGGGAATATTACGTATGGCAAGAGATTTGCTAACATTTAAGATTTGTTTATCTATTTTTGTCATATTTCAGCACTTCAATATCATGCATGAACGCGAAAGAACCAGGGCGGTTTCTCAACTCTCAACCACCACGATCACATTATCCGATTAATATATATTAATTAACGATATTTAACACATGTCTAGATTATTAGAATTGACCAAAAATTATGAAATAAAGAATTTTTATTTGACAAGAAAAGAGAAAGTTGTCAAATTAAATTAGGATTATTTTCTTTATATATAATACCAAGTAAAAAAGGAAATAATATTATTGATATTATTATATAATTAGGTAAGTATTTGGAGTGTGCAAAAAAAGGTGCATATGTTGTGAGAGAACGTCAGAATCTATATCTATATATCTATATATAAAAGTAAGGAAGTGGTTTGGTGTGAACACATGTTGTGAATAAGCGGTTTAGTGTGAACACATTTTGTAAATTAATGGCATTTATTATTTTTATTGTAATCAATGGTGATTTTGAAAAACTATGCATTAGTTTATTGTTGTTTAAAATATGAAATTCTTAAAATTAATTTTTTATTATCTTCTTATTTATTTTTTTCATGCGAATTTCGTATCCATTTACTGTTTTTTTAATGATTCATGCTTGATGTGACAATATTATTAATCAACAACATAAGGTATAATCCTCGAATAATTTTTTTTTTTTGTTGTAGTAATTTGGTAGTAATTGTTATAGACTATTATTCATTTGATACTTTATTTGTCATTTTCAGTTTTTTTTTTTTTTTTTTTTTTTTTTTTTTTTTTTGAGTAAGTGGTTTAATGTAAACACATGTTGTAAATTAGTGACATTTATTATTTTTATGATAATCAATGGTGGTTTTGAAAAACTATGCATTAATTTATTGTTGTTTAAAATATGAAATTCTTAAAATTAATTTTTTATTATCTTCTTATTTATTTTTCTCATGCGAATATTTATTTTATCCATTTACAGTTTTTTTTTTTATTATTCATGCTTGACCTGACACTATTATTTAATCAACAACATAAGGTATAATCCTCGAATAAATTTTTTTGAGTAATTGGGTAGTAATTGTTATAGACTATTATTCATTTGATACTTTATTTGTCATTTTTTTTTTACTATTCAAATATTATAATACAATAATTTTTAATTTTTATAGTTTACAATTTTTTTTTTAATTATATGGATTAAATTCCATATATAAATGATTTTTCTTATATATGACTTATTATTTTTCATCTAAAAACTACGCATTCATTTATCATTATTTACACTATGAACTTCTTCAAATTATTTCTATCATGCGACATTATTTTTTATCCATTTAAAATATAATGATATACTTTTCTTATCTAATTCTTATACGAACATTGCAGAGTACTTGAATATTGGTGATCCAACATCATAAGGTATAATTCTCGAATAAATTTTTTTGGAGTAATTGGGTAGTAATTGTTATAGACTATTATTCATTTGATACTTTATTTGTCATTTTTTGTTTTTTTGTTTTACTATTCAAATATTACAATACAATAATTTTTAATTTTTATAGTTTACAATTTTTTTTTTTAATTATATGGATTAAATTCCATAAATAAATGATTTTCCTATATATGACTTATTATTTTCCATCTAAAAATTATGCATTCATTTAGCATTATTTAAACTATGAACTTCTTCAAATTATTTCTCTCATGCGACAGTATTTTTTATTCATTTACAATATAATGATGTACTTTTCTTATCTAATTCTTATACGAATGTTGTAGAGTACTTGAATTTTGGTGATCCTACATTTAATTATGAAAATTACAGGACTTTTTTTTGGTATGCGGAGTGTATGGACAAACAATATCTATATCTATATCTATATCTATATATATATAAAAGTAAGGAAGTGGTTTGGTGTGAACACATGTTGTGAATAAGTGGTTTAGTGTGAACACATTTTGTAAATTAATGGCATTTATTATTTTTATCGTAATCAATGGTGATTTTGAAAAACTATGCATTAGTTTATTGTTGTTTAAAATATGAAATTCTTAAAATTAATTTTTTATTATCTTCTTATTTATTTTTTTCATGCGAATTTCTTATCCATTTACTGTTTTTTTTTAATGATTCATGCTTGATGTGACAATATTATTAATCAACATCATAAGGTATAATCCTCGAATAATTTTTTTTTTTTTGGAGTAATTTGGTAGTAATTGTTATCGACTATTATTCATTTGATACTTTATTTGTCATTTTCTGTTTTTTTTTTTTTTTTTTTTGAGTAAGTGGTTTAATGTAAACACATGTTGTAAATTAGTGACATTTATTATTTTTATGATAATCAATGGTGGTTTTGAAAAATTATGCATTAATTTATTGTTGTTTAAAATATGAAATTCTTAAAATTAATTTTTTATTATCTTCTTATTTATTTTTCTCATGCGAATATTTATTTTATCCATTTACTGTTTTTTTTTTATTATTATTCATGCTTGACCTGACACTATTATTTAATCAACAACATAAGGTATAATTCTCGAATAAATTTTTTTGAGTAATTGGGTAGTAATTGTTATAGACTATTAATCATTTGATACTTTATTTGTCATTTTTTTTTTACTATTCAAATATTACAATACAATAATTTTTAATTTTTATAGTTTACAATTTTTTTTTTTAATTATATGGATTAAATTCCATATATAAATGATTTTCTTATATATGACTTATTATTTTTCATCTAAAAATTACGCATTCATTTATCATTATTTACACTATGAACTTCTTCAAATTATTTCTATCATGCGACATTATTTTTTATCCATTTAAAATATAATGATATACTTTTCTTATCTAATTCTTATACGAACATTGCAGAGTACTTGAATATTGGTGATCCAACACCATAAGGTATAATTCTCGAATAAATGTTTTTGGAATAATTGGGTAGTAATTGTTATAGACTATTATTAATTTGATACTTTATTTGTCAGTTTTTGTTTTTTTGTTTTACTATTCAAATATTACAATACAATAATTTTTAATTTTTATAGTTTACAAATTTTTTTTTAGTTATATGGATTAAATTCCATAAATAAATGATTTTCCTATATATGACTTATTATTTTCCATCTAAAAATTATGCATTCATTTATCATTATTTAAAATATGAAATTCTTCAAATTATTTCTCTCATGCGACAGTATTTTTTATTCATTTACAATATAATGATGTACTTTTCTTATCTAATTCTTATACGAATGTTGTAGAGTACTTGAATTTTGGTGATCCTACATTTAATTATGAAAATTGCACGGCTTTTTTTTGGTATGCGGAGTGTATGGACAAACAATATAATACAAATAAGCAGAAATATTCACTCTGTTTTATTCACTCTATTTATATCATTATATATATATATATATATATATATATATATATATATATATATATATATATATATATATGTTGGTTCTTATAAAAAATAGAAAAATATTTTATTCGTAATTATATAAGAAGACATGATGATCGTGCAACGCACGGGTGAAAATACTAGTATATATAAAAGTAAGGAAGTGGTTTGGTGTGAACACATGTTGTGAATAAGTGGTTTAGTGTGAACAAATTTTGTAAATTAATGGCATTTATTATTTTTATGGTAATCAATGGTGATTTTGAAAAACTATGCATTAGTTTATTGTTGTTTAAAATATGAAATTCTTAAAATTATTTTTTTATTATCTTCTTATTTATTTTTCTCATGCGAATTTTTTATCCATTTACTGTTTTTTTTTAATGATTTATGTTTGACGTGACAATATTATTAATCAACAGCATAAGGCATAATCCTCGAATAAATTTTTTTTTTTTTTTTGTAGTAATTTGGTACTAATGTTTATAGACTATTATTCATTTGATACTTTATTTGTCATTTTCTTTTTTTTTTCTTTTTTCTTTTTTGTAAGTGGTTTAATGTAAACACGTGTTGTAAATTAATGACATTTATTATTTTTATGATAATCAATGGTGGTTTTGAAAAACTATGCATTAATTTATTTTTGTTTAAAATATGAAATTCTTAAAATTAATTTTTTATTATCTTCTTATTTATTTTCCTCATGCGAATTTTTTTTTTATCCATTTACAGTTTTTTTTTTAGTATTATTCATGCTTGACGTGACACTATTATTTAATCAATAGCATAAGGTATAATCCTCGAATAATTTTTTTTGAATAATTGGATAGTAATTGTTATAGACTATTATTCATTTGATACTTTATTTGTCATTTTTTTACTATTCAAATATTACAATACAATAATTTTTAATTTTTATAGTTTACAATTTTTTTTTTAATTATATGGATTAAATTTCATATATAAATGATTTTCTTATATATGACTTAATATTTTTCATCTAAAAACTACGCATTCGTTTATCATTATTTACACTATGAACTTCTTCAAATTATTTCTATCATGCGACAGTATTTTTTATCCATTTAAAATATAATGATGTACTTTTCTTATCTAATTCTTATACGAACATTGCAGAATAGTTGGATTTTGGTGATCCAACAGCATAAGGTATAATTCTCGAATAAACTTTTTTGGAGTAATTGGGTAGTAATTGTTATAGACTATTATTCATTTGATACTTTATTTGTCATTTTTTGTTTTTTTTTTTTTTTACTATTCAAATATTACAATACAATAATTTTTAATTTTTATCGTTTACAATTTTTTTTTTAATTATATGGATTAAATTCCATAAATAAATGATTTTCCTATACATGACTTATTATTTTCCATTTAAAAATTATGCATTCGTTTATCATTATTTAAACTATGAACTTCTTCAAATTATTTCTCTCATGCGACAGTATTTTTTTCTTCATTTACAATATAATGATGTACTTTTCTTATCTAATTCTTATACGAATGTTGTAGAGTATTTGGATTTTGGTGATCCTACATTTAATTATGAAAATTGCAGGACTTTTTTTGGGTATGCGGAGTGTATGAACAAACAATATAATACAAATAAGCAGAAATATTCACTCTGTTGTATTCACTCTATTTATATCATTATACATATATATGTTTGTTCTTATAAAAAATAGAAAAATATTGTATTCGTGATTATATGAGAAGACATGATGACCGTGCAACGCACGGGTGAAAATACTAGTAGAGGGTTATTTTTGGGCCGTGCGTGTGGGAAGAAAAGGGAAAAAGAAAATAATTCATACTTTACGTTTGTTGTTCTTTTTTTGTGTTGGGAGAAATTATGAGGATGAGAAAAATATTGTAACGAGTGATTTATTTTTCTTATCAATAAAAGTGTATTTCTCCCGTGGTTGTCGGCGATCAGCTGAGTCACGTTAAATTCTTTGTTTTTGTCCAATTATTTTTTATTGTTACGCTGCGTTTGATTGATTTGGGGTGAAAAATTTGATTTTTCCCATCAGTGATGTCAGAGCTAAAGGTTCAAACCCTGGAATTATTGCAAAGATGATGACAGGTTCCAAGTTTAAGGTGGAACGATTTGACAGGAAGAATAATTTCAATATTTGGAAAAGTATGGTTGAAGATATTATTGTACAATAAGGACTTTACAAAGCTTTGCAGGGTAAAATGTCAGAAGGGATGAAAGATACAGATTGGGAAGAGCTAGAAGCGAAGAAAGTCAGTACAATCAGGTTGGTTCTTGCACCTGAGGTAAAATATAGTGTTTTGAACGAGAAATCGGCTTCTAGGTTATGGAAAACGTTAGAAGATTTATATATGTCTAAGTCTCTAACTAATAGACTTTATTTGAAGAAGCAATTATATGAGTTGAAAATGAATGGTGTTATTGATGTTAGGGACCACTTGAATAAGTTTAATAATAGCATGATTGAGTTGTTAAATGTAGATGTGAAAATTGAGGACGAAGATAAGGCTATTATTTTATTGTTTTCCTTATTAAAATCATATGAGACGTTGGTGACCACATTGTTAGTTGGTAAATCTATTTTGACGGTGAACAAGGTTTCGACCGCTTTGTTAGAGACAGCCAACAAGAAGAAGCCAAATGGTAATGTGAATGGTAATCAGGCTCTATTGACTATTTCTTATAATAGGTATGGTAGAGGTAAATTGTAAGGAAGAAATTATGGTCAGATGGATCATTTTCAATCTCGTCCAAGGAGAGACGTGGAATATTATTACTGTCACAAGAAGGGCCACGTTAGAAGAGTTTTTGAAAAATTGACAAAACATCTTGAATCGAAGAGGAAAGGAAAAGAAATCATAGAGAATTCAGATTCTACAAATGTGGGGGAGGAAAATTATGATCATGAAGATGTTTTATGTGTTGCTAATGATGAGTCTAGTTAGTAATTGGTTTCTAGATTCTAGAGGTTTTTATCACTTGTCCAAATAGAGATTGGTTTGAGAATTATAAGTCATGTGATGAGGATCATATTTTTGTTGCTGATAATAAAAAACTTGAAATCAAAGGTTCGGGTACTGTGAAGGAGAAAATATTTGATGGAGTGGTGAGAAGAATAACAGGTGTATTACATGTTCCAAGATTGAAGCGAAGTTTAATATTGTTGGGAGCATTGGACACGTTGGGTTATGAATATTCTGCTAGAGTTGATGTGATGGTTGTGAAGAAAAATTATGTACCAATAATTAAAGGTGAAAATATTGATAATTTGTACAAGCTAATAGGAAAGATAATTTTCGGTGGAGCTGCCAGATTGGAGTCACACCAAGGGGAGTCTTCTACTACTGCTAAAGCTTGTGAAGTGGTCAAGACATGATCTGTCTTGGGAGAAGTTTTGAGGGTGATAAACATATTATAACGAGTGGTTTATTTTTCTTATCAATAAAAGTGTGCTTCTCTCGTGGTTGTCGGCGGTTAGCTGAGCCACGTTAAATTCTTTATTTTCTCTTTTGTCCAATTATTAGTATTTTTGTGTTACGCTGTGTTTGATTGATTTGAGATGGGAAAATTGGTTTTTCCCATCATAGGTAACTATAAGTCATTCTAGACTTGTAAAACATAGACAAATTTATAATGGTTTGGACTATTCTTTTTAATAAAGTTGACATTCTAAGATGGACCTCGAAAATCTTAACATGATATCAAAGTCAATTAAGCTCCGATAAACAATTCGATCCGATTAAGACTCAAATAAAATGATAATACAAATTTCAAGATTGGCATGTCAAATGATCTTGAGGGGGACATTTTAAGCGATAAAATTCAACATCGAATAAAGATAAAAATATAGATCAATTCATAAGGATTTGAATTACTCTTCTTAATGAGGTTGATCTTTTAAAATTGACCCTCAAATCTTAACATGTTCAATGAATTAAAAAGTGTTTTTAATTCATTCATTAAAGTCTAAATGGATCTCAATGTCAACTAAACTAGTACTAAACACTGCTAATGTTAAATATAATTATTCTTAAAGACACCAATAAAAATTTTAAAGTGTCACAATGGTACCCATCGAGGGCACTTGTCCCCCTGTTTGGGGGTGTCGGGTGGGGTCGATAAGCCCCATCTGACAGTCACTCCTTACCCACCACATGACGGGCGGATCTGAAGAAAACAATGTATGCATATTATTATTTGCAACATTCAAGGTATGGTATATTTAATTTGTATTCCCAATTTCTTTTGAGAATACAAAGTATTTACTTCTTCATATGGCATTCACATAAAAGTTAATACAATGTCTCAAATATATCCAACTCATTCTTCTTAATAAAAAGCAAAATTATCTATTCATGAGTAGAATTCATAACTTGAAGAATCGATAATAATATTCCGCAATCCACCAATCGTCGATGCCAAGATAATGAATATTCCGAAAAACGCCCATGCCTGAAAATTCGAACAATAATATTAAGAATTTAGAGGTTGTTTGGTAATGGTAAAAATTTAACTGCAACTTTTTAAATTCAATTTCAACAATTCATTCTTAGTCAAGCTCACAATGTTTGACTTTTTAAACATTTTTAAAACATACATCCATCAAAAAATTAAAAAAAAAATTACAAAAATCAAAAAAATTCAAATTACCAAACAAGCTCAACTAGCTTAGTCACGAAGTGAAGAATTCTATGCAAATCCTTACCCAGTTCATAATCCATGATGCACTATATCTCTTCGGTTTCTTGAGTTTTAGCCACATCAAGCTGGGTAGCTGCAGAAATTCCACAAAAGTTGGAATCAATAATTAATGGTGCAAAATTTAAAATAAAAACACTAAATTAGAGGAGCCCTCACCAAATAAGAAGTTGCAGCAAAGCCAAATCCGCCAAAGAAACCAAGAAGATCTCCAAAGAAAGGGAAGGTTACACCAACAAATAGTGTGAATGCTGCAAAATTCATTTTACGTTCGTCGTTCGGTGACATGGATTTGATGGTATAGGATACTAGGGGTTGTTTGACAAAGCTTTGGATAAAAACTTTAGCAGATTTTGATAAAAGTCAATGTAATGTGTAATTGAAAAATTTATTTGTCTCAAGCACCTGTACCTGAAAAATACGAAAATAAAACTATGACAAGATTCTCACCAACATAAACAGAACGAATGACGAGTCTTAGGATGAGTTGGTGTGGGAGGCTCAATCTTTTAACCAATGTTTTCTCCATCATATCAAACACTGGCATTGCATAAACCTGCAAGATTTTCCATCTCCTTTATAAACTTGTGAACAGAGAAAGTCCAGTTCATTTACATTAATGATCACATCTAAATTGTACCTGATAGCTGCCTATGACATGAATGACCACCATTAAGTTAGCAGCCGCAATGAGCCACGGTGGTCTCTCGAGCGCCACCAGCACGTTATCCGTGACAACTTGGCCGAACGCCCAGTATCCAATCAAAGCCACTGGAAAATAGCATATTGCATTGATGAAATAGGCCAAAAGAGTGCCTTTCCACATTTGCACTTTTGATGGCTTTTCTGGAGTGGATGGAATTGTGGCCTGAATTTCAAGAACCACAGCACCACCAGCAAAGGCAAATGTGACCTGCCCCAAGGCATTAAGAACCCTGAACATGTAGTCGACTTCGCTTGTTTTTTTGGGTGAATAACTCACATTCGGGATCTTGCCTCGCCTAAGGCAACCCACCCAAGCTATCGTCGAATAGCTGCAAAAAAAACCAAGTTTTTTACGCACTCATTCTCAACCATCCATTTTAATCAAATCACTAATTTTCGAATTTTAAAACAAATTTTAACCCTACATTCTCCCAAAAATACTATTCAAAATTATTTCCCAAAGGGCTCAAATAGAGGTCAAGTAAAATGAATTTCAGCATAGACGAAATAAGTAACTTAAAAGTAAGTAATACCTCAAGGACATGACTGCAGCTGCTAGGGAAACAGCAGTAACAGAATTGAAGTCAGGTAGCTGAGACAAGAAGAATTGGAGACCACCAAATATGCAAATCCAATACGATTGTCTAATTTTTGTGCAGTTTGTGCATGTAATTTCCATAAACTTCTTAAGACACTTTCCTCCAGTTACCATGTACACTATATCACAACCAACTTGTACAATGAGCTGCTGAGGTAGTACTAACCATGGGCCAAGTTTTGGGCCAAATGCATGTCGGCCCAGATCATAGTACCGATCAAAACGAATTCCAGGCTTATGTTCATGGAGCTGTATCATTTCCCACATTGTATGTAGTGTGATACACCAAGACAATACCATCATAAAAGTTCCTGGTCCCCTGGAAGGAGATGGAATTTAAATTCAAGTTTTATCGTTGCACCTAAAGTGAGTTAAAAGGCAGAAATTAATTGAAGGGAATTAGAGAAAGCATACCATCCCAAGTAAGCCATGGCATAAGGCAAGCTGAGGACACCGGCTCCAACCATGGCGGTGACTGTGTGAAAAGTTGAGTACCACCATTTGGCTTTGCGAGTTACACCATTTTCTTCCAACTTATCATATGAATGAACTTCCTGCATCACACAAAAATATGTATCAATTTCTCAACATTCAAGAAAATTCTCTGAATTAAAGAAGGGTGTCTTAAATTTACTTTGGGTGGTGGGGATGAAGAAGGTGGAACCATTTTTCCACCAAAACTCAAAAGCTAAAGAATGTGGGAAGTGGGAACTAAATGACTCTCTCCACTTGATAAAATTATTATAAAAGAAATATTTTTTAATTACACGTATTTTTTCTTTTCAATTTTAGTCACATTTCTTACCTCGAAAATTTAAATAAATGGTTAATATTCAGGGAACTTTATCCGAAAAGAATGATGGGCGGAAAACTATTAATGTTGATATTTAGCCTTTATTTGATAACCATACTTTCATTAAAAAAAATACTAATTTATTCTATATGAATCAATCTTAATCATTCAAAAAAATTAAGCATACACTTTCTTATTTTATAAATTACTTTTTAACCGTACAATTTTTCAAAATTACCATTTAAAATTCTTTTTTCAAAAAGTATGGTAATTAAACATGGGCTTAGTGTTGGTAACTCATATATACTATTGAAGTCAAATATTCAAGTGGGTGGAGTCGAAACTTGAATGACCTTCATTGATACGCTTGATTGATGAACAAATCACATAAAGTAGTTTAGCGTGTCGGCAGAAGATAAAGGATGCATTTTTTTAAGTCCTTATTTGGCCTCAATTTTTTTCAAATCAAATTTATTCAATATTTAATCTCAATTATCCATCTTTAGTCAATTCTATCATTTTTTACTTTTCAAACATTTTTAATCACACATTCTTCCAAAAATACTATTCAAAACCATAGTTTTTTCCAACAAATGTAGCCAAACACACTAAAAAAGGTTGAACCGCAATCTTAACGATCACCATTGCCCCGCCCCTAAAGCCTTGTGGAGGAAGTAAATTGAGAAATATAGCCCAGTTTGCCATGGTTTGAGCTTGCCAACTGATTTTCAATTTTTCACCGTAAGAAGCTCAAATATAAAGTATTTGTCAGGATTCGAATCTTCAACCTGTTGCTATCAACAACGCGGACTTTATGTCACTTTAGCCTTTGCATGATTATAATTCAACATTGGTGTTAGACTCTAGATGGTGATCAATAATTTTCAACAGAATGTAGCAACTAAGTGATGACTCTGTTAGTTAAAAAAAAAAAATTTGTTTAAAAAAAAAATTTTTTTTTTTTTTAGATAAAATGTGTGTTTAAAAATGGAGAGATAAAATATGTGTAATTAAAAAATATTTTGAAAAATTGTGTGATAAAAAATATATTTGTCAAACAAATGCTTAAATTCTTAATCACTTTTATGGAATACAAAGGTGGGTGGAGATCTACGAATGGATTCCTTCTCCTTCACTTGATTAGCAAATTTTCATTAAGAATAAGACGTGATGGGATAAGATAAGATAAGATAAGATAAGATAAGATGGGATGCAATAGTAGTTACATCGCATTAAATATTAAAAAAAAAAAAAATGTGTAACTCATACTTTAGGGGTCTCTACCAGTCTGTCTTGTACTTTGGTAAAGGAGGTAATTTCCATGATATGTGTAATATTGGTAACTCATAAATATTAGGCTCTGTTTAATATGAAAGATTTTCTTTGGATGTTTTTCATTTTTCAACTTTTGCACCGCTTGATTGCCTAAATTTTTCATGAAATTCGTTTTCCAATTTTTCTCTAAATCTGTTATTTTCCTTAATTTTAAAGAATTGATTTATTTGGCACTTTGATAGGAATTGATTTTCTATCTTAGGTGGAAACCCATTTTCGTCTCGTTTAATTTTTTTTGTTGTTGATAGTTGATTTATTTTTTTCTAAAAATTAACATTATTGTTGTCAAATACAAATGTATGAAAATATATTTAAAAAAAAAAAAATTTTGATTGAAATATTAAAATCTTGCTTTATTTTTCATGAAAAATAATGTCAATCAAATAACAAAACTTGATAATTCTCTATTTTTCCACCTAAAGAATTAAAACAATCAAATACATTAAACTTCTAATTCTAAAAAATTCAATTCCATGAAATTCGTTTTCTTTTCATCCAAATTTTACTCACGCAATCAAACGGTCCTCAGTGAAGTCAGATAGTATAGACTGTATAGTGGGTGTAGTCGAAACATGAAAGACTTTCTTCGACACGCATGTGCATCAGTGCATGATGGATGAACAAATCGCAAAAAGTGGTTAAGCGTATTGGCAAAAGTTTTTTTTCTAATTCTTTGTGATTTGACCTGGTTACAATTTCAGGTTCGTTTTGGACTCTAAACGGTGATCAATATAATTTCTTAACTTAAAAAAATAAAAATAAAAATAAAGAAAATAAAAAAATCATGGACTTCGAGGCATCGATCCTAGAGAATCAAGTCCAACGGAATATACCTCTATATTGCCTGCCCATTTCTAAATCGGGACTCCCGATCTCACCAAGACACCAACCAGACGCTTCGAATTTTTGTTGAATAAAAATAGAAGGGAAAATTATGTTAAAAAAAAAAAAAAAAATTACATTATGAATATATGATGATATATAAGATAATAAACACATTTAAGTCATATTCCCTTTACTATTTTCAACTCGTTTTGAGTTTTCGATTTTTTAAAATACCGAAAATGCGTTCACTTTGCCCATTTTCAGAAATGCGTTTTTCAAAAAAAAAAAAAAAAAAAAAAAAAAAAAAAAAAAATACAAAGGAAACTCAAAACGAGTTTATTGCATTTTGGATATTTTGTATTAAAAAGTCCAAACGTCAAAATGCGCATTTTGGACCTTTTTTTTTTGGTAAATGTGAGACACTATCTTCACTTGAAGTTCTTATATTATTTTGTTATATATATATATATATATATATATATATATATATATATATATATATATACATGTTAAGATTTTTTTTTATTTTATTTTTTTTTTGTAATTTTTTTTTTTTTTTTTTTATAAATGTGAGACACTTCTTTCACTTGAAATTCTTATGTTATTTTAACATTATATATGGATCCATGTTAAGATTTTTTTTTTTTTTTTGTAATTTTTTTTTTTATTTAGTAAATGTGAGACACTTTCTTCACTTGAAGTTCTTATATTATTTTGCCATTATATATAGATCCATGTGAAGATTTTATTTTTGTAAATGTGAGACTCTACCTTCACTTGAAGTTCTTATGTTATTTTGTCATTATATATAGATCCATGGTAAGATTTTGTTGGTATGGGGTTGAGTTTTTGTTTAGTTGAAACAATATTAATGATGAATTTATTGACATAGAGAACTAACTGATTTATTGACATTAAAATTAATGTAATTCAACAAATCAACCATTTTTTACATATAAAATATCACAATAAATATATCAGAAAATTACAAAGTAAACGTTTTTTTCAATTTTCTATTTTTGAAAACAGTTTTTCAAAATCACAAAGAGAACATGGTTTCAGCAATCTCAAAACAAACAATCAAAATTTAAAATTCAAAATAAAATCCAAAACTCAAAATTCAAAATCGAAATACAAAGAGAACGACCCCTTATTATTGAAATATTACACTAACTTTGTGTATCAGGCTTGATTCCCTCTCCGTTACGAGGGGTGGCAGTGGGGGGGCCGCCCCTATGAGGGGGCAGGGAAAATGAGACGGGGAGGGGATCATTTTGACTTTGTGTATACTAATAGAAATTCTAAGTTGGTTTGAAAGTTTTTAGTTTATTTTTTGAAAAAGAAATAAATGAGTGTCATGTAAAGGCCTGAGAGGACAAAGAGTCTAAGTTCGACGCAACTTATTTCTATTACATCCCGCGCATTTCCAACTGAGGCCCTTCCAAGCCTCACCTGTTGGGTATTTTGGTCTCAATCAAATTTTGGGGACGATGATGAAATATCGTGTCGGGAATTTAGCTTCGTAGGCCATCGGCCCATGATCGAAGAATTATTGTCCCAACTAACCACAATATGTGTAACCCAAGAGTGACAGGCTAGAGATTTTATCACCCGACCTTGAGGTGTTAATTGAGTCATTAAGCCCTGTTGCTCGGTATGTGGATCCGATTGGCGGCTTGAGTTTAATTAGGCCTCGACCCATTTCCCTAATTAAACCTAAACCTATCCTATATCTACCCTACACTCCTCGCTCTCTCGGTTAAGACACACGAACTCTCCTAATCTGGTCTCTCTCTCTCTCTCTCTCTCTTGGTGTCTGCGTGCGTGCGGCTCTCTCTCTCTCTCTCTTGTGAGAACTCTCGACCCTTAACCTGCTGCCCTTACCCCTTTGGCCTCCTGGTTGCTGCCCCCTTTCGTGGTGGGCGCCCTCTCTGTCCAGCTCTTGTGCACGGGTTGCTGCACCCCTTGTTGGTGCGTTTCGGTTGGTCTGGTTTGGCTCCGTTCTTCGTGAAATAAGTGGGTTGTGAGTTGTCACGGAGTGTCTCGTGCTGTCTATGTGTGGTGTTGTCTATTGTGATTGTTGTGGCAGATTTCTGAACCCTCGGTTCATTCCACCACACGGTTTTGGATTGTGCAATAAGGGAGTTTTTTAATTATTTGCTTTTATTGCTTAATATTGATTCAATTACTTTGCCAATTCATATATTGTGTTTTCTTCCGCTGTTTATTGTAACTAACTCGTTTTACTTGGTGTTTTACAATGTTGGATTTCACAACATCACCAATGCAACACACCATTATATCCTTTGAAGAAAGAAGAAAAATTCGTTTCAAACTACAAATAGTGACAACTTAAAATAATTAAAGAATATGAATGCATGAAAGATTTTTCATAACTTCATCATTAGTTCAGCACTAACAAATGATATAAAAATGAACTAAATTCAGTACTAAGAATCGGGACTGATACCTCAGAGTTTAGGGTACGCATCTCCAACCCAACTCTATATGCACCATTTAGGCGTGGACAGTGCTACGATAGAGTTGGTGTAATTGTTGAAGTTTTCATTTATTCTTGTTTTGCACTTTCATGTTGAATGCTAAATCTTTTTGTGCCATCTATGATCTACGCCCCCCATTAATATTATTTTGTTATATTGTTTTTAAGTTATTTATGTTTGTCTTTTGAATTATAATTTTTATTAACATAACAAATTTTATTTATATAGTATAAATATAAATTAATGAATATATTGAAATAAAATTGCTCATGATTAAAATTAAATGCATAATTATGGTAATTTTTTTTAATTTAGTTATTTATAAAATTCAAGTAGTAATAAAATATGTAATTAAATAATTTTCGAAACAAATTAATTGTTAAGAGTTGAAAATAATAAGGAAATATAAAATTTACTGTTTATTTGATATAAGATTTTAAGTAATTGGTTGGAGAAGTAAACAGGATAGTGTTGAATGTGCGGGCATTTTATGGGATATTTCCCCATAAAATGGGGGATTATCACTGCCAGCCATCAAGCATCCTAGGTTTATTTAAAAATTAAAATTAAAATTAATTTCTTAACCATATTTCAAAATTTTTGGAGTCGATTTTTTCATTTTATTTTACTTTATGCTATTTTAGCTCTTTTTAGGTGAATGACTTTAATTGAGCATTTTCATACTTTTGCTTTGCTATTTGACACTTCATAATCCTACGTTTTGAATATATGGAAAGTTAGGTGGATTATGAGCTACATGATGCTCTTACCAATCATTCACACAGTCACCCACCTAAAGCATGTTATCCATTCTCATAATTCATGTTCATGCATAATAAAATGTGTTGGAGTTGAGCATGAGTCAAAAACAGAACTGAAAAAATTTTCATCAGTTCAACCGTGCGACCGCACGGAATTTAAAACCATGTGGCCGCAAGGTAGAAAACTGGGCGCTGGATTGCATTTTAAAAAACGGACAGCATGCCTCACTTTTCACACAAACCCAACATTGCCTCTCTTCAAGAATTGCCCAGCACTAAATTTCATTGAAAAATTCTCTTGCCTGCATTACATTGGGTGTAATCTTACCTCTACAACACCTTCAAGTCACGAATTTAAGGTAAGTTTCACTAGAATTTTGCATTTTTGCCCTATATTTCGAATTTTACTCATTGTTGCAAATTCGTTCTTAATGCTTGATGGAGGATGGGATTAGGTAGATAATGGCTTAATTGTTAATGGGAATTGTAGTTAGGAAAATTTGGGAGTGATACATAGGTATAGTTATGATTTTCACTACATTTTGTCAATGCACTCAAAGTGCTCAATGAAATGCCACAGTGATGATTCGTGCCTCAATTGCAAATTTCGCCTGAGCCATTATCTTCCCTGCATGCTTGGGGTTAATTTCATGTAAAAATTTAATGTTTTGATTAATTGGAATGCATAAAATGCTTAGGTTTCATTTTTTCCTTCACTGCACTCCCATTGCACCACTGCAGGCTCACTGCAGCCTCGCTGCACGCTTTCGTCCCTCTGATTCTTAACTCAAATGACCTCCGTTTGGCTTGAATTTTTAGTATGTTGTAGATGAGATCATGAACTTTCATATGCCCGAAGATGTCCCGGAAAATTTTTTATTTTTCGAGGTGATATCCGAGGTCCAAAAGCACCACTCACCCATATTTTCTTCGTTCCCTTTGATGCATTTTCATAAGTTTGGGTGTGCTTCTCTTTGTTTTTACATTTCATACCTACCATATTGAGTCTAATATTTCCTATTTATCATTTGTAGGTACAATGCCGCCACGAAAAGCCCAAGTTCCACCTAACAAGGGCAAAGGAAAAGCGGGGTCATCAAAACGGCCGAGGAGACACCCATCTAGCTCAGACTCCGAATCTGAGGATTTCGATACAGGATCTATACATAGATTCAGGGGGCCCGAAGAGCAGAAGTTGTTTGAGGAAAATCTTAAGAAAAAAAGATTTTTGGGGGAAAGGGAGGTGATACTCACCGACTTCCCACATTCTGAATTGGTGCATCTCATCGAGCATGCGGGGTGGCACAAGCTAGCATCCACACCACATAGATTCTACCCACTGCTGGTAAAGGAATTTTTTGCTAATTTTAATCCTTCTGTTGATACCGAGGGAGCAGAATATAGGAGCCGGACTTGGGTGCATGGTAAATGGATCAACTTTTCTCCTGCGGTGATAGAGAGGGTGCTAGAATTGACTAGGGATGGGATAGAACCAGTGCCAGGGGATATTGACATCGACATGATCACTCGATTCCTATATGGCCGAGGGGATGCGGTGCTAGAGAAGCCAGGGCGATTTGTGCACAGAGAGCTTACTGACTCCTTGAAAATCTTGCATATCTTTGTGTGTCATAACATCGATCCCACATCACACCGCACTACCTTCAACGTTGAGAGGGCCAGACTGCTACACCACTTGGCCAGGGGCGTAAGATAGACTTGGGGCAGCACATATTTGACTTTATCATTACTCTTGCGTCCCAGCTGGACACCACGCGGGGTATTTTATTCCCCAGCCTTATCAGTGCTATATGTCTGGCCGAAGGAGTGGAGTTACTCCCTCATGAGGAGCCTGATCCCTTAGAAGCCACTATTAGCCGGAAGACCATGGAAAATGTAAGGGGACCCAGAGCACCTCCAGCTCCTGCAGATATGCCGGGACCAGTTATGGGAGAGCCAGCACAGCCAGCCCCACTTGCACCCCCGGCAGATGACAGGCTCTTCCGACAAATCATGACTGAGCTTACACTGATGGAGCAGAGGCAGGCTGCTAGACACACAGCTGTCATGGGGATACTTACTCGCCAGGATGGGAGGCTTGACACGCTGGAAACTCAGATGCAAGGTTTGATTCGAGCCAATATTCCTACTGAGCTGAGGCTGGCTCGATGCACTTGGGAGGAGGTCTGCCGACAGCAGACACATATCAGGACCCGCCTGACCTCCATGGAGCACAGACTCGAGAGCCTGGAGACCAGACATGCACGCGATCCTCGTGACCCACCAAATCCTTCTGCAGGGCCCTCACATCAGTAGCAGCTTATATACACCAGGGAAGTGTTTGATCGTTTTAATTGTACTTTGCCTCATTTTTCATAGTTTTTGTTTACATTGGGGGTAATGTACTATTTTGTTTGGGGGTGGTGTATTCGGCTGACCGGCTGACCTCATAATGTTAGTATTGATCTGTATAACTGCTCTAATATCTATTATAACTCTATTTTGCTGAATCTATTAGAATTTCTCTATTTTGCTGAATCTTTTAGAATTTGCTCATATTTTCTCTCGATTTTGAGTTTAAAAAAACAATTTAATTTTTGCTTTGCTGATTTGTTTGATGTCTATGATGTAGTTCGGGTTATTTGCATATTTTAGTTGAGACTTGGGACATCATGAAAACCTACATTTTTCTATTTTACTTATTTCATGCTAAACTTTGTGAAACTTGAGCACATAGCCGAAGTCAAATAATTTCTTGTGTAGGGGGATGCTTGACACATGTGGGGTAAATTTGTGCACTCGGGACATAGAATTGATAAAAAAATCTCAAACCTTAAGAAATTTAGATCCCGACCTGAAATGTAGAACTAAACTGTTCAAATAACAGTTCGGGGGGAAAGGTCCGTATGGGTAGGCGGATGGATCGAGAATTTGAAACTTAAACTTTTGCATCTTTAGTGTAAGGGATTTTGATCAACGGGTATAAACCATAATAACCAGCATAAAAACAGAAAAATGCTGAAGGTCTTATTCCGCTCTCCAAATGCCTTTTTGACTCAGGCAAGTACGTCTGAGGGGTTCTTTGAACCTGGTACCCTAAATCCAACTGGTTTGGGAGTTGCAGATCTGAAAGCCTGCTACAGGGGTCATCTAGAAAGCAAGTACGGAGAGTGGACTTACACATAAGACGTTAAAACATCTTTAACTTTTCTGTTTAAGCCTTTATGATTCGGATAATTAAGTCTGAGGGGTTCTCTAAACCTGGTACCCTAAGCTCAACTGAGTTGGGAGCTGCCGACCTAAAGCTCGCTACAGGGGTCATATAGAAAGTCAGTATGAAAAGTATTGCACAAAGATGGTAAAAGACATGGACAATTAAAAGAAAAAGTCGCCCATTAAAAAAAAAAAAAGAGAAAAAAAAAATATATATATATATATATATATATGCATGGTATAAGATTTGTTGATTGAAATCCCTAACGCCTTACATATTACTCTCGATCTGTCATGCCAACCTTTCTAATCCTAACTACTTTATGTGGAAAAATGCAATGTATTTATGTTTAGAAACCACATTGATAAGTGTATTTTATATACTTATTTCTATTCTAAAAGTAGGATTTTATTTGTTTGTTTAAGAATATTTGCTATTTATTTAGTTAATATTGTTTGTATTTCAGAAATAATTCAAAGTCGAGAAAACAAAGGAAATGAAGCAAAAACAAGTCATTTGGATGATAAAAGAGCTAAAGTGTGAAAAACAAGAGTTGATGAAGTAAATCAAAAGGGTCAATTTGAAGAAAAGTCAAAGAAAGAACCAAATTGGAAGAAATTAGGAGTTCAAGGACTAAAGTATACAAATCAAAAGAAGAAGGACCAAATTGCAAATATTCAATAGTTGATTCGAATCAAGATAAGATACTTGAAGAATGCTAGGAGTCAATTGGATGCAATTAAAATTCAAAAGGGAATGAAATATGATAAGAATATTACCATAAATTCATTTCAATCACACAAGATTTTCGGGCAGATTTTTAGTCATACTTTGAAACCTAATTTCTGGGTCTTAAACGTTAGAATTGGGAAAATCCTATTTCAGGAAGAATTGTATCCCTTTACGTTATCTTTCTAAGGGATTTTGAATCATCTAAATCAGATAAAGGAATAGAAAGATATTATCAAAATACTAAACGCTGTGCAGTGACAAAAAAAATCTTCCGCGAAGGTAACTTTCCTTGTTCGGTTGAAACTCTTTTGGAATTTAATTTGGACGTGAAACTCAGCATTCTTTCTCCCCAAGTAACATAATTCTCATGAACATCTATAAATACATGGCTTGGGGCATGAAATTATGGGTTCCCAACTTGTGAAATTCATGCCAAAACGCTGTCCAACTATTGGAGGATCCATTGAAGGCCAAATTCAAAATTGAAGAACAAGGATCAAGAATATGAACGGGGTGACATCTTTTCATACTTCTTGTGATTTATTTTCGATCATGTATTTAGGCTAGGTTTTAATTGTTAGAATTGTGATGAAGCATAAATTTATTGATTCCATGTTTCGACTTTATATTTATATTATACAATTTATGAGATTGATGCAATTAATTATGTTGCTATTATCATCTATGATTGTGTACGCATAATTATTGATGTTTGTGATAGATTTCTATGTTCGAAAGAGTAGGAATTTATTAGACCTTGATTAATTGCCACGAAGTCCGATAGGGGATATAAATATACCCCTATGCTTCGTGTTATCTTAAAAAGTGTTCATAATTCGTTAATGCTTTTCTACATGTTTGGATTGGTCATAGAAATATAGGCTCGTCTCTTGTAGGAAAAAGGTGTTTATGCATCACTCGAAAGGGGACATAAATAAATATAGGAACACAGATTTTCAATACTCATACCTTATTATTAAATGTTTAAGTCAAATACATGGTTGATATGTTTAATGTGGATTCATAATTCTAACATATTCATCTCATCGTTTTAACAAATCAAATTTTCTTTAGTTTAATTTTTAATTTGTTTTTCAAAATCAAAATTTCCAAATCCTAAGCTTTTCTTGTTCCGGTTAAGGTAGTAATCTAAAAATACGATTTCAAACAATCTCTGTGGGATCGATACTTGGACTCACATCCACTTTATTACTTGCGCAACCCGTGCACTTGCGGAGCGTTATCACACATCAATAGGAAGGACCTCGGGACATGAGAGAAAAGCAGTAAGTTTGTGATCATCCATGAGAGTGCAAGGAAAATCAAAAGAAAATATTGTGACCACATGGGATTTGGGTTTATCTATACATAACTAGTCACACAATGTTAGGTATAACCTTACATGAGTTTGCAGTTGTCTTAAGGCTATTCACACACACACATGAAAAGTTGAGCGTGGAATAAGTAACAATTATTTTAACGTGTTGTTTTACTTCTCTTTCTGGAATGTGTATTTTGAGCCAAACCTGAGAAATAAAAGCAAGCAAGTCAAATAATACGTTAAAGTTATTTTCTTGAAGTTATGTTTCAGTTTATTTGTTCGAGGACGAACTATGATTCTAGTTTGGGGGTGTTTGATAAGTGCATTTTATGCACTTATTTACGTGCTTAAATTAGGATTTTATATAGTTATTTGAGAATAATAGCTACTAATTTATCTATCATTTGTACATATTTCAGTTTTATTTCGAAATCAAGAGAATTGAGCAATTAGAGGAAAGAATAAGCAAAAGGGGAGGAAATTGAACCAAAATTGAGTAAAGCAAGAGTGCTGGATGCAGAACATGGCTAAATAAGGAGAATCGTGGAAGAAAAGATGAAATAGAAGATTTTCAAAAGTATAAGGATCGAATTGTTCCAATCAGAAGATGGGGACTTGAGGAGAAATAAAGGATGAGGACCAAGTTGCAGAATTTGAAAGAAGAAAAATTGCATCCGGAAATTTAACCGTGCGGACGCACGGTTAAATAAGCCATGCGGCCGCACGAAGGAAAAAACAGGCGTCTGAAGGTTGGCTTTTCGAGGCTGCGATCGCACACTTTTGAACCATGCGGTCGCACGGTAGTATCGACTGAGCCACTGGTGGGCTTTTCACGCGAATTCTGATGTAATTCACCCCTTTTCGCCTAGGTCAGAGGGGGGCATATATATAGAACAGAACACACGAAATTTGGGCATTCATTCTTGACCTAATACACCAAGAAGCACATCAAAGTTTTGGAGAGCGGTTTGTGAAGATTCATCCTAAATTTCTTGAGATTTTCATATTATAGGTGATGAAGTTCTTTTATATTTGTGATTTGCTATTAACCATGTATCTAGGCTAATTTTCCATTGTGCTAGGATTATGATGAAGTCTTAGAAAATTATTTCATGCTTTGGTTTACTTAATCTTATGAAAATTGGTATTTTGAGTTATTGATTCGTATTTATTTTCATCTATAATTTTGATGCATGAATTATATGATGTATGTGGTGAATTTTTATGATCGAAAGAGTGGAATTTCACTAGACTTGAATCAATAGCCATAGGGTTCGATAGGGATAGAAATATACCACTATGTCCTATGTGATCTTTTCATGTTTTGCTTGTTTAATGCTTTCCTAAAAATTAGCATTCATCATAGAAATATAGGTGGATTGTAATTAGGAAAAGGCTTAATTCTTGTTCGAAAGAGAGTTTTAGGCATTATAGAAACATTGATCGTCAATAATATACCTTGTCTTGGGTTATTTGAATCAAAGTGTGAAATATCAATACTAAGATGGATTCTAAATCCTAGCACTTCATTCACATACATTTGTTAAACAAATCTTGAAAATTCCATTTACTTATTTATTTGATCATTAATTTTAGATTTCTTTGGTAATTTGGTCTAATCATTTAGAATCTCTTATAAATCACTGAAAATTCATTCGTTTCGGTTAAGGTTAATAATTTAAGAAAATAGATCTAACAAATCCTTGTGGGAACGACATTCGGACTCAAATCCATTGTATTACTTGTTCGATACCGTACACTTGCGGTAAGAGTCAAAATTAGTCGATCAGTCATCTTCGAAGTTTTGGATGTCTCTGTTATGGTTCCACACTCACTCAACATCGTTCGAAGTTCTCACCTCGTGCTCGAGCTTGTGTTTTTCTTGGATATCCTTTTGGTTACAAGGGTTATAAGTTGCTTGACTTAGCTTCTAACACGATTTTTATCTCACGCAATACTGTGTTTCATGAGCTTATATTTCCCTTTGCCAAGTCCCAATCCATTCCACCCTCCTTAGATATTTTCCATGATAGAGTTCTCCCTAAAACTTTTCCTTCTACTTCCCTTCCTGACTATAATGCTCAACACATGCCTGTTACCACCTATATCCCTCCATCCTCCTCTACTCGTGATCCTTTACCCTGTGTCTCCACTTACATCTTTACCTTTACCTTCTTCTTCATTTCCAAGGCCTTCACGACCTCACCGAACGACTAAACCACCCTCTTATCTATCTGATTATCATTGTTCTTTGGCCACTCACTCCCATATTCCATTACCTCATTCTACTGCCCATCCATTATCTTCTGTTTTATCTTACCACAAGCTGTCCCCTCACTTTCGTGCCTACATCTTTGCCATATCTACTCCTTCTGAACCTCAAACTTTTTCCCAGGCAATTCAGTTTCCAGAATGGCGTAAAGCTATGGATGTTGAGTTGAAAGCTTTGGATCAAAATGGCACTTGGTCTATTGTTTCTCTTCCACCTGGAAAACATCCAGTTGGATGTAAATGGGTATATAAGCTCAAGTTTCACGCTGATGGTAGCATTGAACGCCACAAAACTCGTCTCGTGGCAAAAGGGTACACAGAACAGGAAGGCATTGAATTTTTGGATACTTTTTCCCCTGTTGCAAAACTTGTTACTATTAAGGTTTAGCTATCTTTGGCTGCTGTTTTTGGTTGGTCTTTGACTCAGTTGGACGTTCATAATGCTTTTCTACATGGTGAGCTAAACAAGGAAGTCTATATGATCATTCCCCAAGGTTATGTTTGTCGAGAGGGGAGACTTTACCATCTGATGCAGTTTGCAGATTACATAAATCATTATATGGCCTTAGACAAGCTTCTCGACAATGGTTTTGAAAGTTTTCTGGTGTTTTACTAAAGGAAGGATTCTCACAATCATCCAGCGATCATTCCTTGTTTATCAAACACACTGGTAATACCTTCTTGGCACTGTTGGTTTATGTCGATGATATAATTATTGCTAGCAATGATCAAAAGGCAGTTGCAAAATTGAAAGCATTTATTCATGATCAGTTTAAGCTCAAAGATTTGGGGGATCTTAAGTACTTCTTAGGCCTTGAAAAGGCTAGATCACAATCTGGGATTTCTGTCTGTCAGCGAAAATATGCCTTAGAACTTCTTTCTGAGACTGGTTATATAGGTTCTAAGCCAGCCTCAATACCAATGGAAGCAAACTTGAAATTGTCACAAGATGATGGGGAGTTGCTTAAAGATCCTACCAGCTATAGACGATTGATTGGGAAGCTTTTATATTTAACCATCACTCGTCCTGATATTTGTTATGCCGTCAATCGCCTTAGTCAGTTTATGCAATCACCGCGGGAACCTCATTTGAAGGCTGTTGTTCGTATTCTTCAATATATAAAAGGTAATACGGGGCAAGGCATTTTCTTCTCCAGTAAGTCTTCCATTCAGCTTAAAGCTTTTACTGATTCAGATTGGGCCACTTGCCCAGACTCAAGGCGCTCAATCAGTAGTTTTTGTGTTTTTATTGGAACTTCTCTTGTATCATGGAAATCAAAGAAACAACAAACCATATCTCGTTCTTCAGCTGAAGCTGAATACCGTTCCATGGCAAATACTACTTGTGAAATTGTTTGGTTACTTGCCTTGCTCAAAGACTTAAAAGTCACTCATCATGAACCAGTTTTATTATTCTGTGATAACCAAGCCGCCATTCATATTGCAGCAAATCCGGTTTACCATGAGCGAACAAAACTTATAGAAATAGATTGTCACATCGTCCGTGAGAAGATTCAAGCTGGGCTGCTAAAAACTTTACATGTGACCACTCAAAACCAGCTTGCTGACATTTTGACGAAGGCCCTTCATCCACATCAGTTTCATTTTCTTCTCAGCAAGATGGGAGTTCATAACCTTTACTCTCCATCTTGAGGGGGAGTATTAGAAATACAGAAAAATATTCCTTAGAAGCTCTCATTCCTTCTAGAATAATAGTCTGTTATTATGTTGAAATTTGTTATAGTTTGTTATTCCACATGGCTATATATATCCGCCTTCTTGTAATTGATAATCAATGAGAATTAATTCCATTCAAGTGCCCTTTTTCTCTATCTTCTAATAATCCTCGTCCTACTGAGTCATCTTTTCCATGATGGAATCCCTTAGTTACCGTTTACTTTCGATTCTTGAGCTTTTGGGAGGACTTTTATATTGTAAGCATGATACTTTATTTGATGGTAGAAGGAAAATAAATATTTCCTGATTTTAATCTTTCTCCAGAAGAGTTGTCTCAAACTGCTTTCCATATTTCGTAACTAATTATAAAGCGAACGGATGTTAAAGTTCGACATTAGTGGTCACTCCTAGAGCATAACCCTCTAACTTCTCTGCAGCAATTGAAGATGAACCAGAGTCAATGTCCTTCTTAGTGCCACCAGCACTTCCAACCTTAAGAAGCATCAATCACTGAATTTTTCTTCACTTCAAAAATCTTCGATTTATTATAAAGCTGATTTTTGGATACTACCCCTGCACATTTGCACATGAAGTCTTCTCCAAACCATGAGATATAGATTTATCGACATCATTGTTAGGTTAACCAGAAAGGTTTTTTTTCCCGGGTTAAACATTATCATCACCGTCATCTTTCTGCCCAAACTCATATACACATACAAGCAAGGACAACGCTCCTCCTATGCTGTCCAGATTGTGCTCACCGTCAGCCTTTCTCCCCTCATTTAGAGAATTTCCATCAATGTCAGAAATGCAAAAGTTCTGGGTGGTCAATAAGATATCTTAGGTAGGCATGAAGATGATGGTCAGGCATCAAGAACCCGTATTATCTCCCTGTTTCACTCGTAGAACAATCTCTGACTGTCCACCATGCCTGATGACATACATTGGAAGCCTTTCAATTATCTGATGATTCTCTTTTGGAGGCATACTTTGAGATAGGCTTTAAGGTACATCGAAGGAATGGCACAATTTAGAGGATTCCAACCCCATCAACATTCCTTTAGTTAGCAAAATTATCAATTTTTCATAAGAGAAGGCAACAGCACTGTAACCACTGGTATTCTTTGGCTTTTAATCCTCTTCTAAATTTGTAAATGGAAGAAGCAACATAGTTTACATCCCTACTGCAAACTCATAAGCATATTGGAGAGAAGTATGATACCAGCACAAACTGGGAGATATCAAAATGAACTTATTTCACCCTAACGACGACACCAATGCCAAAACACAATATCTATGCAAATTTCCCATTTTCGTTAGTATTAACTTTATTAGATGTAAAGTGCATCCTTCTCCTAAATTATTTTTTATATGTAAGATAAAATGATAGAGGTTTTTCTAAACAATACTGGTTCATCAGAAGTAGAAGGGAGATCAAGATATCGATCATGATTCATGATCGAGTTTAGTTTCAAGCACAGGATCAATAGAGAAAAATGGAGAATGGGTGACAGACGTCATACCGATCAATTTGGAAGGAGTGCCAATCGACGAAGGCGTCGTCGAAATTCATGAATAACACCATGGCATCTTCATCGAAAAGTAGCACCTGGCGTCTGTTCACTGATATCTCGCTATGCAAGATATCCCCGCAAGTGTAGGGCCGGTGAAGGAGATGGTCTAGACGTGTAGTGATTCCATGCATGTTGGAAATAAATTTTGTGTGGAGTGTATTTCGCCAAGTATAAGCTAAGTAATGACCGTATGCTAAAGTTCTAAGCCCATTTTAATTTTTGCATTGCATTGCCCTATCTCGAAACTTTTTTGACTCGAGTAATTAAGCCCGTAGGAGTATCTTGAAACTTGGTGCCTTAAGTTTGAAACTTGGGAGTCACCGGCCTAAAGCTCGCTACATGGGTCAATTAGAAAGCTTAATGAGTAGGGTATTCACACACACACTTGAAAAAAAAAATTATTGCATTTGCTTAATAAGTCTACCTCACTTCGTAGCCTTTTTTACTCGAGTTATTAAGTCCGTAGGAGTATTTTGAAACCTGGTACTCTTTGATCTTAAAACAATCGGGGAGTTGCCGACCTAAAGCTCGCTACATGGGTCAATTAGAAAGCTTAAGGGAGTGGGGGAAGACACGAGCATTCATCACGTTACTTTTTAGAAATCATGCATTTGTACTTGCATAAGGACTTTTAGATTAATAGTGGGTTTGAATTGCTTGGTATAAACTTGAATGTCGAAGCACTCATTAGTGGAGAGTCACCGGGTTGTCGAGATTGTCGGTAAAACACACCCAAACTAGAGTGGAAAAAGAAAATAGTGATTTTAGAGTACCCTCTAGAATTGCATCCCGGGAGAGGAAAGAAAAATATTTATTGGGGGATGAATGTCACGAGTGGGAAAGAAAAATAATTGACCACTAATGGTGGGTAGTTTTGACTTGAAACCTCTTTACCCATCAACATTCTCGAAACTTAATTGACAATTGAAAGTGACTATGCACACACACACCGATCGAACATCGGATTAGCTAAACGTCTTTTTGGTAGCATTATTTGGAATCATACTTTTGAATTGATTATACAATTTTGCACTCATGAGTAATTTGCAAGTTATCTAACATTGTTGATCTATATTTCATACTACTTGAATGCACTAGTAGATAATTTTGCTCGAGACGAGCAAAAGCTCAAGTTTGGGGTTGTGATAAGTGTGCGTTTTACACACTTATTGTGCTTTTAAATAAACAATTTAATTGACAAATTGAGCAAATATCTACTTATATATTGCGTTTATCTTGTACAATTAGGTACAAACTCAATTGAAAAGGAAATAGACAAGATTGGAGAGCAATTGAGCTAAAAGAAGAGCAATTTCGATGTCCAAAGACCTAATCGAAAGAAATCAAAAGTTTGGGGACTCAATTGCAACATCTCAGAAAGATGGAGGACCTACTTTGCAAATATTTCAAGGGCATATTTGTAATAAAAGTCAAAATTCAAGGACCAAATTGAAGAAGACCAGAAGATGGAGGACCAAATTGCAAATCATGAAAAGACAGAGCTACCAGATGAACCACGCGATCGCGTGGCTCTTACAAGTAGCGATCGCGAGAGAGGCCAAAAATCCAACCCGAGAGATTTCAGACTAACCACGCGATCGCGAGGCACTCAGCCACGCGATCGCGTAGGCGACTTTCTGGCCAATTCCGGATTTTATTTTCTGTTTTTTTTTTATTTTGTAGTAAGGGCGTGTTTGGCTCGTAAGGGGCACGTTTTTGGACCTTTTTTAGGTCAGATTTTTGGGGGTATATATACCCCCACTTCTCTCTTCAACATATACCCCATTTTTCTTAACACCAAACCCTAGCCCCCTTTCCTTCTTTTCTCTCTTTTCTTTCTTTTCTTTCTTTTCTTCTTCTTTCTTTTTCTTTTCTTTTCTTTGTTTTTGTTTTGTTTGTAAATTAGTTGTAGTTTATTTTTGATTTCAAAGTTGCTAGTCACCATTGAAGCAAGGAAGCAAGAAGTGAGGTGAAGATTCAAATCAAAGTTCAAGAAATTTTGGGGCAAAAATTAAGGAAAGTGATTTATTTCATTATCTTGTATTTTTAATCTTTGATTTCTATATTTTGTGATGTATTTTTGTAAACCTCAACTTTTGTGCAATATTTATATAATGGGCTAGTTATTTTATGTTGGGATGATTGATGTAGCTTAACTTAGTTTAAGTAATTTTAATGTTTGTTTATTAATGTTGAGCTTATTTCATGTGTGTTTGTTATTGAGATTATTCCATGTGTTTGATTGATCACCAAATATATGTTTTGTGAAGTGTATGATAATCGAGAGATATTATGCATTTTAGACCAAATAACAAATGCTCTAGGTTCTTGTTAAGGATAGAGGTATACCTTAAACCCTAGATGATCCATTGAGCTATTTTCACAAAGAGTTAATGCAATTGATTGGGCCTTAATCGACATAGAGATATAGTAGGTTAGACCAATTGATTAGGGTTAATTTCGCTCGAGAGAGGTAATTAGCTAAATTTGGAAAATCGGGTCTAAGATTATAAATGAGTAATTTATTAATTTGCATGTGTTGAGAAATTACTTAAGCAAGAGTTAAATGAAATCATGAATCCCAACTATTTTATCTTTCATTTTCCTTATTTTAATTCGGTTTAGAATTATTTTCTTTAATTTAGAATTTATAAAAATCATCTTTTTAATTGTGTGTTTCTCTTTGTTGTTAGAATTAAATTAATTAAAGTTATATAATCTAAAGTAAACATTCCTCGTGGGATCGACAATCCGGACTCAAAAAGTCCATTTTATTACTTGTACGCGACCCATGCGCTTGCGGTACACTATTTTGAGCGAACATACCCCACAAGTGTTAAACAAACCCCAACCCAAGTATTTATTCAATAATGGCTATGTACGCAAATGAGATGAAATCTAGCAAGTGATACCTAGTTCAAAAGAAATTCAAGATTTTATTTGGTCCAAAATTCAAGCTAAAACAAGAATTGATTCATACTATATCCTAGGCAATAAACTTGTCAACAAAGTTTTTAATTTTTTTTTATCCCAATAAAAATAGAATGAATAGCACGAATATGGAAGCAATTTGTATGAATGATATTTCCCACCCCCATACTGAAAAGAAACATTGTCCTCAATATTTGTCAAAAATATTTAAAAATATAAAACAGGACAAAGGATCTCTGAAAACTTCCGAGGTGCATTGGAGATGTTTTGTAGCCTTGAAGCTTCCATTAGCAATGTATTTGGATGAACTTGACCTTAACTTTGCTTTGCCAGACTTTGTTTGAAGTGTTTTGATTGGTGTGTTCCTTGCAAACAAAAGATGAATAACATAAAAAGTCATAAACACCAACAAGAAACAAAGGAAGTTCACTGCCATACCCCTAAACTAAAGTTAAAAGCAAAAACTTGTTCAGTAATATATCGCTATGCAAGTTATCCCCGCAAGCGTATGGGTCGTGAAGAGTAGTAAAGTGGACCTAGAAGTCCGGATTGTCGTCCCTCAAAGACTGCTTACTAAGTACCGAAATATGTTAACTCTTAACCCTATTTGAACAGACGAATGAATTTTGATGTTTAAAAATAAAACTAAGAAAATTTAACTAAATAAATAAAATTGCAAGATTGTTTTGTTTTAAAAACGATTGTAAAGTGGTTGGGATTCACGATTTCACCTAGCCAGTTAAATCTGTTGACCACAAAATTTGGCTGGACCTTGGACCAACACGTCTCAGCTCCTCCATCTTAAACACGTGAATCTCCTGCGCACTATGACAAACAATCAGTTTGCAAAGGGGGCCGAGGTGGCTCCCGTTTGCACTCCGATGCCAAAGTTAGTAATCATTTCAAGTGAATATTAATTGGGTGCAGGAAATGTAAATGTGTAAAAGAAAGAGAAGGGAGTGAGATTCGAAATATTTTGTTAGTGTATTGAATTACCCACCCTTTCCTTGGAGGCAAGTGTGCTCTATTTATAGAATGAGTAATTCTCTTAGATTGTGACACGTGTTTTGCTTTACACATGGCAAGATCCTAACTATTCATGAGGTAAACCATTTCTTTGGTTATAATCATTACTACATGTCATAGGGATAAAGTAACCATTAAATCCCTTTAAAGATGTTGTCACATCAAGCTATCTTGTCACCTTTACAGGGTACTCACTTCGGCTTAGGAGTACCTCGGCGTAAGGGTACCTCGACATAACATCACCCGGGCATAGGGGTACCTCGACATAGGATCACCTCGGCATAGGGGTACCTAGGCATAGCATCACTCAGGCATAAGGTTACCTTGACATGTAAAAGTCCAGCAAGTTTGGTATCCACAGTTTGGCCTGTGGGTCATGATTAGGTGAATGGATGTTTTGTGGATCCCCTGTTGGGCCCATGTGGATGACGTGTCATGTAAAATTAGTCATGATCGTAACACTAGTCCCTCAAGTCTGGTTGGTTCATTTATGTGTGAACTGGACTTGAAAATATAAGGGATTGAAGATGATGGAATGTGTATATACTCTAAGAAATAACCAAAATAGGAAATACATGAAAAATCATTCTTGCAAGACACCATCAGAATTGAAAAAATAGAATATATTTTGCATGGTAAAGTGTCGCCGAAGAGGAATAATATAGGCACTTGGGCCCATACTTTAATATAGTTTGAACACTTGGGTCCTTACTTGAACACTTGACAACCCTTTCACGTAGACTTTTCTTAGTTATATTAAAAGAGTATTGGGCTGCTTTATTCAAATTTTTGAAAGTGTATCTCTTCTCCCAACGAAAAAGAATACTTGAGAATGCTTCGAACTTACGAAGACATATAGGCTCATAGAAATATCCCGAGCATGCCTCAAATAGGAGGGGAATTACAAGGTTTCCTTCGATAATGTTGAAGATCTTACGCCTAGATGTACGAGGGCTAATAGCCTGTCTGGATATCATAGAGAATATGCTCAATTCAAGCAGCTGGAGGGCTTACAAGTCTGCCTCGTTTTGAGATGTACATCTTTGGATAATATAAAACAACGTATATATACGTTGTATCTTGTGTCGACATGCGTGTATATGCTCTAGTCCCTTAAATTTGGAAGTCCCAGGCATTCACGGCTGAGGTTCGAATTTATAGCTTTTGGATGTTTTGTCTATAGTGGAATCGACCAATGACAGAGTCCTTTGTAAAAGGTGTTAGTTGAAGAAGTCCCATCTTGGGTGGAGTCAATTAGAAAATTCCCTCGTGAAAGGCCAAGAGAAGGAGTCCTTTGGAAGAGGTCCCTCCGGATATCATGTGGATCCACAACCTAATCCAGAATCCTGGGCGTCGAATGAGGTAGCGACTGAAATCCGAGCCAATGGCATGGCAGAAGTTTCTTCAACTTACCGGATGCCGAGGGAGATTAATGTTACACATCTGAGCCCGTCATGCAGACCTTGTCGCCCCCTAAAGGTCAAGTTGCGATGCTCCTTGATGCATTTCAATGTGGGATGCTCTTTCCTCTTCACCCTTTCTTCGGGGCTCTCCTCCGGAGTTACAACCTTTGTCCATATCAGGTGGCTCCGAACTTCTGGACCCAGGTTGTGGGAACCTGGCTGGTATGGCAGGAAGTCAGCCAGGACTTCCCCATCTCACCTTACATCATCCACACCCTTTATATCCTGAAAAAGGTAGCTCAGGGAGATAATGTTGATATTCTGGACTGGAACTACATTACCACCAGGGGACAGCATTCCCCCTTTATTATGGGACATCCGACCTCCATGAAACATTGGAGGACACAATGGTTTTTGGTAGCCGGTGAATGGCAGTACTCCCCTCCGGATCCGATTCCTGAAATTACTGTTATTTGGACTCTCTCTTGCCCTCGTGAGTCTTTTGTATTCTTAGTGTGAATGTAAGTATGATGTAGGCTGTTTTGAGTTTCAACGATAACCTTCTGTGTTATCTTTGCAGGTCAGCAATACGCATACCTTCTCCCTAAGGAGGATTTGGCCATGGTGAAGAAGCTCTTTCCATACTGTGCCACTTTCCCAGAGGTAATATTGAAGAAAAACTTTTTATCAAGCATGGGCTTATGCGAGATATGGGTAAGTTCTATATTCCTTGTGTTAATTGTATCGTTGTCCGAAGCACCTTTGACTGACAATTTCATTTTGATGAATATGTTCTAAAGAACTTCCCAAGGTTTCCCTCAAAGACCTGATAGCGAAGAAGATTCCACTTTCGTTGAGGCCCGGGAGTGATGAGGAGCTTAAGCAGAAGTCTTTGCTCAGCAGTTTCCAAGTGGAAGTTGTAAAGAACACAGCTGATGCCTTAGCTGCAAAGCTCATAAAGCTTCTTTCGGTGCTGCTCCCTCCACCGGTCTTGTTATCTAAGGGTCAACAATGATTGGAAGTGAAGGAGGAATTTGGAGCCAAATACGAGGCTCTGGAAAGAGAGCAAAAATCGAAGCAAAAGGAAGAGAAAAAGTCCAAAAGAGCCTTGGTTGATGATCCTTATGATGAGGATGTTGTGGAGGTAATGGGGCATGAGGTGCCTCCACAGAAGAGGCTAAAGAAAAGCAAAGGAATATCTGGTTCTTCCGAGGTGGATGTAGCCGATTTACCTCCACCAGTTGATCCTATCAAAGCCAAAGGGGATGTCTCTAGCTCAGATTTCTTTTCCCAGGCTCCGGATCCCCCAAGCCATGATGAAGGTTTGATTACTGTTCCGGGGGGTGGATCAGGAGGTGACCCCAGAAATTGCTGCTGAGCTTAGCCATATAAAGGCTGACCTGTGAGCTAAGGAAAGCATCTTGAATACCACCCTCTTAGATTCTCCGAATTCTCCTCCTGCCAGGGCTGCTTTGGCAATGGAGCACTTCTGGACTGAAGGTTGGGAAATATACTCCTCCAACATGTCACCAGCTCAGAAGCTACATGCTGCCAGGGCCATGAATGTTAGGGCCTTCATCTTGATAGGTGGGGCTGAGTCCGCCGTTAAGGATTTGGAATTGAAGAAGAAGAGAGTTGAGACAGCTCTTCAATATGCTGACAACATGGTGGTCCAGATTAAAACTCTTCGGGACTCCGTGACGGCAATTGGAAATCTCTTCACGAGGAAAAGATGATCTCAAAGCGCTTGAAGGAGGACAATGATAGGCTAAAACTGAACCTAGAGGCTACTGATGCCGAAGTGGCAAGTTTTTTCAAGAGATTCGATGATGTGGTTCAGTCCCAGGCCATAATTGTCGAAGGCCCTGTAAAAGACAACCACGGAGTAGAGGAGCCTGGTGGATAAGGCGGCTGGATTAACTCATGAGTTGGAGAAGGAAAAGGAGGCCAGATTGGCAAGAGAAGAGGCCTTGCGAAGGGCATAAGAAAGACTTTCTTAGAGCGGGACATTGAGACTAGGGTGATTAATGGCATCCATCATTTCAAGGATACATTTGAAGAGATCCCAGAATATGAATCTATGCAGCCGTTCTTTGCCAACGCCGAGGCATGAATGGCTTTGAAAGACGTGAAGGATGACTTCCCAGATCTGAATCTTTCGAAGATTGAGGCCTTCTATCCAAAGTCCTAAGATGTTAGTGAGGAAAGTCCCCTTGGAGACGTCACTGGTGGTCCTTCTTCTAAAGACGCCTTCCCGCGCTCCTGCTTAGGATGCCTATTTTTGTCGTTGTCTTTTGTGAATCTTTATCTACTCCACTTTTGATCTTTATATGTGAATTTTGCATATTGCTCTGCTATAGACAAGTAGTTCGTATCATAAGATGATCATCATTTAATATGAGATGGTCCATCATAGGATGAACATAGTTTTATATAGGATAGTCCGAAACATGTGCAAGTCCTTGGAGTCACTTGCATGTGCATGTCCTTGGTGTCACTTGTGGATGTGATAGTCCCTCAAATCGAAGAGCTTAAGACATTTATGTCCATCGCTTAGATTTGACTGAATGGGTCTCAACTCGTACTTCCCCGTTAGTCCCTTGTTCACGTCCGGGGTGATTACATTGGGGCCGTTTTTGGTTAAAAAATCTAACATGAGGTGATATGCCTTTAAATGGTAAAGATTTCTTTTGAACAAATCGTAAGATTTATTCTCAAGATTGATCAACGTATTTCATAGGTACCACTTCGCCGGGGTACTAATCATTAAGTGACGGAGTCCCTTGCATGGACGTATCTTGTGCTCCAAGCTATGTTTTGTCATTCTATCAAGGGATTCGTAGGATCAAGGCATTGCGATAATCATGGACCACTTCGACCACTTTCATTTCGGTTCAAATTTAGCCAATCCTTTTTTATGTTCTATTTGTTTGCATAGTTTTGCGTTTTCCGACACAACTTCGCAATTTTTTCAATGAAAAGCGTGCATGAAGGAATCATTTCACCTCATAAGTTTAAGAAATCCAATTTACGCGGAAACGTAGAAGACAATTTGTTTATCGATACTAGTGGTGGAGGTGATCCACGCTTTATGGATTGAGTAAGGATTGACGTGATGAGGTCCCCCCCCAACTATGCCCTGGGGTCTTTATTTCGGCCTTTTGAGTTATGACAAGGGGTTTCCTTAAAATTGGACCTTTTATTTTAGAAGTATTAGACCATATTTTCTGGATATTGAGTCGACGACCTGTGAATCACCCCTTCTTTTGAGGAGGAAAGAAGCTCTGGGTGAAAACACTCCAATTTGTACTGGACATACTACCTCTGACCCATTAGCCAGTGAGAATGGAGTTTCTCCCGTGGCAGTGTGCAAGGTAATTCTGATTCCCCATAGGGCTCATGGAAGTTCATTTACCCAAGTTTCTTCTTCAGGCTGTTTTATAGATTTATCAACCAAGTATGCTTCGCCCTCATCTAACAGAATATTCGCTCCGGAGTAAATGGAGGACATCCACTTGGGAATCCCATGTATTCATGTCTTATAGCCTCGTTTGTACGTATTCAGTTTGTTAGTCCGGTGTGGATTCCATTGAGTGGCGAAATCCCTTGTTTGGGGTTTGCTAAGCTATTCATGTTTACTTGTAATTATGCTTGTTAACAGTCCCTAGTGAGAGCTTAGATCAATGATCTTATTCTTTTGTTAACTTGTAACATGTTACTTCAGCACATCAGGTTCAGGCTAAATCACGTCGGCATATTACTTCTTTCATGTTTAATCCGGTGTGAATTTCAGAAAAAGTTCTAAGGTCATGCCATTCTGGAGACGAGTAGGAAGGGCTCCTATAGTCGTGTCATCTCGACATATAAAAATTTTCAGCATTTTTGAAACCATAATTTTGGGCCTCTAAGACCATGTATCATTTCAGAGACACTTAAGCCGAGCCTTATGAATATAAGGTCTTTGAGACCGTGTGTCCTGGAGGCACTTAAGCCGAGCTTAATAAAATATTGTTGTTTGAGTCCTGCCATGTTGGCACAATAAAGGTGGGCTGCTCCGAACCGTTCCGCTTCGGCAATAAGCAAAACTTTTTTTTGTTTCACGAGCATTTGCGTTGTTGTGACATTAATGAGATGTTCGCTCCTCTTTTAGGAGAGAATTTTCCATAGGTGTTCATTTTCAGGAGCTCTCTTTTTTAAGGTTCTCTTCTTCATGAGTCCCTTGTTCAGGATTTCCCTTTTCAGGGTGTCATTCAGGAGTTCCTTGTTCAAGGGGTCCCTGAAACCTTTTCTGGGTGTTCTTCTTCAGTAGTCCCTTGTTCAGGGGGTTTCCTAGAAACCTTTTCTGGGTGTTCTTCTTCAGAAGTCCCTTGTTCAGGGGGCTTTTATTCAAGGGTCCCTTCTTTCAGGGAGTCCTTTTCCAGGAATCCCTTCTTTTAGGAGGAGTTCTTCTTTAGGGATCCCCTCTTTCAGAGGGGGTCCTTCTTCAGGAGTCCCTTCTTTCAGGGGGGGGGGTCATTCTTCAGGGATCCCCTCTTTCAGGAGGGATTCCTTCTTCAGGAGTCCCTTCTTTCAGGGGGAGGTCCTTCTTCAGAAGTCCCTTCTTCAGGGGGGCTTTATTCAAGGGTCCCTTCTTTCAGGAGGAGGTCCTTCTTCAAGAGTCCCTTCTTCAGGGGGCCTTTATTCAAGGGTCCCTTTTAAGGGAGTCCATCCGTCTTTTAGGGACTACAAGCTGGGCTTCTTAACGTTGAAGGACTTACTTGCTAGCCTCGATAATAGAGATAATGGCTCATTTTGAGCTTATTGGAGGTCTTATAGGCCTACCGCGATGTGAGAGGTCTTAGTGCTCACCTCAAATAATACTGAATGATGAAATACTTATGATTTGCAAGAAATTTCAAAACCAAGGCAACAATATCCCATAGAAGTGGATAATATATTGTTAGTTCAAAAAACATGACTTCCAGAGGTACGAGCTTCTTTTTATTTGTAAACTTTGACTGGGTTAATGAGTTTAGTCGAGCTTTAATATGATTGCTCCTGGTGGTGTATATTGTCCCACGCATGTAAGAAATTCATGTTTCTATGTGCCCATTTATATTAACTATGCACAAGTGAAATAAACAACCAAATATTCTTCATTTTATGGAACCAGGGTCCCACGAATACATTGACTAATGGACGATTCTAGTATTAAAGGCATGCTTTTTCTTTTAATTGTTTCAAAGCACATGCATTATAGGTGACCAGCATAATTTATCCCACAAATGCTTTTTAATGTGGTAGTTAAATTATTGATCCAAGATTTGGAGCAACTCCAATCATTGTCAGAGCTCAACTATCAGGATAAGCAAATAAGAAACCCAAAGAAAATACTAACCAAGAAGTCCAAATGTTAATGGACCGAAGAAAAATAAATTATTGTGGCCTAATCCATCATATCCGAAGTGAGCAGCCTAAAGGAAATGCTTTTTTCAAGGTTGGTATAGTTCTTTTTCACCCTCTTTCAAGATATTCTCCGCCTTATTTCAAGGTTTCTCACTTTTTACCACATGATTTCGTAGTTAGAAGTGTGGTTTCCCACAGACGGCGCCAAAATGTTGACCACAAAATCCGGTTGGACCTTGGACCAACACGTCTCAGCTCTTCCCTCTTGAACACGTGGATCTCATGCGCACTATGACAAACAATCAGTTTGCAAAGGGGGCCAAGGTGGCTCCCGTTTGCACTCCGATGCCAAAGTCAGTACTCATTCAAGTGAATATATATTGGGTGCGGAAAATGTAAATGTGTAAAAGAGAGAGAGAAGGGAGTGAGATTCGAAATATTTTGTTAGTGTATTGAATTACCCACCTTTTCCTTGGAGGCAAGTGTGCTCTATTTATAGAATGAGTAATTCTCTTAGATTGTGACACGTGTTATGCTTTACACATGGCAATATCCTAACTATTCATGAGGTAAATCATTTCTTTGGCTATAATCATTACTACATATCATAGGGATAAAACAACCATTAAATCTATTTAAAGATGTTGTCACATCAAGCTATCTTGTCACCTTTACAGGGTACTCACTTTGGTTTAGGAGTACCTCGGCATAAGGGTAGCTCGACATAACATCACCCCGGCATAGGGGTACCTCGGCATAGGATCACCTCAACATAGGGGTACCTAGGCATAGCATTACCACGGCATAAGGGTACCTTGACATGTAAGAATTCAGTAAGTTTGGTATCCACAGTTTGGCATGTGGGTCATGATTAGGTGAATGGATGTTTTGTGGATCCCCTGTTGGGCCCATATGGATGACGTGTCATGTAGAATTAGTCATGATCGTAACAAAATCAATTTCAATTCCAGTTTTATTTCCTAAATATGCATTCGGTCGAATTCACTAATGTATATTGAGATTCCTCTCTCGAGTTTAAATCAATTCTACCTAAATAAGTCAACCATGTATCCCTACAACGGGTCTGAATATTCCTTATCTAAATGCAATAAACACAAGAATTCACACAAGACCAGAATAATATCAAAAGTATATCTCTATCTGTTTTTCAATTACCAGATTTATTATCACGTTCTAAGTTATTAACTCACCTCTTGAATTATGGAAATAACTCAATAAATCATGAAAAAGTGGTCAATTCATTCACGCATTAAGAATAATAATAAATCAATACATGTAACGAATTACTAAAATAAGGGAACTTGGAATTAAAATAATATGACTAGGTTACATCGTTCATCCCAACGTAGAGTTTAGTTACAAATCATAATTAAAGAGCAAAAATAACAAAATAAAACGTTCATTGAAAACAACAAGAAGAAAGGAAATCATGCACCGAGTCTCAATTCTTTAATTATCTTCAATTCACGCCCCTTTGCTATGCTTTGATCTCCCAAGAATTTAATGATAAAATTTGAGTTTAGGCCTATTCTTAGGTGAGGCAAAGGTCTTATTTTCGTGCCAAGAGGTTGTATTTATAGTTGGAGAAGAGACCTAATCGAAAAAGGAAAGCAAATTGTCAAACTCCCGCGTGAGTCTTTTTGGTATCTGCACAGCGTTCAGTATTTCGACTATATCTTTCTATTCCCTAATCCGATTTAGGTGATTCAAATTGCTTTAGAAAGAAAACTTAAAGGAGTACAATTCTTCCTGAAATAGGATTTCCCAATTTGAACTTTTACTGCTCCAAAATTAGGTCTCAAGATCCAATTAGAAATTTGTCCAGAATCTTGTGTGGTTGAAATCAATTTTATGGTAATATTCTTATTATATTTCATTCTTTTTTGACTTCTACTTGCATCCAATAGACTCCTAAAAATCCTCAAAGTATCTTCTTGTGATCCAAATCAATTATTGGATATTTGCAAATTGGTCCCTCATGTTAATTTGCTCTTCAGTCCTTCAACTTCTAATTTATTCACTTTCGCAGCAGGGATGATCTCGATTATTGTCATAAACTCCTCAATTGCTCAATTATGTTCTAATTAACCTCCAATTGTGCTATTTTTTCATTAATTGCTTTATTCTTCATATTTTGGGATATTTTCTGCAAAGTAACAATTAGCCACAAATTAAAGAGCATATATTCTAAAACGACAATTATTTATTCTAAATTAAATATATAGATAAGTGTATAAAAGTACATTTATAAGTGTCCCACCAACTCTAGATCCAATTTGCTTTCTGCTCTTGCTGCAAATATGAGAGAGAGAGAGAGAGAGAGAGAGAGAGAGAGAGAGAGAGAGAGAGAGAGAGAGAGAGAGAGAGAGAGAGAGAGAGAGAGAGAGAGAGAGAGAGAGAGAGAGAGCTGAATTTTGGGGGATAAATTTGAATGTTCAAATTTGAAATCTTATTTATTTTTTTTCCTTCCTTTTTAAAATTGGATGGTATTTTATTGAATTATTTGTGTGAACATGGCATATATGAAACATTATCATTGTGGGTGTCAAATTCCAATTATGTGCATTTAAGGTGGGTGTGGACCTAAATTCCACTTTAGACTATCTTGACATAAGATGGGCCTGGGTCATAATGCACTTTCTACAGTTCTCTTGGCTACGCAGTATTTGAAGAAATACTAAATGCTACTTATTCCTCGTTTTGCACCCTTGGAGTAACTCGAGCATCAACTTCAAACTCGATACTGCAATACATTTTCTTACAATATCATCATCACTTAGCCTTTGTCTAGTCGCGATGTTTGGGCAAAACAAATTGCTTCTTTTTGCTGATTTATGGTCTCTGTGCAATTAATTATGTATTTCAAAGGACAATTCTGATAAGGATTTCATAGTTATCTCATCAACTCATTTAAACCTTTTTCTTCGATTATCATAATAGATTCATTGAACTGGAGAGGAGTTTCTAAATATATTCCCAATTTACAAATACAAAAAAATGCGAAATAATGACAAATTATATAAAAATTATTAATCTTTGACTAATTTCATTAGAAAAATTGGAGAAGCTGTTAACTCCTACCCTCTGTACATGAGAAATGACAATAACATGAACATTGTTAAGAAATCAACCCCAAGAAGTGCCTTCAAATGCAACCTCCACAGCAATTCAATAGCTTTCCTTTTGAATTATAACATCATGTTTGAGCTCAATTTATTACATCTAGTAGCCCCCGAGGCACATCTCCCAATGGTAAAGGGAAGTGATGGAAAAGTGCTCAGCGCAGTTGGGTGTAGGGTTCGAAGAAATAATGGATTTGCGCCCTGTGACAAGCGGGAATTATGACTTATCACACCTCCACCCTGGCTTTGGGAGGCATAACTTGCGATTTACCTCCTTAACCAATGGTCTAGGGCATGGTCGGTTAGGGTCCTCAAGGTGTGAGCTAAACCTTTTTTTTATTATTACATCTAGTAAATTATACTAGAAATGACAAAAAAATCAGCAGACCCAAGACTCGTGGGAAACCGACCCCATTACGGGCCCTGCCCTGAATAATCGGATCGCTATGATGGTCCTCTCCCCTGCTCTTGCCCTGCTGATCATTCAATCTATTTAAAAATAGGACCATACTACACAAACAAAATGGATTACAAACTGGATGACACACCCCTCACATGGAGAGGGGTCCGCACACTGTGGGACCCTCCTGTATGTGAGTAGTGTGTCATTCAGTTTGTCATGTATTTTGTGTGTTTAGCATTATTCTTAAAAATAATAATAAAAAGATGTAAAATAGAGGCAATAACAGGACGGGAGGGCAACCCGCCTTGAGCCCGAGTCATTGACATCCCTAAATTGCATAGTATTCCAAAAAGAGAATTGAAAAATGGGCGATACACTTGTGTGAATTATTTATTATTATTATTATTATTATTATTATTATTATTATTATTATTATATTTGGATAAATTCTAATAAAGTTTAATAAAATGTGTAGTTGAAAAATTTTAGGTCCTATGAAATATATGGTTAAAAATCACTATTAATTTTGATTTAAATTAAAAATTAGATTTTAATCTCTATTGAACATAGTTTAATCTTTTGATTGGAGAACCAGTATGATTAATCGGCACTCAAGCTGCTAAATACTCAATTAAATAACAATACCTTTTTGTTTTAAGCACAAGTAAGCTTGATAATTGAATAGACCAGAGAAAAGAGAAGAATATTAAAGACAAATATATACAGTAAACAATATTAGTAGCTCGTAAAATGTTTTAGGAAAATACTTGGAAGAATTCTAGCCGACTTAGAACTTATCATTAGTCGTGCATTCCGCTATAAACACTGTGATTAATTGTATTGATCTGCAACAAATATCAATCTAGAAAATATTATTTTTCATACGTTTCGATGTCCATATCACCGTCAATGTATACACAAGGTCTCATAACAATGAAGATCATCTTCGACTTTACTAATCCACCATATATGTTTCAAGACTTTATTTATTCATTTGCTAAAAACTGTATTAAATGTTAAATACAGAAGATTGGTAACAATATAAATTTTCAACTTCACTAAATTGTTAAAACTATCCAATTATAATGAATTTGGAACTAATTGATCATCTTGATACCCCAAAAAATTGCATTGTCAGAAATAATAAAAATGTACATAAATTGAGATTTTTTTTGCTTATGCTCTAAAATATATTATTTGTTGAAAAGAGTCTTTGGCATCATGTAACACATGGAATTGTCCCTGAGAAGGGGTTATGTTCCCGACAAGGGTGGGCTCAAAAAAGGAATCGACCTTAACCTTAAGGTCCAGTGGTACCAGAGATCACCATTTAAACCTCTTAAGGTTAAGAGTTTGACTCTCTGGAGAAGTGCCTAACCTTACTTGAGACAATGTCCCTTCTCAAAAGACAATTATGTGATATGTTGATCATAAAGAACTTATTGTGATCCATAATACACGAAATTGTCCCTGAAAAGAGTTTTGTCCTCTAATAGTATCAAGATCACCCTTTAAACCTCTTAAGGTTAAGGGTTCGACTCCTTGGGAACGCGCTCAACCTTATCTAAGACAAAACTTCTTCTCAAGGGACAAGGCCCTAGTCAACGCTATGTTTATAATAATGTATTATTCGCGCTCAATCTTGCCTGGGACAAAACTTCTTCTCAAGGGACAAGGCTTTAGTCATCACTATCTATGTCCATAATAATGTATTATTCGCTAACATTTCAATTTGTACATAAACAATGATCTGACATATATATTTGATTTAAAATCAGTATATGCCTTATTCGTATGCTCAAATTGCGTTATTAATGTTAATTAAACATAGAAATTAATGATAACTTTTATTATGAAAGGTGTTGTTGGGTCACATTGACAAAAGGTTAGAGCATTTCGTTCTATCATATGCTCAAATTGCATAACCTACGTCAGATACATAAATTTAATTATAACAACAGTAATGAATGCTACTGTCAGATCACACTTATATACAATATAAAAGAGGAATATGTCTTGCTCATATACTCAAAGTGCATTATGTTCGTTGATACAAAAATAAATAAATAAATGACGACAGTGGTAATAATAGGTGTTATTTGTTTACATTGGTAAACAAAAAAGAAAATGTTGTAGTACTCCATTATATAAGAATATTCCTAGGCATTTCACTATAATCCATTTTACAAGAATATTCCCAGGCATTTCACTATGTCCATTTATATTTGCTTTTATATTATATATCATACTAAACAACTATAATTGCATTTAAATTTAAATTTAAATTTAAAAATAAGAGAATAAGAGGGAACAACATATTAATTTATTTTTTTTTTGGTGGGGGGGGGGTGCGGGAATCATTATCCCAAAAAAGGAAATTTATTTTTCACTTAGTTGAGATATATATATTTTTTAAGATTTAATCTGTTCATACACTAAAATCGTTTTAATTGTGTTAAATACAGAAAACTAATGACAAACTATGGACATTAGCATTCTAATTTTGAATTATAAATGAACTTATATACATTTTCAACATCACTAATTTATTGTCAAAACTACCAATTATCCGATAATTGCATTGTCAAATAGAATAAGAATGGCGCTCCATTAAGGATCCTATGTCAACATAGATGTTTTGTATTAACGCTTCCAAAGATTTTGAATAACATTTAAAGTATTTATATCGAGATATTTTTATGCTCTAAACTATATTATCTACTTAAAATACAGAATTAATTATAATGTACGATCATTGACCCTTTAACTTGTATCATAAACAATGACCTGACATGTTTAACTTTACTAATATAAGATCAGTATATGCCTTGTTCATATGCTCAAACAACATTATTCACGCTAGCTAGACAAATAAAAATTAATGATAACATTTGTAACGAAAAGTGTTGTTGGTCACATTGACAAAATGTGAGAGCATTATCTTTTATAATACGCTCAAACTACATTATTTACGTCGAATATACAAAATTAATGATAACAGCTGTAATGAATGATACTGTTAGGTCACATTTATAATATAAAAAGTCAGGAGAATATGTCTTATCGATATGCTCAAACAGTATCATCTTTGTCAAATATAGAAAAATTAGATAACAGCTGTAATGATCGACGCTATTGGTTTACGTTGGTAAACAAATAAGAGAAATGAACTAATCTATTATGCAAGAATATCCCTAGGCATTTCACCAGCATCCTTTTTATCTTTGCTTTTTATATTATTTTGTATAATAACATAATAGAAAACTATAATTGCATTTAAAATTAATGAAAAATAAAAAATGTTGACCTAATATGGAGATTGGATAAACACCAAAAGCAGTACATAGCGTAGTACAAATGTTATAGTACTATGAAATTGTATGTATATTGTCCTTTAGGATACTTCAAGGGACATTTGGCCCAAGTCTCACTCCAAGGGCCACTTGAATAAGACTTAACTCCGGTTCTCCTGCCAGTGGTTGCAACATTGAAATTTGAAAAAAGTAAAATTTAATTTATTTATTTTTTGCATTTTATTTTAATATCATTATATTTTGTGTTCAAAAAAAATAATCGTTAAATTAGGTCTTTATTAGATCTGAGTCCTGCCTCCCCATGCCCATCGTTCTTTACGTTCCTCGTTCACCTTCAATCTAAGATAATTTAGACATCAATGAATAATTTGACTAAATGATAGACATGAATTTTGTTAAACTGAATTTTTTTAATTTTTTTTTTTTTAACATCGCCATCCAAAATTCAGAAAATAAAATATTGGTCTTTGGGGTAGGTATTACTAAAAATAGGGTAAATTCAGAAACCTCACTTAAAGTTTGTTTTATTCCTTCCTTGTTTGTTAAAAGTATTTTTATTCATCAAAAAAAAAAAAAAAATTGTATATTTATAATTTTTATTTTACCCTTAGATATTGATATATAATCTGAGTGTATAATTGAATAATATTTTACTTTCCCACGTTGTTCCTTTTTTTTCACATTTCTTAAGATATTCTGGTTAAATACTTCAATTCTTTTTAACTAAATAAATATTAATAATTTTATGTAACAATGTTTTAATTTTTTCTCTATTGTACTTGTAACAGTTAGAAATGACAATGGGGTTTGGGTGACCCGTGCCCTCTCCATCCACTGCCTCTTTGAGGATTTTTGGACAGTGAGGTGAGACTATAGCAGGGCAGGATGGAGACTAAAAACTTTGTGCAGGGATGACATAAAAATTCACCGAAACTACCTGTATTACCTTGCTTCGAGTTTTTTAATATATTTTATCTTTTAATTTTTAATTTAAATTGTATTTGTGAAAAGATAAAAGAAAAAGAAATAAATATAGTTTTATATTTTTTATCATAAGGGAAAGAGTAAAATGAACGATTTATATTAATATGGAAAGTTTCTAAAGTTTTAAAAAATAAAGAGGGTATCTGAAATTGTCATAAATCTTGGGGTAAGTTTCACCTGTAAAGAAAACAACTATAATAATTAGTAGGAGTAGGAGTAGGCATGGGTGGTTCGGTTCGGATATCTCAAGAACTAGAATTGAATCATACTTTTTTTATTTTTGTAAAATGGAATCATTCAGTTCCATTGAATCTTAAGAACCAAAGCATTCGATTTTTTTTCGATTTCGATTTTACAATAATAATTATTTTTCGAGGGCTTTATTGAGGAGTATGAAGGCCTCGAGAAGCAAGTCAATAACCTGAAATATACTTCTATCGAATATACCAGCTCAAGGATTCCGAAAATCCTTTCACCTCGAAGAAAGTATAGGATTCTCTATGAAACAGAAAATATTCATAAATCAAAATAAGAAACAAATTACAAATTGCCTAGAAGATTTTTCGAGCAGGTTAAGAAGATACACAAATAGATAATTTTTTTAGGATGAATCATAAATTTTAAATACATTATTATTAATTGTTTTATATTTGTATTTAAATATTTAATTAACTCTATCATGATCATTTATAATTTCGCTTATTAATAAGTTAATCTCATTCTATTTTCATTTACTAATTCAGCATAAGTGTGAAGTTAAAGATTACAATGAAATAGAGACGTAACAAATTTTATAAAAAAAAACTTAATCATTTTCACTTTACCAAAAAAAATTACAAATTCTTTTGATTTTTAATTTTAAGACAATCAATTAAAACATCAAAAAATATAATTAAGGATCAAAGACCTGATTCTTTTTTCTTTTTTTTTTTTTTTGAAATGTCAAAGACCTGATTCTAATTTCGATTTTTCGGTTTTAAAAGCGAAATCGATAACCGAACTGAGAACCAATCGATTTTCGACTCCAAAACCTATTTCCTATTTTATTTTTTTAAAATCATACGGTTCCAATTTTTTCTATTCGATTTCGATTCGATCATATTGATTCCGATTTTTTTGCCACCCCACTATTAGAACAAAATTTACTTTAAAATGGACTAGCATAATTTCTATTTCTCTCTTCTTGACTTGTAGATACGCCATAAAAGAACAAAACTCTTACAAAACTTGCTCAAAACTAATTCCAAAAACACCTGTTACACTTTCAAGAAACACCAACGAGGTAATGGTATGTTATGTACAATGCATTATCCTTGATTAGAATTTTCAATTCGGGTGATTCAGATCGATCCACCAACATATGAGTCGAATAACGGTCTGTGTGAAAAAAAGTCCGCCCACTGCAAGTTCACGTGCTGGTCCAAGTCAGTTCAAAATTTTTGAATTAAAATCCATGCTTGCCCGCTTGCCATCCGGTCGAGCCCATACGAGTCGCGATTCATTTCGATTTGATCTATATGAATAAAAATATAGAAATGAACAAAATGATAAATTCATATTCATACAAAGAAATGTTTATAAAGAATTTAAATTTATATCTTATGTTATATGAATTACTTCAAACGTTGCAAAGTTAAATACAACATAAACAAATAACAACTAAATGTATTTTTAATTACTAATTTACTACTATCAAATACCTACTTTACTATAATTTATAATTTAAGTACGACTTAACAAGGCTGATACCTACTTAACTATAACTTAATTGTTCAAATTTTAAATTTTGTTAATATTTTTTTACAAGTTAGCGGGTTAACCGCAGTCCGTGAATATGTGACACACAAAGCTCGCGGTTCAAACTTTCTTGACCCACGAACTGCCTGCTCGGATCACGGGTTTGCGGGCAATTTTTTGGGTAGATCCGATCGATTTTCAGGAGTCCAATCGATCCACCTTTATTGATGCCATAGTCCTTGATCATTAGATCAAACAAAGATAAATTAAATTAAGGAAGATAGACCTACAATTTATTTTTATTTATGTTCAATCTTATCCAATTTAAAGTACTAAAAATATTACTCATTCCGTTTCGTGAAGATAGACTTGTATTCCTTATTTTTATTTCCCAAATTATAGATTACTTTCCTTATTGAAAGTCAACATGTTTTTAAGTTTTCTAATATGTCCTTATTTAATACTCATTGTTATCAACAAATATAAAATAATTATATTTATTATGTTATTTAATGTAGGGATATATTAGTAAAATGTAAGAAAAATTTATATTTTTAACTACATTAATTGATATTTTCTTAATTTATGTGAAAATAGGAGTAAACTTATTTTTATGGGCCAAATGGACTATAATATTTCACCAAATAGTCCGTATAACCCTATTCTTTGGTGGAGGAGGTAAATTCAAGATGTGCCTCTCAGGAGTCATGGTGAACAGCTAATGGACATGCCTGACTATTAACCGTGGTAACTCCCGCTTGCGACATGGCACAAATCTAATATTTCAAGATTCGAACTCTGCACCCCGTCACGCTAAGCCTTATCCGCCCGCCTCTTTGTTACTTGGAGATATGTTCTGAGAGCCGTATAATCCGTTATTACTTCTTAATAAGACGGGTTATGACTTATGTGTGACGGGTTCAGGTGGAAAATTGATTACCTAGTAGTATACTTGTAAAAAAATATGCACATAGTAGTTAACAAATGCAGCCAATACACTTTTTTAACCCATGTATCTAATTATTCGATCATATAAACCACCAAAAACAATAAATTATTATTATTATTATTATTATTATTATTATTATGGTATCTTGGACATTGGACAAGGGCACTAGGGCAGATTCTCGAGGAACGAGAATATCTCTCTTCTTGAAGATAATATAAACAAAGAGGGAATATATTTGACCAATGAATCACAAACTTACTACTACCTTGCCAAAATAATTAAGGACAATGCCTTTATCTCGAGTGTATCGCTCACTCACATATGAAGGAAGGTGAAATGATCATTACACTGTCTATGTGCCTACGCGGTACAACTCACGGTATATTTTCGCTATAATTTTAGCATTTTCCAATAATTAACTACGGATAATGATAATAATAATAATAATAATACAATGATGTATATGTTTATGATACCAAGAATATTCTTGGTTGGGGGGCCAGCTATTTTCTCTTGAATTAGGGTGTTCGTAATATAAGAATTTCCACCAAGAGGAAAATGGAATATATTTTGTCTTTTTACGTGTTTTGGCGTCAAGCATGGTTGGGTGATCTTTTGAGTGATAGTCTTGACAATTCTTATTTATAAATATTACTTATAAATAACATGTCAAAATTTTATTGATCCATTTTTTTTTAAAAGTAAAAAATGGTGGGTGATAATTTTTTACCCATCCAAATTGTTGATTTAAAAATAAAAAAAATAAAAAAAAAATTGTCCAATGAAAACCACACGACCATTTATAAACAAATTTTACCAAACATAAGCTTAACTCTATTTAGTCATATTATTATATAAGAACTAGTATTCGCATCCGTACGATGCACAGAAAAAAATTATAACGATTAATTAATGAATAAGTAATTAAATATATTTTATAATTAATGAGAATGTGGGAAATATATAACGAGAACAATTAAATTATGGGAAAGAATATGAAGAAATAAAAAGGTATTCAATAGCAAAATTCAATGTAAATTATGAAATTAAAAATATATATATATATGCATTTTTAATAAATTAATTTATTTCTTCTTATGTCACAATGATTTTTATTGATTGTGTTAGTGTTGCTCAACGTTACAAATAATCATTTTTTTAGTAATGTCAAAATATAATAATGATAAGAAGAAATAAAAGTAAGAAACAATTTTTATATATTTTACACACAGAAATAGTTTTTTTTTTCTATTCATGAATGTTACATAATATGTTCTTCAATCAATATAAAAAATTTGGTGATCCAACTATATGATGCTTATTTTCATCTTTTCATTTTCATATTAGAAATTAGAGATCTTTTATAAAGTTGAATGAGCAGAAAGATTATCCTGGATGCTATTATTTTATTTGGACTGAAGACGTCGTCTCTTCATTCGATTATTTGTATGGCATTGCATATTTTCGAAATTATGTGGTTAAAAGCATAGTTTAAATATTAAAATTAAACTTATAGAAATAGTTATATGGATAGGTGGAAAGTCCAATTATTCATCTTATTTGGATGTTAAATGATTCATAAAAAATCATACAGTAAACATTAAACTCGAAAAAAAAAATGTATAAATAAATAATAAATAATAAAAATAGATATTAAATATTAAATAAAACAAAGCTTTAATAGCATAAAGGATGCCCATAGCCACCCAAAAAACAAAACAAATTTTTTTTACCAAACATAGGCTTAATTGTATTTAGTCATATTATTATATAAGAATATTTCCAAGAATGTCTATATAAGAAGAACATTTTATGTATAATGGATAATATTTTTAAAATTGATTTGGAGTATCAAAATGTATTTTCATTGTACTATGGAAATGAAACTGAATTTGGATCTAGCAGTACTGTTATCCCGCGCGCGAACAGGTTGAGCTTTGCCTTGCATGAGCTTAATTTAATAATAATAAAAAAAATCAGGCAAGGCCTGCAAATGCAAGCATTGCCTGATATGTGTGTGTTTTTTATTTTATTTTTATTTTTTGTTTTTGTTTTATTTTATGTTTTGGCTAAAGATGACAATAATATTTACAGACTCGATATCTGTTGAAAACCTGACATGGGTTGGGTGTGGGTTTACTACAATACTCATACACAACCCGCATACCAATTAATTTTCTTAAAAAATTATAGAATTTAAAACAAAAGTGATTGTGTAAAAAATAAAAAATAGAACACAAATATTTATTGACATTGTTAACGTCTAAAAATATTTAACTGATTCAAGTGAAGCTCAATATTTAACTAATTCAAGTTAATCCGGAGCAGTTCTAACCTATAACATATTTATAGCTCTAAGAAAATAAATAATTAGTAATGAGTTTCAAATGGGTATAGAAGCAAACTCTCCTCCGGCTTGCTATTCTTAAATGTGTATATGGGTAGCGTATGGAGGTTGTAAATCTTTAATGGGTAGGATATGAGTTTTGCAAACCCGACTCATACCCGACCCATTGGCATATCTATTTGGCCTATGTTCGGATAAATGAAAAAAATTAAATCGAGACAAGATGGAGGGTTAAATTTTGGAAAGAGAAAAGATGTAAGGTTAAAAAGTGGTGAGAAAAATTGTATAAATTATAAATTGATTTATAAATATTTTTTTTCATTTATCAGAACATAGACCAAAACATAAAATAAAATAACGTAGTGTTCGGAGGCTTGAGCTGCCTTTTATTTTTTGAATTTTTGGTGTTTTTTAGATAGATCAATGATTGAAAATTAAAGAGAAAAAATATGTGTAATTAAAAAGTAGCTTAAAAATTTGTATTATTTATAAATTATAATCTTTGCGTAAAAAAGAGTGTAAAAAAAATTAATTAATTTTTTTTAAAAGTGTGTGTCAGCCGCAGCCGCGACTGACACACACAAACATCAGACAAGGCTTGCTGACCTGCTAAAAAGCAGGCCTTGCCTAATTTTTTTTTTTTTTATTATTATTAAATTAAGACTTTGCCTTGCATCTCATGCAAGGTAAAGCGTAACTTGTTCTCCTGTACTCGGAGCGCAGGAGAACACGACTGTTAGATCTAGACGCTAAAAGGAAAGAGATTCATTTGTTCCATTTTTTGTCATAGATTATACGTACTTCGCTTTCTCCACATAGAATAGTGATGAAACTGAATTTGGATCTAGACACTAAAAGGGGAGAGATTCATTTGTTCCATTTTTTGTCATAGATTATATACTTTGCTTTCTCCACATAGAATAAAGTAATTAAAAAATAACTTCTTGTAAAGAAATACTAGATATCCCTCAATATGTGGAACAAAAATTAGCTGAGCATTGACCATAAATTATACATCCTTACCAAACATTATACCTAATTTAATTAGGCAGTTGTTCTATAAATGGATAATCTATTAATTCCATTAATTGATTTGTTTGTTCATTGAATAATATATTAATTACACCCTTTTTATGAATGCTCCTTTATATATATAATAATAGAATACATCAGGGGCGGATCCACCAGATGGCGAGCCGTCCCGTTCACCCGTGTCGGATCCGCTCGAAAAAAAAGTATTAGTAAAAAATTTTGACATTTTTTGAAAAATACAGTTATTTTATTGAAGGCCGCCCGTGCTAAATTTTTTTTATCAATATTCGTCCTTAATGAACTGAATTTTTAGATCCGCCACTGAAATACATTATTTAAATTATTAGTGATTCTAGTTGATACTTGGTCCCCGTTTGAACCCAATTCTTTTAGACTTGAGAAGGTGAGTTTTTTTATTTTTTATTTTTTCTTGATTGTGCTCTTAAAAATTAGGGTATTTTCCATATTTATTTTTAATTTACGTTCAATTTATTTCTTTATTTATTCTGGGCTAAGTTGTCTTGTCACATTGGGCTGTGCAAGCAACCTCCGTGAGCTGAACACCAAGCCTATGTTGTGGGGATGGCAATGGGACCAAAAACCCCGGACGGGGACCCTCCAAAAATGACTGAGATGAGACGGGAACGAAGATGAAAAAGTATATTCGATCGAGGATTGGAATTACTATCAAATCCCCATCCCCGATTAATAAGTTCAATTAAAAAAAAAAATCAAACAAATTAAAAGTATCATGAACCACCTAATGTCAAAATATATAATTTTAAAATCAGGCCCTACATTTTAACTCAATACTACTCTTAATCTCTCACTCTCACAAGTCACATCTCATTCGCTCCAAACATACTTCTTAATGTAATTAAACTTGTACTACTATATAAAGCTATTATGAATTTTTTTTTATTGATTTTGATCATTCTTTAGAACTATTAAACAAGAATTTTGTAAAATAATCATATTTTAAGAAAATAATTTATATAACTAAGACATTATATGACCAATATAAAAAGACATTAATTGATAAAAGTATATATATAATAATAATAAACGGGAACGTAATCGGGGATTATGAGCATTCTCGACCCAACTCGACCCGCCCTATTCCCGCCCCCAACCTCGTTTGTACGGGAACATGATGTGGATGGTAAATCTCTGACAGGGAGGGAAGATGGGGATTGACATCCCCGCGCCCGTTGTCATTCGTACTATGTTGACACATGTTTTTGAATTATTTATAAATTCACAAATAAATTTTTTTATCCACATTTTCGAGAAATACACAAGTATTTCACACTTATCCATCATTCATACCAATTTAATTATAATTTTTACTATTTATTTATAAACACTTATCTATCATTCTTCGAGTTACTGAACCACCACAGTTGTTCATTTTTGAATCTCGCGACTCGAGCTCAATATTTTAGAAAGGTGACATGCCAAATTTAAAGAGAAATTGATTTTCCAAATAGTGATTTTTTTAAAAATGCGGGGTTAAAAGGTAGGAAAATTTTTTAGGCTTATGTATAGTATATGTTAGGTAGTGTTTGATAGGTAACATTTATCTAGTCCACGAAGTAAGAACTGATTTTCCAACTTTCGAATTTTAATGGTGTTTGATAACATAAATTTTCCTATGAATTCATTTGGCTACTTTTATGAGAATTAGTATTTCACCTGTACGATGCACCAAAATTGTTATCCGCAATATCAATTTCAATAAATATTCGTAAAATTTTAATGCTTATACATAATCAACATATATATAAATGCATAAAAAATAATATTTTATTACAATAATATTAGAATTTAAAAAATAACACAACTAATTCAAATTATTAAAAACTTTTTGAACAGTAAACATTAATTTATATATTTAGATAATAAATAATTATTGATTTCAGTAATTTTTATGAATTATTATTAACTTCATTGAAAATGCAAATTTAGTAATTATTTTTTAATAGTATATCATTTTTGATGTAATATATTGTGTAAGAATATTGATGCATGTGCAATGTATTAATATATTTCTCATAACTTCTACATATGTCTCTCGTATTTAACATACTTTCAATTTTCATTCAAAAATATAAATCACAATAATTAGAAAATAAGCAGACAAAATATTTGAATTTAACCAATAAAACTTTATTTACAAAAATAAGTAGTCAAAATAATAATTTTAAAAACCTCGTAATTATCATGATACGACAACAGAATAAAGTTGGAGATTATGAAATTATACCGAAAATCTTATACCTTATAATCTTTAAAAATTTATTAAATTTAAGAATGATTAAAAAATACTATTAATCATTCTATAAATAATATTAACTTAAAAGAAAGCAAGACATTAACTCTTCAATATTAGCCTTCATTCAATAACTTTTTCTATAAATTATTTAGAAGCTGCACATTTTTTCAACTCACTTTTTAACAACATATATTTTTTAAAACTATTTTTCAACCATATATTTTACATTGAAAAAAAATATATAGTAGTTTTTCAGAGGCTTAATTTATTGAAATAGTTAATAATAATATATATAATACATTTCAAAAAATATGATTTGTAATATCAAAGATAACAAATGATTTGACCATTAATAATTAAAATACAATTTTAATATTGATGGCTACATATAGAATTTATATTAATAATATTAAGAACAAAAAATAAATAAAAAATCATAATTAAATAATAATGTTAATACTGATAACTAGTACTATCAATTGAACACATTCAATATCAGTGTTAATAATAAAATTAAAATGATTAAAAATATTAATCATTATTTAGCATTTACCATACTAGTATTCGCACCCGTGCGATGCACGGGACAAAATTTAGAATTTCATCACAATTTGACATATATATTTTGTAAAAATTAATGAAATGTGTGATTTAAAAGTGGTGTGATTGTGAAACGTGTTGTTAATTAAAACTACAAATTTTAACTATGATATAGATTATAATTTTTATCGTATTTTTTATGGGCTTCGTTTATACCCGTCAACGTGGTACACATCTTTCTACAATTAAAAAGAAAAAAATGCTCAATTCTTGACGGAAGCAATTCTTTGTTCACCTATTTCGGTATTTCAAAATAGACTAATGGAATATTGTCACGTCGCTATTTATAAACAAATATTTTAAACGAATTATCAAATAGACGTTTATCAATAAATGTGTGGTTATAAAAGATTTTTTATGAAAAAATAAACAATGGGAATAAAATGTGTTACAAAAAATACATGTGGTTGAAAAGTTATTTGAATAAATGTTAAAATAATTTTTGTTAATAGTATGTCGTGATATTTCAATTTAAAATAATTGATAATATTATCCTACCCATTTATTTATTTAATTTGAATTAGCAACATAATTTTATTGTAGTTTTCTTCATTGACTTGAAACATTGAACGAATATTTGGTAGATATATTCGGCATTTTCTTGATCAACATTATTTTTAACTTATTATTATTGTTGTAAAGTAATCATTTTTAACTACCCATTTTAACAATAAAACAATTTACCAAATGATGGCAATAATTCATAAGCTCATTATTTTATTTTAAATTTAGAATTAATTTTTTTATTACTTATGAAACTTTATTAAAATAAAAATTCATTATTTTACCTGAATTCGAAATTTGAAATAAAATAAAATATTGGTTATTCAATTTATAGGAATAAATGCTTTACAATATTTATTTTAGGTCACGTTCTTTGTGTTGGAATAGACACTACATGACAATATATCATCTAATATTTTCGATTCTCTTTCATTTTCAATATATAGCATTCATTCGTTCTTTTTACTTTTATTTCGTTAGTTGATAAGAAATAAATAATGGTGCAAAATGCTTAAAATATGTTTGGATAGTTCATGATTAATCTTGAGTTTTGTGTTGAGCAAATTTTGAATTTTTCTTTAGCATGTCAAATTTCAAATTTTCGTAATAATAATGAGGTAAAACCATTTTCAAAGTGACCGTTTATATTCTCTAGATAAGCACAATTTTGAAATTTATATAGATAATCACAATTTTTTTTTAATATCTATAAATCATGAATTTCCATTTTAGGCAAGTGTAAAAATGGTGGGAAACTGTGTGGTGTTTTATTTGGAAACTTTATTGTTATAATATATATACTAGTATTCGCACCCGTGCGTTGCACGGAACAAAAAAATTAAAATTATTAATTAATGAATAACTAACTAAATATATTCAATAATTAATGAAAATGTGAGAAATATATAACAAAAACAATTAAATTCATATATTATGGGAAATAATATGAAGAAACAAAAAAGTATTCAATAGCAAAATTCAATGTAATTTAAAAAAACTTCTTTAAAAATAATAATTGTGTTTCATAATTTTTAAACAATTACGATTCATGGTCATTGCATACAATACAATTAAAATAAATGTGGTATAGAAATGTATATTATAGGAGAATATATGGTTAAAAAGTAGAAATTTTTTTTATATCATGTATAGAATACCCCATTAATAAAATATAGTTAAAAACGAATTTTAAAAAATGAGATGTGAATTAATGAATGCCAAACATAATTCAAAGAATGATCACAGGAAAAAAATATTTTCTCAAAGAATGAATAGACATAATTTCTTTATTGGACTTTATTATATCAATCCTTAAAATTTAGGATATTAAAACTTTCCAATTAGATCGTGCAGAACATCAATCAATACATGAAAAGGAATTGCACGTGTATTAAATTTATTTATGGAAAATAACAATATTTTTTATTTTTTGCATTAATATTGCTCAACATTAAAAATAATAATTTTGTAGATATTTTTAGTAATGTCAAAATATAATAATGATAAAAAAATATATATTTCACAAAATGAATTTTTTTTTTTTTTTTTTTTTTTTTGAATGTTACATAATTTGTTCTTGAAATCTATATAAAAATGATCCAACTAATGAATCAATGTATTATAGAATTGATTAAACAATTTGTTAGTACCAAGCACTGATTCTCGTGTAGTGGGGAATGAGTGTCAATGCAATGGTGCTGATATAATTGATATTTAATGATCTTAAGTCAAACAAATAAATGCCATATTTTGACAGGAAAAAAAATGATGTCAGCAGTTTTGGCGGGAAAAATTGGGCCAACTATCTTGTTATTATATATATTAAGATTAAGATTATTATTATTATGATTATTATTATTATTATTATTATTATAAAATTAAGGTAATAAATGCATTCACATTTATCTAGATTTATAATTATAAAATTAAGGTAATAAATGCATTCACATTTATCTAGATTTTGTATTCACATTTAACAAACAAATATTTTGCATTCAAACCAATCCATTTTGTATTCACATTGAGGCCTTTATATATATATATATAGATTAATGCAATTCCTTGTTTTCAAGACAAACAAATTCTTAGTCAAGAGGTGATAATTGATTTCCACCTCCATTTGATAACACTGTTTAGTTTATAAACTGATTTATTTATGATTTTGAAGTAAAAAGTAGTGGTTGAAAATTGGAAAGAGAAAAATTTGTGGGTATAAAGTGATTTGAGAAATTGTGTGGTTTATAAACCATAAAAAGTATATTTACCAAACAAGTACATGGCAAATCATAAAAGTCTCGTTTAATCATTTTTGTTGTTATTAATTAATTTATTTATTTTTTTCAGAAATTAGCATAATTATTATCAAATACAAATATGCGAAAAAATTTTAAAAAATGATTAAAATAGCTACATTTTGCTTTATTTGTCATGGAAAACAATGACAATCAAACAACAAAACTTGAAAAAATTTACATTTTTTTCAACTAGACAATTAAATTAATCAAACACATTAAACTTTCAATTCCTTGAAAAGTGAATTCCCAGGAATCAATTCTCCGTAATTCATTTTCTTTCCACCCTAATTTCAATATCGCTATTAAACGGACCCTTAGTATAAAAATGTGGTTGAAAATGATTATGAGAAAAAAGTTTTAAAAAAGAGGGATAATTAGGGGCTAAATATCTCCCAAAACATTTTTAAAAAAATATTTTGGGAGGGGCGGGGGCAGTTAAATTAGCTTTATACCATGTTTTTCTTGGTTTAATCGATTGGTCTGATTTTTCATCCGTCAATTTTATAAGGGATTCAGACTGATTCTCGATTTTTCTGATTGAATGATTCTCGATTTTTCTGATTGAATCGGTCGGTCCAGCACCATTTTCAAACATTGGGATTTATATAATCAATCCTTAGTCTGAAAATATTATTTGACCATTACTGTTATTATAAAGACTGTTACAATACTATCATGACCACGCCTCCAACATACAACATCGAAGGAAACAGTGTAACGGAGAAAAGGGACCAAAACCGACTATACTTTTTTCTCTATAGTAATAATTGTTACAAAAATTACACATTTATCGAAAAAGTCATTGAGTCGACGAGGTATTGGTGGTGTGAGTGTAGGATGAGTCAGACGGGGAATGGGAGTGGACAACTCCGCCTTCACTATGGTTGCCTGTGTCATCGTAACGTACTTTTTTATTTCTCGGGAAGGGTGGTGGTAGTGTAGCAACTGGGGCGTAGATTCTATTAGACGTGGCAGAAACACCAGATGCCTCCCCGGACGCGGTGGTTGTAGCCATTTGAGCATATTCCTGTGGTGGAACCCATATTCCTCCCACCACAACAAACTGTGGTGGCTGTTGATTATTGTTATTGTGCATTGAGTGGTTAGGTGATCTTCTAGTGTGCAACCGATATTTCTGCAAATACATAACATGAAAATTCAGTTGATGAAAGAATCATGAAAGAAATGAGCGAGAATTTGGCTAAGAAAGTTACTTAAAAGTAATTTTGATAGAGAAAATGTTATGTTGCGCCTCCAATGTAAAACAGTGGAATATCATTAATATTTAAAATTCGACAATTGACTGTTTATCATTGAATATTTTCAATTGTTATCTTGCCCAACAAAATTGATTTTGATAGATGTTCTAGGTTTTTTTTTTTTTTTTTTTTTTTTTTTTTTTTGAGTACAAAATTTTACCCTTCTAGCCATAAATCCATACTAATATTGTTATTGTTATTGTTAATAATAATAATAAGTTCACTCTTTTTTAAGCAGGCAAACTAGTTGTAAGTCAACATGAATTTATGTTTAAGATAAGGTTTTTGTGAGACCAATGGTTGGTCGAAGTGAATAAGGAGTCACCCTTACCAGGACTCGGTTTGTAGGTCGACTTTATCAAATTTTATGGCGTGAATAATATATGCAATACCAAAACAAAAATATAAATCCCAGTTAACATAATGAAAGAAAGAAAGTTCAATATATATATATATATATTCAAGAAAAATACAAACCTGTAAATGACTTTTAACTTCATCATTAGTGAGCCCATCAACATTCATGAACTCCCTAATTTGTTTTGGTGTAGCTACTGCATAATCCAATCCAATCAAATTAAACATTAACTCAAATCAAATGTATAAGTAACATGGAGAAAAATTAAATTAAAATTTAGAGATATCCCTAACAAAATAAATTTAATTTCATACATACCATGTGAACCACCAAGTTGTTCAAGGGCCTGCAAAAAACTTTTATGCAGCTCAGGTGACCAGGTTCTCCTTGCCTTTCTTTCAGCTTGTCCTTCTTTCTTATTTCCTCCTCTACCACCACCAGGTCCACCACCACCACTTTCTTTCTCTGCCGCCGCAGCTGCCGGCACTGACCTATTCATTACCTCTTGTGCAGTAGTAGTTTCAGTACCAACTCTTTTCTCTTTCTTAAATGGATGAAATGCACCAAAACTTTCCTTTTTGGGTAAATCCTACATCCCAGAAAATTAAATAGGATAAGAAAAATCAAAACTTTATCCAAATTACAAAACCCCAAAAATATCATAAATAATATTACCTCTTCTGTGATTGGATCTGGGGTTTGATTCCAAAGACCAGCAGATCTAAGCCAATCTGATTTCTTCGAAGATTTCTCATTAATATTCTTTCCATTTTCTTTACTTGTCTTCTGGGATTGTTCTTCATCATCATCAGAATGGAATGAAACTCTCTTTATGGGAATAAATTCCTCCAAGATTGGCCCTTCACTTGATATAATTTGCTCAGAACACTCAGATTGCCCATCAGATAATTGTTGCTTGCATGCTTCGATTGCTGCAAAAAACAAAACCACGTCTTTAAACAGCGATGGAGCCAAAGATTTGATCTAGTAATACGAGGCTTTATACGTACCTTGAGTGACAAGCTCAAGACAGAGAGGGAGCTCACGTCGAAAAACTTGAATCTTTTTATGCTCTTCTTGTAAAGCATGGATATAATCTAGACTTCCCTGCATTTTATCTGAATAATCACTGTGATTATGGCTATTGATCATCATTTTTTCTATACCTTTTACTCTTATATGTCAAAAGCGACAAGAACATAGAAAAATCCGAATGAAAAATGAGAATAAAGGGATCTAAGAATCACGAGGTGGAATAAACTTGGTTCACAAAATACTATCTATAGCTACTGTGTGTATATATATGTATATATTGATTTCTAGTGAGAGAAAATGAGAGGAGAGAGAATAGAAATATACTATTTCTTTTTTTTTTTTTTTTTTTGGAAGGAGAAAAAGAGGGGTGGTCGAAGTCGGGCCGTCACGTACAAATGAATCTTTTTTTGGGGTGTGTGTGAATGTGTGAGAGAGAAAAGATTTGAATATTCGAAGGTGATTCTTGAACATGGGCTGGCATGGATAAGATCAAGAACTTGCCTATTTCTCTATCTCAATCATAAAAAGGACGTTTTATTTTTAGGCCCTCGTGGTTTTGTGTTTCATTCAATTGTGCCCACTTAGTTTTTTTATTGGTTGGCTATCTTGGCAACTACTTTTATATAATTGGACTAGCATCAAGTCCAAAAAAGTAAAGGATCGAGTTGGGGAAAAAAAAATGAAAACAATTCTTCGAATTGAACCTCATTTGTTGAAATGCTTACTTTCATAAAATTGCATTTGTTAATGAGCAATAAACCTTAATATACAAACGTTGTCAAAATTGGATTGGAACGATTAATTCGACTAGAAATTAAGATCAAATTCGAAATTTGATATGATTATAAGTTAAAAATCAAAATTTTAGAAATTATGTAAATGATAGTTGGATTAATTAGTTCCCCTTTCAAATTTGGATTGTGCAACAACGTAAAGCATTCAGTCCACTCTAATTTTATTTTTTTTCTCAAGAGTGCAATCCTTGACCCTTTCTCTTCTTTATGTCTGATTCAAAATTTTAAAAAAAAATATCTATTTCTAAAGAAATTGGTAAAATAATAAAATTGTACATATGTTCGAGGTTATAACTAGTTGAAATGATAAATGCGATTAAATCAATCTGTTGGTAGTTGACCAAAAAGAAATATAAGTATGAAACTGAACGCATTAAAACTTTTGAGGGATGAAATTATAATCTCTCTCAACTTTCGTTCTCTTCTTTATCAAAAAGTCTTTACTCTCTCTATAATTTTCCTCCAAGTGGAATATAAGGAGTCTTGAAGAATCATGATAAACGTTGAAGCTCCAACAGAATCTTCTCCAAAAACGTGAACTTCACTCGCTCAGACAGCACCGCGTAAGATTAGGTGCGACATTTAATGGACCGCTTTGAAAAATGATGTTTGGCTTTTCACTCTCCCAAAGGGCCACTTAAAATTTACAAATCGCATGTATGAGCGTGTTTGTCACGAATTTGGATCAGGTGGATTGCGAGTCCATCACAAGAGATTGTCATTTGAAAATTTGAAATCTTGTTTGACAAACCCAAAAAAAACGTAGTATTAAACAACATAATTCCTAAATTCCTTTTTTAACGATACATAATTTCTCTCTTCATATTTCAACCACATATTTTACCTTCAAAACATAAAAAAAATCTTTTTAAACACAAAATTTTTAACAAATAAAAAATTTATCAGTTATTATTATGCTATAATATCCTTCACGGGTATGGGGTCCACCCCATGTATCTTGAAGGATAATACCCTTCACGGATATTATGGTATTTTTGATTTATTTATTTCATTTCTATTTGTTTTTAAGTTCATTGTTAAAATGAAAATGATTCTATTTTCAAAAAAAAAAAAAATGAAAATGATTCTAAGTGTGTGTTTGGTGCTGTTTAAAAAAAAGTTTTTTGAAATGAATAGTGATTTTAATAGAATGGAAAGTTCTAGTTTTATTGAAAAGTCAAATATTGTGAGCTTGACTTTTAGTAGGATAGTTGAGATTGAATACTGTAGAAAAAAGAGAAAAATTTAAAAAATAACAAACAAGGGCTAAGAGTGTGTTTGATTTTAGTTAAAATGAATTTTTTTTTTTTTTGAAATATATAGTAATTTTTAGAAGAATTGATAGTTAAGATTGAGTACTGTAGAAAAATAAGGAAAATTTAATAAAAACCAAACAATTGCTTGGTTGTGTTTCATGGAGAACTTTAGGAATTGATGACATCAATGTTTTGATGTTGTTGTTCAGTAGTTGAGATTGAGTACTGTAAAAAAAAAGAAAATTTTAAAGAGAATCAAACAAAGCTTAATCGGGTGCGTAACTCAATACAAGTAAGAGGATTTGACCATTGAGAAATTTTGATTGATTTTAATAAAAATTGATAAAAATTGTGATTGAAATTTTGATAAAAGTTGTGGATCACGTTAAATGTATGAATAAATATAAATTTTGAGAAAAAAAAAATGAATTTTAGAACATGAGGAGGACCAAAGATCATGAGCTTGGCCTTGTTAGATAGGGCATATTTTCCATGAAAAAGGAAAATAATTTCCAATTTCTTCATTTAACCTTGTTTGATGGCAAAAGATTTACTTGAAAAATCTTTTCCAACCAAGTCACTCACGCGCTTGATTTCTTGGCAAATGATGAAAATGTTTTCTTGTGCTCTGAATGAGAAATCATTTTTCATGTTAGTTGGAAAATAATTTTCGCCACGTTTGATCCATTTTGTTGTTATTAATTGACTTATTTTTTTAAAAAAAATAACATTATTATTATCAAGTACAAATATGTGAAAAATAGAAAAAATATTTTTTTATTACAATAGCTAAATTTTGCTTTATTTGCCATGTAAAATAATGTCAATCAAACAATAAAAGTTAAAAAATTCCCCATTTTTTTCACCAAGAATATTAAATCAATCAAACACTTTCAATTGATTTTCCAAAAAAATATTTTCAAAGTAAAATCAATTCCTTGAAAAATATTTTTTTTCCATCCATTTTTCACCATTGCAATAAAAAAATATCCTCAGTGTTTGTTTGACGGATATTTTTTTAAAAAAATAATCTTCAACCACACTTGAGTTTTATAACTTTTTTTACTTCAAGTACATAGTAGGAAAAAAAATCGTTTTTTACTTGAAAAAATATTTACAAAATAAAATTTTATAGAGAAGATATATTATAATCATCATGGACATGTTTACCTTCTTAGAATTTATCTAATTTGCCATAAATTTCTTAATGAGGACGCGCTTACTTTATAATCATACTTTTTTCTCTCTTCATTCTTCAATCACTACTTTTTACCCCAAAATCATAAATAAATCAATTTATAAACCAAACAATGTTATCAAATGGAGGCCCCCTGTACAAGCAGCATTGCTCATTTCTTCAAACAAGAATAATAACAAATATCATTGAGGGAGCATTTTTAAGATTAATAATAAAAAAAATTAGTGAAATTGATAATATAACCTTCAAAAATGAACATATACTGTTTGGTTTATAAATCGATTTATTTATGATTTTGAGACAGTAGTTGAAAATTGAAAAAAGCTCTCTCAATGATTTTTGTTATTATTCTTTTTTGAAGAATTATAACCTTCAACGAAAATGAACATATACTGTTTGGTTTATAAATCGATTTATTTATGATTTTGAGACAGTGGTTAAAAATTAGAAAGAGAAAATGTACGTGATTAAAAAGTGATTTGAAAAATTGTGTAATTTATAAATTGGTTTATAAACAAAAAAAATTACGATTACCAAACGAAAACAAAAATCCACCGAAAGAGAACCTTGGTAGCCAACAATTGTTTGGTAAACTTTTGATATAATCAACACAATTTCTAACACTAATTTTTAATTACACATATTTTCTCTTTCTAATTTTTAACCACACATCTTACTTAGAAAACATAAATAACATCAATCATTACTTGTTATAACAGTTACCAAATACAAGCTAAATAAAGAATGTGTTGTTTTCGAGGTACAATATAGTATTGAAAAATAATTTAAGAAATATGTGTGATTTAGAAAAATGTACTATTTATAAACTTATTTAAATATAAGTTTACCAAAAAGAGGCTGATCAATAACTGAACATTGAGGAGAAGTTGTCGATATCACTGACAAAAAAAATTGATTCTATATCACTGACAAATGATTTCGCTGACAAATCGTTCGACAACTATTTTTTGTTTAAAGTCGTTGTATATTTCATTTATCGATGTAAGATTTATGGTTAAAAATTGGAGAGAAAATATGTATGATTAAAAAGTGGTTTGAAAAATTGTATTTTTTATAAATTGATTTCTAAATTGTAAAGATTGCAAAACTCCATAATAAACAAACACCATTGGAACTCCGTCACTATAGGTGAATAGATAGCTTGATCATCGAATTTAATTTCCACATATCGTGTAATGAACATGGCATGGTTTCCCAATTTTACGTACCACGACTAAACAAGCATTTCCAAGTACTAACATGCAACTTCCTCCAAGATTTTGTTGCGTGTGCGCATCCTTCGACAATTTATAGTCGAACCAATTCATAGTTCGAGATTTCAAACCCTTACGGTTTAAGTTTTTGATAATTTCTTTTTTCTTTTTTCTTTTTTAATATTAATTCAGTGGCAAAGAAACCCACAATTTTAAATTATTATCGACTCTTGGTCAATAACTTTATTATTTGTTGACACAATTTTTACATATATAATTTAAATTTTACTAAGTTCTATTAATTCAGTTAATACCAACGGAAATTTTTGACTCAATGACTCGTTTAGTAAATTTATAAAATTCAAGGTCTTATTTAAATGAAATTGTGCCGTTGCCCGACATGACAACGTTACCCAATGAGGTTGCGCCAAGTGTCTGAATTCAGACATTTGGCGCAACATCATTGAATGGTGGGCAATTGTTGCCCATGTCGGGCAACATAACGGACCTGCTTATTTAAATATAAGGTTCTAAGGAGATCTTCAAGAGATTACCCCAAATTTGGGGTAGGTTCAATTTCTTTTCGAACGGCTTGACCCCAAATTTAGGATCAAGTGAATACTACTCATTTTTTTTTATAATTTATTAATGTTTTTACCTTGATTATAAATTTGTTAATTAACAACTTTAATTTAAATTAATAGCTAATGCGTAGAATGGACCAAATTAAAAATAGTCATTTTTCTCCAAAAAAAACTCGACGTTGAACAACAAATTCCCTAAATTAAACGATGTGATCGATAATGGAAAACTCAATGTTGAACAACAAATTCCCTAAATTAAACGATATGATCGATAATTGAAAACTCGATGTTGAACAACAAATTCCCTAAATTAAAAGATGTGATCGATAATGGACAAAACTTAATTTTCAGAATTAGTATATTCCTCCCACAAATGTTCAATTAAGGCATTTCGAAGTGTATAATGAGCGTCAGGAGAATAAAATTTTATTCATGAATTTATCTACTGTGGCAAAACTACATGTTCGTGTGTATTTAGAAAGCGAACAATTAAGAATAGCCCAAAAAAAGTTGAACGTCAAAGTTCCAGATCACAGAATACCATTGGTTCATTTTTTTCAATTGTTTGATGATATCGAGGGATCCACCACTAGTTTGAATGATTACTATTTCATTGTTTATGTTAACCTACAATTTCGTATTATTTTTCTTGTATGTTCAAGTTTATGTTTTCCTCACATTATTGTGGAATATGTAACTTCGTTTGACATATGTCATCGTTAGTTTTGGAAATAAGATTTAGGTACTTTTAATTATCCAAACTAATTCGTGCAAATTTTGTAACAATATTAACAAAACTATTACATTATTGTGAACAAAAATAATTTTTTGAGAAAAAAATAAATTAACAATTAGAGAATTATAACATTTGAAATTAAATAATAATATTTATAATATTTATAGTATATTACTATAATGACAAATTATTGGACTAATTATGAATTTTTAACATTTAAATTAAATATAAAAATGACAAAATGGTAAATAAAAAAGGCCAACTCCAAATTTGAAGTAGCACTATTCACAACCTCAAATTTGGAGTTAATTTTGAGGGTATTGTTGGAAGATATTTTACCTCAAATTTGAGGGCGTCTTGATGATGGCCTAAGCAACCGCCTAACTTACGTATAAATTGATCTGACTCTACCACGTAATATGCATGATATATCAGAATTGATTATGATTTTCTCATCCATTTGTTTTTAGTGGAAATTACAAAGAACCCTGTATTTTAATATTAAAATTCAAAAATAAGTACAAACTGATATTTATTCAGAAACCAGGTCTTAATTAAGTTATTATATATATATATATATATATTTATAATTCCAGTAAGTAAAATAATTACCGTGTATATAGATAGAAACAACATTTTCGCAATAAATAAATCAAAAATCATTTACCTAAATATCCGACCACGATACATATATGTTACATTCCATTCATGTATACCCATTAATCACGAAACTTCATTTCCCCCACATCGTTCTCTGCAGAAACCTAAATCTACTTGACGCCGTGCCTCCATTGAAATCAAACCAAGCTTCGAAGCCGAAGGAGACAACATTGTGCAAATGTCTGAGAATCGGAGCACGGACAAGAAAAGGAAGCGAGGAGACAAAAAGTACGCCGGAGGAAAAGAAATTATTGCAGTTGGAGTTAGTCGAAGAACAAAAACACCAGAGGTATGTATGCTAAATGAATCCATTTGTGACCTAAGAATGCATTAAATAGTATGGGTGAACTTATCTAGTAAGGATTCGTGCGAAGGATTTCTTAAATCTGACCTCAATTTTTTATGTAAACGATTTGGGCATTAATGGCAATGTAATCGAGAAAATTAAATAAAACTTTAAATCCGCTGTATTTACACTTGTGACCTTAATCTATCAACTTTGTGACCTGAACTCAATTGTTTGTTCAGAACGATTTTGTTACGATTCCAATCAGGAAATTTGATTTGGGCATAGGTACTGTGACCTGAATTTGGATTGGAGTATGTGAATGTGACCGGAAACTGTTGTGAATGTGCCCTTGATATTTTACTTTGGAATAAGAAATGTGACATTATGACTGACATTTTTTATGATTAGCTCATTATGACATTTGTCAGAATATATGTTCTGAAAGTGACCTGAAACTGGATTGGCGACTTTGAATGTGACCTGAAATTGTCGTGAATCTGACTTTGACATTTGATTTGTGAATAAGAAACGTGACATGCAATTGGACATGTGCGTACAAATGTAACCTGAAATTGGAGCAACTAAGGCTATCTATATTTGTAACAGTTAATCATTGTTTCTTTAATAAATGTGACTTTGTGCATACCCATGTGACCTAAACTTAAAAGTAAACTTTTTTGCTTTCCAAATGCATACATGTACAATTGTTACATTATTTTTTACTCTTCTAATATGTTCCCATTATTTTGTTCTTTTTAGGTATCATGGAAATACTTAATACCAGAAACTGACTGGTTTCCTGGGAAAATCACATCAAACATCACAAAGAATGCACTAACAAATTTCAAGTCCAAACTTAATGATGAGCAGAAACATATATTGTCAGCGACGTTTTTCTCATATTATCTTAACTGCCATGAGATTATCTTTCAGCCGCAATTGATACATTATTTTCTCCTTCGAATGGTAAAACAACCCAATCCACATGAGTTGTGGTTTCACATTTCTGGGAGATATGTCAGGTTTGCGCTACCTGAATTCACTTTAGTGACCGGCCTGAGATACGTTGGTGTTGACAATCGGAGCAACATGGCCATGTTACCATCTACAATAAAGGCTACTTACTTCGGGCATCTGACATCAGTAACAAACGAAGACATAAGAGATGTGTTTCTTGGGGTCAATGGGGCACCTGATCTCGATGTCGTACGACTTGGAATCCTTTATTTTCTTACATCTTACTTTTTCTCCATGTCGTACAAAAAAACAGTTGTGGAGTTCTTTTTCCCAATAGTCGAAGATTTTGATGCTATGGGGAGGTTCCCATGGGGCAAAGAACTGTTTGAAATGACAATTATGTCACTAAAGGATGCCATGGGGAAGAGAAATATTCACTACCGTCTGAGGGGTTTTCTAATAGCATTTCAAGTTTGGATTTATGAGACTGTTCCAACATTGAATGGCAGAATTGCAACTAGGATTCAGATGACGTTCCCTAGAATTCGGAATTGGCGAGCTGACAAGATCCATGTGTATTCCACACTAGATGAGAAAATTTTCTCAAATTCTAATGTAAGTGAATTAACTTTCATAAAAAATGAACTTTATATCAGGAATGTTATCTTAGATTAGCTGAATGATATACTTGATCACCTGTCACATGTGGCATGTATAATTGAGGTCACCTTCACATGCATATTTTGATAATATTTTTAACACATCGAACATCATGAATCCCGTGTCATAATGTAAATTCCAATGTTGTTATCAGTATGAGCATCAGGTAACATCTTACAGCCTACAGACTGATTAGGTGTACATTTACTATGTGACATGCACAAATTGTCAGGTCACAGGATAAAACAAATCAGCATAAGAAAGGCACTCTCTTGGGACACGTTTGACATGCATGAACATTTTTACAGCAATATTTTGCACATAAATATTTACAATTCAGGGCGTATTTTCATGTTTACCATTTTCAAATCTTTGATTCATAGGTCGAAGTATGTGACCTAGATCCTAGCCCAATGGAGATTGCACAAAATCATATGGCTGGGGTAACATATGTCAAACCATGACAACCAGGAGAGGAGGTTTCTGAATGTTCATATAAACATGCCTTAAAATCCAAGACAAAACCATTGCTTATTACTGACGGGAGATTGGGCCACGCGAGTGACATTAGCAACGAAGATGATGATTTTGTCGACCCTCCTCCACCAACAAGCCACAAGCGCGATGATGAGTTTGATAACATGACTTACCAGCAGAGGCTGGCATTAGATGAGGCTGACTTTATGCATTCCACTGAACCCGACTACATTCCTACAATGAATACTGATGATTCGCAGCCAGAAGAGGAGCCTGCTCCTAACACTGTATCCTCTTAATTAATTATTCAACAAAAATATATTATTGACAATGTAAACATTCTAATTTTTTTCAACTCATATGTTTTGCAGGAGTATGACAGATGGAAGAATGAGGTCACAACGCAAATATCTGAGGTTCAAACGCAGAACATGAGACTGACTGGGGAGGTGAATGAATTGAGATCACAGCTCAAACTTGTGCAGAACCACAGATCAGACCTACTAAATGTCATTTTGAATTCACAACATGGTATAAAGAATGAGCTGAATGAATTAAGGTCTGAACTCCAATTCTTGTTCGATTCTGTGTCTACAATGATATCAAGTGCACTGGAAACCTTCCAAAACAGCTTCAAGGATAATTAGCAGCCACCTGATGTTCTTGTGCCCCAGGAGGTACACTTTCTATTGGTAACCTGAATTTCATTTCTTGATATGTTGCAAAAATATAGAACATTACAAACATGGTTTCATTGGAAATGTATGTAGGCTCCAAATTCAAGTCAACTATATGATGTCAAGGGAAAGGGGAAGATGTACCCAGAAGATGATGCCCCGATAATAGTTACATTCAAGAGCCCTTCTTTTGATATAGGCACGGGCCACAAACAGTCACCGGAACAAACTATCACACCTTTTGGAATGGGAACACATGGAGAGCCACAGGGGAAATTAGACAAAATAGTTGCTACTGTAGTGCAGGAATGTGAAGAAATGGAACAGCAGGTAAGGACAACAAAAAACTCATTTAAATGTCTAAATGATCATGCACAATATTAAATGACCTCTCGCTTATAGCTTGTGACCTCATATGTGAATGCATGCAGTCTAGAACACCAGGACTGCCAGTGAAGAGAGCAACACGACTTCCTAGATCACTGAGGTCTCCCTTTCTTGCTAATGAAGAGAAACACATCAAATCATCCGAACATATTCTTGTTTTTCAGAAGTACAACCAGCTTGCGGATGATGCCGATATAAAGACGTTCAACAACTGGTTTAATAGGGGTTATAAGCCTAATAACAAGTAAGTCTTTTGATTCTGTTTTCAAAGTTGTAACTAATTAACCTTTTTTATATAAGTTTTGTGAACATGAAATATTATTTCATGTGCAGGAAAAAATTCATTGACCACGACGATGTGATATACCCCCCATTTCAAATTGGACCTGTTCCAGTTGGTTCCAAAACATGGTGGCATGACCTTATCAACCCCAACTCTTCGCTATGTAGCACGGTAAGTTCACAAACACATGTATTAAGATTGCGAAGTCACATAGTATATTTAACATTGAATTTGTTTAATATTACAGCACATAGATGCGTGCTTCCATTTTATACGACACCTAGCAAAACATGGTCCTAACATACGGGGGAGGTTCACTACAACAGACTCTTCGTTTCAAGGATTGCTGAAACCTTTGTTTATAAAGTTCATGACTGACCCGTCAGTGCTATCTTCGGCAACTTATTTCAAAGAGATCATGACGGGGGGACGATTGGAATTGAACTCCCCATGGGCCGAGGTTGATTATGTGCTTATTCCAATATTTCCATCTAACAAGGCACACTGGATGCTTGCCTTGCTCAACATCAAAAAACACAGGATGACAATCTTCAACTCTTGCTCCAGGACATACCGAAGCAATATGGTCTTTGAGGGGGTTCAAGCATTTTACAAGCTCATCCCGGCTTTGATGAAAGAAATTGGTATTTGGAGCAGAGCATCCAACCTCCCTAACAAAGATCAGCCGCAGCTTAGGTTGGACATGGCACAGGGCATCCCACAGCAAAAAAATGGGTGCGTTCCCACATTTTATTAAACAAGGAATGTTTTGTTATTTCATACATTTTATTAACGTGAACTTCTTTTTGACGGCTCAGGCATGATTGTGGCATTTTTGTTATTGAGTATGCGCTATACCTATTGTATCGGAACATGAAGTCAATGCCTATGGACTTTGATGCCAAAGTTGCACGGTTGGATGTAGCTGCTTCCCTGTTCAAGCACCGCGAAATTAGGAAAATAGAAATCGTGTTCCACCTAATATTGAAAGTATTGTCATAGATGAAGAGTGATTTCGCGTGCTTCCGTGTTCTAGATATTTTAATATTTTTGTAACAGTACAAGACTAACGTAGTTAGTGCTTTTGGTGAAATGTAGATGTACATAACCACATTTCAGCTAGTTGGTTATCCATGGATGTAAAACATTTTATTTTATATTTTTTAGATCTATATCACTGCTTCCCTTCACTCATTGTGAGTTTATCAATTACTACATAGGAATTTATGCAAAGATGTTGGTGTATGATCTTTGTTGGAATACATGTCACTTTTAAAAGTTCACATTTCATATTTCACCCTCTGCAGTTGATGTACTGGAATCAGAGATCACTATTGATAAATGGCAAGATTCAGACTTGCATAAGCATATAGGTTACAATTACATTGTACAGAATTTACTTCTGAATACTGTAATCATCATTTTGGTCACATTTACTATTCATCAGGTCACATTCATGTTTATCACATTCCATATTTCAACCTCCACATTCAGTTCATCAGGTCTCATTTACAGTTCAGCAGGTCACATGGAGGTCACAATTACAATATAATCATGCTTTGGTCACATTCATGTTTATCACATTCCATATATCATCCTCCACAGTTGACTTTAATGGAAATTTACAATGAACCCCTATAATTAAGATTCAGCATTGTGTAATGTGTAATCTCAGGCTTCAAGCATGATGTAAGCATTAGGTCACAACTACATTTCATTTGTTCACATTCACAATTTTTAGATTCCTTCACAGTTCAATATCAGGAACCCTGCAACTAGTGGTAATTGCAATGAACCCTATATTCTAGATTCACCATTGTTTAATGTGTAATGTCAGGAATCAAGCTTGATATAAGCATTAAGTCACAAATACACTTCATTATTTCATCAAGTCACATGTATAGTTCATGAGGTCACATGTACAGTTCATCAGGTCACATTTAGGTCAGAATTACAATGTAATCATGCTTTTGGTCACATTCTTGTTTATCACATTCCATATTTCATCCTCCACAGTTGACCTTATTGGAAACTTACAATGAACAACTATAATTAAGATTCACCATTGTGTATTGTGTAATCTCTGGCTTCAAGCATGATGTAAGCATTAGGTCACTAATAAATTTCATTTGTTCACATTTACATTTTTCAGATTCCTGCACAGTTCAATATCAGGAACCCTGTAATTTAAATCAACTCTTGTATAATGTAAGAACCTAGTATACAACATAATCTTTTCAGATTAATGTATTCATTGTGTGGTCACATTTACATTTAAAAAGCTCAAATTCACATTCTTCACATTCCATGATCATCCCGCACAGTTGAATTCCTCGAAGTTACAAGTACCCCTGTAATTTAAAATCACTACTGCGAACTGGTAGGTTTCATAATGATATAGGCATCTGGTCACATTCACATTTATCCAGGACACATTAACAAATTCACATTTTGATATTCATCGTGTACCGTTTAACCCCTGCAACAAGTGGTAACATTTTTAAATGTGAAACCATGATATTAATATAATATACCAATCTTCTAACAATTTATATTCATTAATTCAACCCAACATCCTACATCAATGTTGTGAATATAAAACTTATTGAACATCAAGTAACAAATTAAGGTCATCATAAAGAAATACTTTCACATCAACGACTACTAGTCAAAAAATTTATTTACTTATGCGTCCTGCACTCTTCTGACTGATGGGAAACAAACTTGTACAAGACCGGCGGTTGTGCCCCCTCCCGCCACATCGTCTGCATTTCATCTACGGCTTTCCTTCACAAGCTAATCTCTTCCTCTTCTCCGATGGCCTTCCCGTACTCCTCTTCTGGTTGGGAGGTAACACAACAACTTTAGTAACTTCATCTGGCAATTTCCATTCACTGGGATTTCCTAGTGGGAACACATTGTCTCGGTATGTAGACTTATAAGCATTGCTTGTGTAATAGTAAGAACAATATTCATAGGGATCCCTCTTTGTGAATGCTATCACAACTAGAGCATGTGGACATGGCATATGGTCTACCTGAATCATCCTACATGTACATTTACGCTGCTCTATATCGACCACGAAGGATGCAGATTCATATAGTACTGAATACATTGCATGATTTGATGGTGACACCTGAAACAATTCCCAACATTCATGATTATAGCTGTAAATTAACAAATGCAACGTTGCAACAAGGTCGCAAATTATACAATTACCCTTAGGCTCCGTAGTTCCGTGCTACAACCTCTCAACAATTTCTCGTACTTGCTTGAAAGCTTTGTGAAAGTGCCTTGTGCACTGTCCCTATTTTTGCAGAACCAGTTTTGTACCGTTTGCCTCAATGACTCTAGCAACGACACTATAGGAAAGTTTTTGGCTGATTTTGTCACAGCATTAACTGATTCTACTATGTTAGACGTCATCGTTGAATACCTGTTTTCGGGCATGTGGTATCTAGACCACTTTTCATAACCCACTTCTCGCTGTTATAAATAAGTTCAGTAAACAAGAAATTCATTAGCTACAACTTTACTTATACACGAAAAAACAGCAAATAATTGACTAATTTAGCATACTTACCAAATAACCCCTAATACCTTCATCAATAGCGTCCAATTGCAACATTTGGTATTCGAACTCTGAGAATGTATAAGCACGAACAGCGTAATTATACGGTTCTGTTATATTGTGACCTGATTTTCCATAATGCTTCTTCAGATTCTGCAGTAAGTGATACGAACATATACCATGACATGTTCCGGGATATACACTTTCTATACCCTTCCTTATACTCTCGTGACGATCCGATACAAAGCATAGACCTTCTCTTGTACCATATGCCTTTTTCAACTGTTCAAAAAACCATTTCCATGATCTATCATTCTCACTATCGCCAATTCCAAATGCTAGTATAAAAATGCTATTATTTGCATCCTGCGTACATGCTGTAAACAGAGTACCACCGTATTGTCCATTCAAATACGTTCCATCAACAACAATTATAGGCCTACAATGCATCCATCCACGAATAGAGGCACCTATGGATATGAAACAATATCTGAACCTATTATCAGTATCAATATGAATCCCTGTGACCGACCCTGGGTTATTTCTTTCAATCATATGCAAAAAACCCGGTACATGTTGAAACGATTTTTCTGGGTCTCCCCTGATCAATCTCAAAGTCTTCTCCCTTGATCACCAAGCTTTAATGTAATTCAGCGAAACACCATAAGTGTGCAACATGTCGTTGCATATGTCGTTTGGTTTGTAAGTTGTGCGACTTGAGCTGAATTTGTATTTAATGCCTAAAGAGACAACTGCAGTTGAGACTTGCCTATGTGACCCCAAAACTATATTGGAACCACATGTATGACCATGATGAATGTATTTAATCTTGAATAGGTCAGTTTTCCCCAATCTGGATGACCTGCAAATCCAATTGCAGGTGTCATTTGAGCATCTCACAACATATTCCTTCTTGTCCGACCTGAGAACGACGAATTCAAACATATACTGTATTGCATAAAAGGACATGCTCAATTTTAGTATTTCTTTGTTCTTGAAAATCCTATTCACCTCTACATCCCTGGCATCAGGGTTTGTTACAGTGATGTCAACTGTTTCATCAAATATTACATCTGCCGTAGCGGTCACAGCACATATGTCCGATGCAAATCCATATGTCGAATGTTGATCTACATTGCAACCATGTGTGACTTCAACTAGCTCCATGAAGTTGAAATTACCTGGTCTATGCACCCTTTCCAATAAGGTGATCTCAATTGTCACAGGATATTTCGAGGGATCTTTATTCAGATTCTTCAGTGTCAAATAGGACATCACACTATTATCATTCTTTATTCTTACTGGGTTTATGTCACCACTCAATTGATAGCTCATTGACACTGACACCTTGTTTCGGTAAATCCCAAACTCCGTTATTGCTGTGTCCACGAATTTAGTGTAGTTGCATCCTTCATCAATCACTAACAAGGCGGATTGCGACCCAAAAATCGCACACACATGTACATAGCCCATTCATGTATGTGCAATTAAACTGTGTTCATGAGGAAATAATATCAGACTACGAACATGTGACCTCGTTACAAAATATCATGCTTATCTAACAGAAATTGCAATTTGTAATTTCACAAAGCAATGTGATATCGTCACAAAACTATCCTTCTCACATGCATACAAACTACCACCTTACTGGCTGTCATTTATGAAATTGGATTCATTTATCACCATATGCAATAAACATTTTCGCGTCAGAGTGCAAACTACATACACAACTTTCTGAATTCATAACTCATTGACATAGCCTACATCAGACAACGAATATGAAATGTGACCTCAATCATTATTCTTAAACATGCTTCAGAATTGTAATATGGACCATTACTTGTGACCTCGACACACATCTATCCATTTCACTTGCCTACAGACTCGCACTTAGTGACGGTCATTTTTTTCAGTTGTTCCATTTACCACAACATGCACTAAACATTTTCGATTCATATCGCGAACTAGATATTACACTATCTTCATGCAGATTACGATCACCTTGACAACGAATATTAAATGTGACCTCATTACTATTCAAGAATACAGTCCAGCAGTAAGTAATACGAAACTTCACATGTGTCCTCATGACAATTATACCCAATTTACATTCATACAGACTCGAAAATACTGCAACTCATTTCTGGAAGTGGATCCATTTACTGCCTGATGAAATAAATTTTTTTGGCAGAATGGCGCAAAAAGAATATTCAACTTTCTAAATGCATAGCCCTATGACAGACCAGCATCACAAAACGTAAAATCAATTGTGACCTTAATCATTAATGTAGCAAAAGGGTAATCAATCTTACCGAACTTCAATGTGTCCTGGTCGCAATTTATAATTAATTGTGATGTAATTACAATTGTTTAGTAATTTCAGAAAGAATGTTGATGAAATCTTCTGTGACTTCCTTCTGTATTTTCCTTTTCAATCGATTCTTCAACTGATGTTGTGCGTCAATGGAGTGATATTAAATGTCGATTTGAAATAAATGTGAGACACGACAAAACGATTCTTCCATATTGTGGATAATTAAGGAAATGTGAAAATTAACCGTTTCCGTGATTGTGGGGACGCAACAAACATTAATTATCGTTACTATATATATATATATACTTTGACTGATTTTTGATTTTTTTCCATAATATACCTGATTTTCGATAATTGTAACTATAACAACCTGTAAAACGTATTTTTCCCTTGTTTTTACTCAGTGTTTCATAGACAAGAATGCATTTCAAATTCATTTATTTGGCATAAAATAGGCCCAATGATTTGATAATCCATGGGGCACGTAATGTAACGTTGAAACCAAAGATTTTGTTATGTCATGGATCTTAAGTGAAGCTGCAAAAAACCAAAGCTTAAACAGCAGAGAGTTTCTCAATTGAGTCAAGAAGTAACTTACAAATGTCACATCATAAAGAGTCATGAGATAATTGAATTTTTGAGGAGAAAAAGAAAGAGAAGACCAAGATAGTGCCACAAGATAACAAATAAAATGAAAAGCTTCAAAATAATTTGAAGTAATCAAGGTAAACAATTATAACCTCCTGTTTCTTTTTTCCTTCCCTTAATTAGTCGCGATACAACTTTTTATTTAATAAAAAGGTTAATGAAATTATATTCTATTGTAAAAGAAAAATGCAACTGAAAACCTAACAGAAGCACTTGCGATTACCTTTCTCCAATCTACGAAGTCAATAAGATCCTCATCCATAGTTTCTTCAGCAGCAACACGCAGTATCTTCTCTCTTTCTGTTTGTGTTGGCCGCTGAAGGTGAAATATCCTATCCATTCTACCAGGACGCCGTAGTGCCTCATCTATTTGTTTGATATTACGAGTAGTGGCCATCAAAACAACCCCATCTTGTTTCTCAAACCTGAAAAGGAAGCTCATATTAACATAAACAAAATGATTAAAAAGAAAATTGTTAGTTGATTTTGGAGCCATAGAAAATTAATATAGTATGACGTTTTTACCTCACTTTCAGTGCAACAAAGGCAATGAGAACTATTACGCTGTGTTTCAATTTTGAAAATAAAGCATACTGTAACACAAACTTTGTAAACCTTAGGAGCTCTAAAGTCTAAACCCATACACGTCACATGCATACCCAAATAATTAAGACATAATGTGGCACTGTTTCCTATTCTAGAATAGGCAACAATAATGCTATGTGAACCCTTTTTATCCCCCTCTTGAACCTTGTTGAATTAAGAATGAGAGTAAGAACATACATAAATTTCCCGGCCATCTATACGCTTAAGCTATGAGATGGAATATTGACACATGCACGTTGCATTTGAGATATTTCCAATCTGAGTCAAACAAATGGAAACTCCCTTCTTATCCAAAAGAAGAAATGCACTCACATATTAAACCAATAGGATATCCAGACCTTCATGTAGAGGACAAGTTTGAGGTGGAGAACCTTTATTCATGTGATAGTGAGAAAGTCACGAAACCAATCAAGATGTAACGTTTAAAGTCAATGCATCAGTTGAGTGAGTTCAAGAATGAAGGCAAAATCAATAACTAAAGCAAGAGAGGTACACAAATGAGGCATCTACCAATTACTAGTTTGGCCCCTTAAAATGATACAGTAATTTGTATTCACAACTCGTTTTTGTATACTCTTAAAACTTTTATAGATCCTTCAGTACTCCACAAAGGAGTTGGTTCATTCCAAAGCAATATAGAAATGGATTGAACTCAAAAACTGTAAATGCTCATTTGGTGAAACAATGTATAAATCATTGTAGAAGCAATTTTGCCACGGAATAATAAAAGCCATCATCTTCATATTTCCTAGAGCTTCTAATTGCATTAAATCAAAAATATAAGGCTAAAATTTTTAGCGCATTAAGTCGAATGTCTTGCCAATTTTGAATACATCAACTCCACACCTTTCAGCTCCACCATTTACTTTGGTCAAAAAGGCTTTGAAGCTTTTTTTTGTTGCCCAATAGAACAACAACAACAAACTAAGCTTTGTTCCCAATATATTAGGGAGTCAGCTACTTGAAGCTTATTTGCCATCCTGCTCTGTTCAATGCTAGAACTACTAGGAGATACCAAGAAACTGGATAGCAACTACATAGGCAACGTTAGCTCTATCCTAACCTTTCTCTTCTAACTACATAGGCAACTAAAATTATGCAAATATTGAATAAACTACTGCACCATATTCCTACTAGACTAAAAAGGCATTCCATGTGTTCTCTCTTGTTCTACTGAATTTTGAAAATCTTAAAGACTCCAAATTTTTAAAGTAACTAGTTGCCTACCCGTGCGATGCACGGAATATATAATTCTTAAATCATAACTCTGAAAATATCTTGATTCAATCATATCAAATAAAAAACATAATTTCAATAAAATTTCAATACAAAATGTTATTGAATTTGAAACTTTAAAAAAGACAAAACTATTCAAAATAAAATATTCTACATGTACACTAAGTATACTGCGCACCTCAAAATTTGGCATTCATTTAAATTTTTTATATAAATTTTTGTTTTTACTTTTATTTACGTTTTTCTATGAAAATTTGCCCACCTCATCACCTATTTCCCTTTTAATATGTTATAATTTTTTATTAATTATATTTTTAATGTTTTGCTTACATATATTTTATTTTTCCTTATTTTTTAAACATGCAAATTTTTGTCAAAATGATGAAATGATTAAGCCTCCGTTTGGTAATAATGTTTAGTTTATAAATTTGTTTATTTATGATTTTAAGGTAAAAAGTAGTGACTGAAAATTGGAGAGAGAAAATATGTGTGGTTAAAAAGTTGATAGAAAATAATTAATTATTTTTGTAACATACGTATTGAAGAGCCTACTCATTTATTGACATATTAGGAAATAAAGTTTCAATAATTCTATTTATTTATTTTCAAGATATATTAATTCAATTTTTGCTTTCCTAACTTAACAAATTTATATAACATATATTTATTTATTTTAAAATATATTAATCCAAAATTTTCATTTTAAATGTAACACATTTACATAGATATGACATTTATTTATGTTCAAATATATTAATACAATTTTTTCATTTCCTACATAACACATTTACCTATATATCACATTTATTTATGTTCAAATATATTAATCAAATTTTTTCATTTCCTACATAACACATTTATATAGATACACATTATTTATGTTCAAATATATTAATCTAATTTTTTTCATTTTCAATGTAACACATTTACACATAATACATTTATTACAACTCTTACTAAACATGTAATAAATAATAAAATTTTCAACAAAAATATTTATCTTTTCTTTATTTTTTATTTTTATATATAAAAGTAAAAGTGAGGAGAGAGGGTCATTAAATGCAATTTTCCCTCCAAAATCACTCTCTCCTCACTTCTACTTTTATATATATATAGATATAGATATAGATATAATGTCCCATCCTAGTTTATCAACTAAACCATATCATCTGCAAACAAGATACACGAAAGGAAACATGCTAAAAGTCAAACACATTTTATCTACATATTTCGCGGGGCCTTCTATTAATACCCACTTCACTCATTGCACCATTCATTGCTATCTATTTATATACACATGCCAAACATATGCTCAGTCTAGCATAAAATGTAAAAAAGAAACTTCTTTCTATACAAAGAAAACAAGTAACTAATGGCAGTATAGAAAAGATACAATGGTTTAAGAAATGATACTTAAGTGACGTGCGGAGTATATTTCTTATAGATCCTTTGCAGAACAAAACAAACAACAAACCATTTACCCATCAAGCTCGGCAAGTAGTTGATTGATGAAAGCCTCATGGCCCTGCTTTTTGGTGTGAATAAACTTGCCACGGACACCAGCAAAGAGATCAAGATCCTCCACAAATATAATGACAGGAGCCTAGATATATAGTTATTCATGAGTAAAGAAATCGTCTAACACATGTTAAAAGACTGAGAGAACTGATGTCCAAAATATGACAGAAACAAAAGAGAGAAAATATTTAATAAAGATACATGTGAAGTAGTGAATAACAAGAGAGAAGAACAAACATTATGTAACTATATTTTTGGATTCTTCTTCCTTATCAAGGAATTTGGATTTAGTTTCTTCAAAAGGTATCTAAGTTGTGATGTTTTCTTCGACTTATCTTGGCAGATAAAAACCATATACCAAAAATAGAACATCGCTGCAAAACTTTCATCATAAATTATCCTGAGAGGGAGAAGAAAAAGGAAAATAAAACAGTGTATAGACAAATTAGGTAAGATATTAAAAATTCTTCACTTTGACTGAATCGCATCTATTTGACATTAATAAGGTTAAAAGGGAATTCCAAAAGAAGAAGGGGGAAAAAGAGAGGGACGGAGGGAGGGGGAGAGAGAGAGAGAAATAAGGTAATGTTTAAGTAAGAGTATAATAGTTTTACGTTATCCGAGCAACAAAATTACTGTTTGATTGCTCTGCAATTGCCTTGCAGTCTAGATAATTGAACCAAAACATTATTTATTTAGGAACAATGTATATCAAGTCCAGAAAGTAGGTGACCAAAAGCCCCGAAAAAGTCATCACCAATCACAAACTACAATTTATGTATGAGAATGCAATAAATTCATGTTATCAAACACAGGTGTCAAGTTTCTTGCCTTGGTAATATCAATATCTGGGTTTATAAAAAACCCATTGTTTAGGTTGTAAACCACAAGTTAATGGTGTTGAAGACTAAATTTAAATTTAAATGACATAATGAGGCCCTCTAACAGCTTGAGTTATTAACATAGTATTAGAGCCACGAGTTAAGAATGGCCAAAAAAAAAACCTTGAGGATCTGAGACCCACGGGCCCTGATTCCATTTAGGGGGCCCACCTTGAATAATCGGGTAAGCAAGGGCGGATTCTCCGTCCCGCGGTGGATTTCAAGGCGGGCACGCCAATTTATTTTAAAAAATACAAAAAGAAAAAATTAAAAAATATATATAATAGGGGCAATAACGGGGGCGTGGGGTAGGGAGCTCGCATGTCCGGGGTGTTAGCCCAAGAGTAAACTAACCAAGAGGGGGGTGAATTGGTTTATAAAACTTTTTCGATAAATAATCTCAAACTTAAAACCAATAGGTACAAGTATTAGCACTTAGTGTTACAAGTAACTAATCTATCAATGTAGTGTGCTATATATGTGTAAACTTAATTGATAAGGCAAGTATAGCACTAAGATAAAGCGTTGCACAATGTAAATTGATAGAATATAGTAAGTGCAATGTACGTAAGTAAAAAGGATAAGAGAGTGCAAACACGATTTATGGAGGTTCAATCAACCAACGTGATCTACGTCCCCCGTTACCGAGCTCTCCGTCACGAGCAAGGCCAAATCCACTATTTTGGTAACTTACAACAAGGAGTACCAAATCCTTAGGCAACTTACAACAAGGAGCGCCTATCCTTTTACAATCGAGTTTTCACACGACTCTCGAAACCAACAATCGAGTTTTGATAAGGCTCTCGAAAACCAACACTCGAGTTTTGACAAGGCTCTCGAAAACCAACAATCGAGTTTTGACAAGGCTCTCGAAACCACAAGATATAATGAATTGAATGTACAATTGAAATAACTCTCTTGACAAATGATATACTCAAATTTAAGTACCGAGAGAGTTAGGCTAACACTTCAATAGATAGCAATGAATTAAGCTCGAGTGTTAGAGAAAAACTTTGATGCAAATGATAATGAAAAGTTTGATGCAATCAAACAAAGTTTTTCAAATAATCTCTTGTTAAAAATATTGAATCAAATTACGTACCAAGAGATGCCACACTTGAATAATTAACAATAAGTTAAGCTCAAAGTGTTTAGGCAATGGAACTTTGATGAATCAAATGATAATGAAAATTGTAGCACAAATAATCAAAGTTCCTCAATTGGAATTTCTCTCTTTTAAAAGATTAAAACAAGTTTAGAACAAAGAGAGACTTACACTTCAATTCCAATATAGTGTGAAGATGTTGAAGAAGTTTAAACAAAATAAAACCAAGAATCTTCACAAAACTTTCTTCCAAAAACTTTGATGAATTTGATAAAACAAAGTTTAGATCAATCAAAGTTTTATGAAAATAAAAGATGAATAAAAACTAAGTAAGAACACTGAATTTTCACAAGAAAGTTTGTATAAAATCTTATCTAAGTTGTTGTTATTGAATGCAAATGTGATGGCTATTTATAGATGAAAAAATTCAAGTTCAGCCAGTTTCGGTCGACCAAATTTGGAGTTTCGGTCGACCGAATCTTCCATATAGCCGTTACAATTTTACCGTTGAACTTTCGGTTGACCAAAAATTTCGGTTGACCAAAAGTTCGGTCGACCGAAATAGTTCGGTTGACCGAAAGTCAACTGTTGACCGTTGACTTTCTGTTGACTTTTGAAAAATATGAAAATTTTCGATTTTTTGGTTTCTAACTTATTTTTCAAAGTGGTTTAACATAGTATAATCATGATTTAAGATCAAATAACCTTTGAAACACAATCTTGACTAAGATGAAAATATTTTATGCAAGTGATGAATTTTCAAGTAAGTTTCTTGATGCATAAAAATCATTTTCGAGCTCTTTGAATTTCATCGCTAAAGATTGAGAGTGTTATACCTTTACATATGTTAAATCAACTCTAATCTTGTATGCTTGAATTCTTGATCTTCATGTCATGCTTTTCAACCTCAATTTTGATCTTTGAATATCTTCAATTCTTTCATGATCTTCTTTGCGTCTCATGTGCTCGATCACATAATTTTGATTTATATCTTTGAGAGACGATTTGAACATAGAGTGCTTTGAATATTTATCATTACATGAAACACTTGAAGCACACTTGTTAGTAACACAATAAATTCTTGTTTGTTATGATCAAAACAATAAGGTCAAATTGACCATAGGTCAACACGGGGCGAGCCCCGAACCCGACTCATTGACATCCCTAGTCACAAGAAAGACCTTGTTTCAAGTCTCACGATCACCGGTCCATGAAAATTGTACCCGTGATCAACCTTTAGTGAAAAAATGAATCAGGGCATGCACGCAAGGGGGTGTATTCAAAACCAAATTTAAATAATAAATTTGGCCCATCTCTAATAATTTAAGCTTTTAAATGAGACGATTTTAATTTCCACTTCACAAAGAAATTAAGGGTATAATCATTGAATGGACACCATGCCTTAGAACAGAAACGAAATAAGAGATAGAAAGAAAGCAACCAGATCCCTCGCTGTCTGAAATAGATCTCTAACATTCGATGCTCTTTGGCCCACCCAGAGACCAGCTTCCAACTGTTGGGCTTTAACTTCAACAACAGGCACTTTTGCCTCTGCTGCTATAGCTAATGCTAGCAATGTTTTTCCAGTTCCTCTCTCACCAACGATGAGAACTCCCTGTGATGTTATGGTTGTACAATTCAGACACACGGTATAAGCTGTAATATCTTAGACTCGCAAAACGTCAAGACTGAATCGTGATAGGTAAGTACTAAGTAACGACAAATGTTAACCAAGCAGGTTGATTACATTTAAAACTTATTCCATAAACAAGACAATGTCTTGTTTAGCTTGAACACACAAATAAGAACAAAATGCATTTAAACATACTCCTTAGACAAGAGAATGTCAGCCATATGCAAAGGATGTCTCAAAAATGACTTACCTAGGTGCACGAGCTCCCATTTCTTGAAATACGCGAGGATTCTGCAGAGATGCCACAACTTCATTGATTTATTCTCTCATAGATTCAACACTTGTAAAGTCTTTCAACCGTATGGGAGGATTCTTAACCCTCTGAAGTTAAAGAAAAAGTGAGGGCTTTGGTAATTTAATATATCAGATGTCGACATATATAAATCAAGAATAGAATGAGAACCTTCATTTTATCGAAAGCAGTGCTTATTGGGTCAAAACCACCCTTCTTAGAGCGTTTCATTATATTCATCCTATATTTGAAATAAGCTTTCTGCAAAATAGCATAAATGTATAATCTACTAGACAATAATTTATACATGACAAATATATCACTAAAGGTTTATCAATAGCCGACTTGCTTTTCAGTTGAACACTGCATAATTCTTCCAAATCAATAAAGCAAAAAATTCCTAATTTTCATCAACACTTTCGGACGCCAGGATTTTTGCATTAAAGTACTCGCATCATTTTAATTGAAGTCTTGGAGAAGGGTAAGTCTAGAACGAGTTGATAGAATGAGAATCATATAATGGAAATAGCACCTGACTTCAATCTTCCATCCACATATGCATACAACAATTCGTATTGAAAATTCAGAAGCAAGGGAAAAAAATGTACCACTCTCCGTAACTTCCTTAGGTTGGGATCTCTCCGCAAAGGCCCATAACCAAGAATTCTTCGAATCTTCCTCTTCATATATCTGAATACATGGAACAATATGTATCCATATATGATAGTTCTAACTAAAAACCAAAAGTACCACAGAAATCCATCTGTTTTCCTTGATTTAAAGTTTGTTTCAGCCTCGGACTGCCACTTCAAGTACCAACTTGAGCCAACAGTTACATCTGAATACTCTGGCCAAGCCATACCCAACCTCATCCTTACCTGTAGCAAAAATCAGAGAATTGTCCAAAAAGTATTAAATCAAGAATTGCATAGCAAAAAGGAATATCTGTAAGAGGTAATAATAATAATAAGACTACACTGAAAGGAAGTTCAAAATATGATACTTGAGTTATCATAAACAGTTAGTCAACAGGGAAAACGATCATCATCATTATGTCTTCATTAATAATTTTTATTTTTTTTAAAGTCCACTCTTTTGTATGTGTAACAATGCTACTATTCCAAATTCCAGTAAAGCATTGATAGGTTATCCTCATTATTAGGAGAAACTGTTGACGTAAATCTAACTCTGAAAATGGAATCCACATAAGCTGAACTGCAGTAGGAATGCCAGATGCAATCATTCTCATATATAAACCATCAAACCCACCAAAATCTTCAAACAGCATGTCATATTCCTGATATGAGATTAATAACATCAAAAGCTTCGAAAAGAAATTCTCATATTTGAAATGAAAGAGAAACTGTGCAAATAGCACCTTACTTTAACATCTACATAATACTCCTTGCCAATTCCCTTAAGTGTGATATACATGGCAGCACAGTCATGCCTGATTAGAGCACTCTGCACAACTTTCTTGGACACAGCATAAGGAACAGCTATTGGGTCCATCTCCCACCTATTCCGTTCTTCATTATACCAAGTTTTTGAGTCTACCCTATCCCGATACAGAAGAATTCGTTCCTACAATTAACATTTCCCAAGGTGTAAGATGATGAACTTCCAGAAAGGAGATAGCAATTCTCCAAAAAAAAAAAAAAAAAAAAAAAAAAAAGGAACTTTCACATAAATGTAAACAAATGCCCTTGAAAAGTTTTAAAAAAAAAACGACGCATATTTTAGACTACTTGTCTGGCGTGTGTTTAATGAACTGGCAGAGTAGTAGCCACAATTCTAAAGATATTGAGCAATTTTTTCCATCAAAGCATGCCATACAATAAGCAAACATTATATTCACAAAATTTCACAAGAGACTCAAATGCTTATTGTATTGGATTAAAAAGACTGATGATTTTATCAAAAGATAAAAGGAAAAAGAATAAGGCCAATAAGGCTTCTCATAAACATAACTCACGCTATTGGATGCAATGTTTTTTACAGTAGTGCCATAGAGCATCTCACTTGTGCAAATTTCTAGAAAGACTTGACAAAATACCTAGTGAAACAAATGTTCAGCATTATACTAAAATCTCAACAGAGAATAAGATGTCTTTACCAAATTGTAATGCATGACCAATTAAGAAGTAACCAAAAGTAAAAAAGCATTCGTTGGTAAGAATGAAGTAGAAAGTCAGGATTGATCGTAGTGAGCATATTTTGTTAGCGGGAAAAATATATGCCCATGATTATGTGAGACCAAACAAGTGCTGAAACTTTGTTGTATTTATAATTTATAAATAAATGACGATACTATGGTACTGTTCCAGCAGATGGGCAGGCAGTGCATATATGAACTATATTATTATAACTAATTTTCCCGTCAAGCCTTACCTGTCTTTCAGCCACATACTTTTTACCAAGTTCAGCATTTTCCAGCAAATTTCTTTTGAGGTCTACCTTAACTTCATCATGCCATTTTTTCCAACTGTGAAATAAATGGATGCCAACGGCTTTTGGAACTATGACTTCTTTCTTTCCAAACATCCATTTTAATTCAATGTCTGGGAATCCCTTCACAACCTCATCTTCTGGAGTCATTGCTAAAATACGTCTCTCAACACCATGTTTTTTCATACTTCTTCTAATGCTAGTCTCCAGGTTCTTTTGCATTTCAGCTGACTCCCTGAGTACCTGTTGTATCCGATGAGAAAAAGCTGTTGAATCTTGATTAAAGAGATATCCTGAATCCTCATTTTGCAAAGCACTCTGCAACATTATTTGCTCCCATAATTGTCTCTGTGCACGTCGCAGTTCTTCCTGAATCTCGACTTTGGGAAGCTTGGTAACGGGGCCTTTTGGCAAACTGTGAGCACATACAACCAAAAGCTAGAATAAGCCGTGAAAATGGAATCAGGTCCCAGCAGTAAATATCATATAACTTGAAACCTAAAGATAACACCTACATTGAATAATGGAACTTGAAATTGCTTCAATGTGCAGTTTCAAGCGACAGAGTAAAGTAGACACTACTACAGTACTACACTTCAGAATTCTTGAGTTCATGCCAGAAAGATTAAACAAATTAAAGAAAATGCTTTTATCTGTTGTCTATGAGACGATATTTTGAAATAAAAGAAAAATTTGCATTTACAATTACAGGTAGCTGATTTATTAAACAACAAACTAAGCCTTGTCTTCAATAAATTTGGGTCAACTACATGAATCCCTCTTTTGCCACTCCCTACAGTTCAATTCTACCCAAAGCAACTAGATCTTTAGTAAAACAAAACAAAACAAAACAAGTTAGGTAGATTGTTATAACCTTCCTCATCGAATATTCAACTCGGATCGCAACGTTAATGAATAAAAACTCTTTTAGGTCTATGCAAAACATTTCCTCTGCGTTCCCTTAATTTATCCTCAACCAATGTCACTTATTCTCGTTTCTTAATTTATCCATTTTAGCATGTCCAAATCATCCATCTTAGCAACCTTATTTCCACTACATTCATCTTAGGATCCTTGAGCAGCCCAACAATTATTACATAATGCATATCTGTCCTAATAACTCTTTTGTAGAACTGACATTTCAACTTTATTGATATCTCATCACACAATTCCTGTAGCACGTCTCTGTTTCCCCAACCGCTCTAATCCCATGCATTACATCCCCTTCAATTCCTTCATTTTTTATGTCATGGTTCTACTCAACTTAATCCTTTAAATTTCAAATCAAAGCATACTCCTTCAAACTTCTAAATTACAAAATATTTAATCTCATCAATTAAAACTGTATCATCAGGGAATAATATACACCGAAGGATATCATCTTGAATGTGTCATGTGCGGAGGCAACAGATTGCTAAAGAGTAAAAATTTGATGCCATACTCGAGGGTTTTATGGATAGATGGATTTGAAATGTGTGTGTGTGTGTGTGTGTTTTTTTTTTTTTTTTTTGAAATTGAAGTAGTTCTACTTCTCTATATAGTTAAATTCATCATAAAGTATAATGACTGCTCAAAACTCATTGTGAGTGATATGAAATCCTCAATTAACATCGATATCGTTTCTCAGTCATCCATAGCTATTTTTTATGTTATTCTAGTATCACATACTCCCTCAGCTTCAAAATGAATGGGATAGTATGACTTTTCTGGTCAACCAAAACCTTTTGGAGGCTCTTGTTCCAAATTATGTACTGCCATTCAAAACATATTTGGAACAAGAGACTTGAAGAAAATGAAATCAATCTAAAATGCATCAGACTAAACCATTTAATCTACAGGCAAAAATAGTTATCCATTCACTTTAAAACTGTGAAATCCTCATTCGTGTAATTTATTTATCTGACAGTAGACCTTAAGATGCATTAGTGAATGCAAAGTCAGCAAGCACTTTAAACTTGCACATCAACCTCTAATCTTTCCAGCATTGAGAACATATTTTAAAATTGCAAATCATGGATGTAGCTCATAGTGATCTTTCCAGCATTGAGGAACACTTCAAAATAAAATGAAAACATAGCTTTCTGTCTATATGACCGCGAACATATAAAATCTCAATCTTACAGTTATTTGAAAATATTAAAACAGTTATTTATGATACCTTTGAATGTTCCGCTGCCTCATTTCCCGTAAGAAGCCCTCGACCAAGGCCTCACACTCCCTCTCAATAAACAAAAGCTCCCTGACACCAATCCTCAAGGCCAAGGTTTCCTTCCTCGTTATCGAATCCTCAATCTCCTCAATTCTCTCCCAAGTCTCATTATACTCACTCTCCCATTTCCTCATTTCTTCCTGCAATCTTTCAATTCTTTCATCACCTCCTCTTGCTTTCCCCGTGAAGCTCTCTTCTTCCCTCTTCGCCTTCAATATTTTTTTCTCAATCACCCCAGAGTTCTTCTCCAGCTCCGCCTTTTCCATGTTCAAAACCCTCATCTCGGCATAAAGTCCGTCCATTATCTCATCTTGCAAGGCTTTCTTTGTTGTTTTTATCTCTTTCAAAGCATCCTGAACATTTTCAAAGTTCTCTTGGCCAGAACTTTTGGCCTCCTCTATTGTCTTAAGCAGCCTAGCTACAATCTCTAATAATTTCCTAGTACAATGTGAATACTTGTGACCTTTTTCATTTTTCTCTTCACCCTTTGTTTTCCTCCCGAATAATCCACACATAACCGCTGAAGGTGTAGCTACAGCTGCAAAAGCAGGTTGCTGAAATCCCAAAACTGGGCAGAATAACCCGAGAACAATACAAAACAGTGTATACACAACAGGCTTCGAAATGTCAAATGCATTCTTGTCATTGCATTGATTAAGTTTGGGTGGGATTATCCTCTGTTGTGGTTCAATCTGGTTAATCTTATTAATAACAGAAGACTGGGCAGTTCGAAATGAGCATGGCGGTTTGTTGTGTGCAAAGCATTTGACTGAAAACGAGAAATTTCCAGAGCGGGTTGTTTTGAGTTTGGGTTTGAATTTGGGTTTGGGTTTGGGTTTCGAGTGGTGAACTGGGAAAGTGAATATGGGGGTTTGATGGGGAGAAGTTACAGTGAAATTCATCTGCACATATGGAATCGAAGATGAAAGGATTAGGGGCAGTTTGTTTTCAATTTCATCGGCAGAGAGAAAGAGATAAGCCACCGCCGGTTTGGGTTTTGGGGTTTAGACTTTAGGAGTTCATGATCACGTTTGTGCACCATTAAGTGCATTAGCATTTGTTAGTGCGATGTACGAAATTTATTCAAAAATATCAATTTCGATAAATATTTATAAAATTTTAATATAATTAACATAAATTCAGAATGAGCAGAAAATGATTTTCTTTTTTAAAAAAATAAAAATTTGTTCAATAACTCTATTTTATTGTGTATAAACATAATTTTATTAAAAAATTGAAATTGAACAGTTGAAGTTCACATACCAACTCTCTAGCGCCATTGTTTTCTCCAACCATGGTGGAGATAACGTGACCAGAGGCTGAATCATTCTCATTAACAAGAGAAACCAACATTTCCTACAATGCAAACAAAGCAAAAGTATTGTGAAACTGTGTTATAAAATGATTATGACAAATTATATTCCTTAATGAAAGTTCATCATAACGCTATCTTCAATTGAGCTTGCACGTAACACGGCCTTGGTAATCATAAATCCAATTCTTAACTAACAGTTTATTGTAAATTCACATAAGTATTCTCATACTGATACATGTTTGGACATATCAATTTCTAAAAATTCAAACCATATTAATTAAATGCAATTCTTATTGCAGATCTAAATGTAATATTAAAATTAATTAGACATTACTTCAATTCCTAGACAAAATTTCCAAGTCTTCACAGCGAAATCAGAGGTAATAAATAAGCAATTACAATTTATAGATCTCAAAAATTACAGCCATAATCTGAATTCAAACTCCGACCATTAATTATTGTAGTTCTAACAACAGATTTTACCAAGAAACCACAAATATAGACAAAAAGGACAATTAGATTAGAACAATTCCAGGTTCTGTCTATTTACTTATGGTTCACACTATGTTTAAAAAATTTATAGGCATCACCAGATTCTTAATCCCAACAGAACTCGTATATTAATAAATCAACACTTGGAATTCGCAAGTTCTAATCACGAGATTGATTTATATGAGCAGAACATTAACAAGAATGAGTTAGATGACACTTAAATAGTATGTGACCAAATCATCAATAATGAAAAAGATAACCTGGGTAACATTTGGAGGATGAGATCAGCAAGGTCTTGAAGGAAACCTCAACTGAAGCCTCTGCTTGAACCTAGATCAATATGGGTTTGACGAAAGCCAGATTTCACTAGGAAAGTTGCTATTAATCGGAAAACCCCAAATGAGAAATCAATTTCTCTCAAATCGAGCTATTGGTTGGAAACCCCAAATCACAGATTGATTGTGCCTCAAAATACCAAGCTCTAATCTGAATTTGACTTGATACGACTTGTTAAGTAGAATAAGAATCAATAACTATATTTGACAATCACCTAAATGCATTAAGAAGCAAATCGAAAGCAAGAAGTGCAGTGATATGTTTGCCTTAAGACTCAAGCTTGGAGTTCACCAAAGAAATGGGATACGTCTCTATTGGAACTTCAATGGGATTGGATTGAATTGAGCCCCCGACAATAGCGATTAATGACCCGATTTCAAGAAAAATCATAACAAATTATTGAAATTACAGCAATAAAACAAGGCTTACTTGTTTGGATTAGTGTCTGTTGGGTAGCAGCGAGAGAGACAGGTGCGTCGTCTTGATCTTGTATGTGAGGGAGATATTTTGTGGTGTGAAATAGGTAATGTAAACAGATGAGCCAACAAAGGAGATGTAAGGTGCGTATAGAATGAAAATATCCTCATCGTCGGTGGGCACCTGTCATTATCTAATTTGTTCTGTATGGGACGAAAATGTGAATAGTGGTAAGACAAACTCTCTCTTATTATTCTTAATTATATTATATAGTTAGGATATATATATACACACACACACACACATACATACATATATACATACTGATATTGATTTTGATTTTAGCGTTAACTACAAAAGCAGCTCTTATAATATAGGAGGAAAAAATGAAAATTTATGAAAATTGAAAATGCAATTAAGAAGGGGGGGGGGGGGAAGTTAATCTTTATTTCTTGCTCGATGATAAGAACTAAGCTTTCAATAGAAGTACCAAGGCAAAAGACCAGCAAAATGAAAATTTATGACCTGTGGTATTTTTATTCTTGACCATACAGAGATCGTTAATATATCAATTTGGAGGATAAATGGAAAGTTTAAATCCAGTGCCTTCGTTTTCTTTCAGGCCTTGCATGCTTTGCTTACGTCGCTGAATTCTTCTTGCAGAAGCAGCTGCTGATTTGGTGGTACAGTAGAGGTCCATTATCTGGAGATTTGATACATGCGCCAGGCACGATGGAACTGCTTTGAGTTTACTGCATTGTTTAAGATAAAGGCACCTGAGGCTTGGTAAGTGATGAGCAGAAGCCTGCCAAGAAACCAAATCTGTTCTTCCAATATACAAAAATTTGAGATTACGGAATCCCCCCTTCTTTGTCTGCCATTGGTCTCCCTTAAAAGCATCATCTTTCAACTTGAGGATCTCAAGATTTTCTAGCATTCCTAGAGTAGACATGTGATCCCAATCGAGCATGGTGCCTGATATCACCAGCTTCTTTAGATTTGGTGGAAATGCATCAACTTGAGGTAGGCTAAGTAGCTTGCCATCAAAAGGTGAATAAGGATATACATCAGTCAGTAGTTTCAAATTTACGAGATAATTCAATTTGCGTAAACAATTGAATCCACCGGTGACTTCCAAAAGTTCAGATAATCGGCCTCGAATACCTAATTTCTTCAGGTTAGGAGCCCATGCAAAGACATCTGTTGTACAACTTTCAGGTGCTACTGTAGAAAGTGTTTGTAGGTTTCCATGGATCAAAGGATCACGATTTCCAACTTTGAAAAGGTGGACTGGCAAAGATGTGGATGAACTTGTAATTATGTGCCTCAATTGAGCCATCTTCCATATATCTGCTTCGATTACAAGTGTGTGTGATGATGTCTCAATTACAAGAGTTTGCATGTTCCATAGGTAGGAAAAAGCTGCAGGAAGTATCTTGAAGTTGCCAGAGAGAACAAGGTACCTCAAGTGAATGAGTTGAGTTATGTCAATAGGAAAATGGTTCAAACTGAGAGGTCTAACACTTAGCACCCTGAGCAGTTCAAAGGCTCTAACAAGGGAAGAAATATCTTCCAGTAGCGGCACAATTTTTTTTGACGAACAACATAAGAAAGACCTGACACCTGAACTATATGGTTTTGAAGAGAGAAAGTTCAAAATGTCATGATGAATGCAAAGGCCACGTACCTCTGCCAATTTAAGGTTAGATACTGGATAGCAACGTTGATCACCGAATTTAATTTCTAGAAATAATTTTTCATCTTCGGCTTGCTTCTTGCAGAATTCACGAAGCATTTCATGGACGTGACAAGTTTTAATAGCATCATTTGACCCTCGTTTTCCGACCATAACCAAATTCTTGTCAATGAGATCCTCCAAGTACTGCTCTGCAATATCCTCCAAGCTCATTTCGTTCTTTTGTTGTATGAATCCTTCGGCAATCCACATGCGAACCAGTTCTTGCTTCGAGATTTCGAAATCTCCTGGGAACATTCGGAAGTACAAAAAACATACTTTCAAGTGATAAGGCAACTGGTAGAAACTCTTTGCTACAAATTCGTCCATTCGTTCTTGAGGATCCAAAGACAAATATGTATTCACACAGCTAGCAACTTTTTCCCACCAATAACTTGCAGTCCCTCTTTCTAGTAGAACTCTACCAATTATATCTAACGCAAGTGGCAGTCCCTTACACTGATCGACGATGTTCATTGCATGCCTCGTCAAATCCACACGGCAGGCCTTTGAACAGGGTACCTTTTTTTGGAGTAACGCCCAACTTTCTTCACGACTTAATAACCGCAATTTATGAGGATCACGATATGGATTGGCATGCTTAGCCACACTCCATATGCGACTAGTTAGTAAGATTCTACTATGTTGCTTGTTTTTAGGAAGATAATTTTCAAGATGATTCCATGCCTCTTGAGTCCATACGTCATCTATCACAATTAAATACTTCCTTTCCTTCAAAAATTTAAAAATCTCTTCACCTAAATGTTCATCAGTCATCCCATACATTTCATCATTGAGTTTGATAAAATGATCCAGAATTGTCAGGAAGACTTCCTTTCTATTGTAAGACTGTGAAACATAAACCCAAGCGCGATTGCTAAATTCATCCTTAATTTTATGGTGGTGATATATCATTTTAGCCAACGTCGTCTTACCAATACCAGGCATGCCAATGATAGAGATAACTTCTAATTCCCTTGATCCTCGGGTGAGAAGTGCGATTATTTTCTCCGTCTCATCTTGAAATCCCACCACATCATCTTCTTCTACAATTGGAGCCTAAGTATGGTGAGCAATGGTTAGGTCATAAATTGAAGTGCAAAATAAAGTGTTTGGTAAATGAAATAATCTAGTTTCTAAACCAGTTTATAAACTACACAATTTTTTATACCACTTTTTAACCACACATATTATCACTCCAATTTTCAACCACTGCTTTTTATCTCAAAATCATAAATAATCCAGTTTATAAACCAAACAGTGTTACCAAAAAAATGAAGTAAATATCAAAATGACACAAAATTGCAATATGTAAAGAACTAACAGTAGACTTCCAAATTCATTTATTTTAAAATTTCACTTGTGGGAACAATATCAATATCTACCCAATTGTCAATCAAGATTTCTCGTATAAAGAACTAATTATAATATATTAAATGAATTTAACTATGGTTGAAAGAAGACATAAAACAACGATCAGTATTAAAGAGTAATGTACTAAATGGCATAATAAGTATTTTACCTTTCGATCATCGTCGTGTATGTCGCCAATTCTCATATTCTCAATCTTAAATTTGATGTTAGAGATATTCTTTACCTCCGCCCTGATTGACTCAATATCACTCGTCAGTTTTTGGAGGATTGCATAGTAATCAAACATATGAATAGCTTTCATGAACTGACACCTGGATTTGTGAACAGTCGCAAGGGAAATATATTTATCCACTGTATCTTCAGATCGATAAACCAAGTTTCTAACTTGATTCAAAAAATATTTCTCTAAGTAACTCGGATTGCGCTTCTCCATGGATTCCTCGGCAGATTCTAGGAAGAGACTCAACTCTTTGTATAGATGTTCGATCTGTTCCTTGGCGTCTATTATCACATTAGGGTGGTAATCAAGTAGCTGCTTCAAGTATTGTAGCAGAAATTCTACAATAGAAAATTCCACAGTAGCATTTGCATCAGCAGTTGCAACAGTTGCAAATTTTGTTTGGATTAAGTAGGGCATAAGAAGAAAAATCAAAACTTTGTTTGCCGTCGTGGTGGTTGTGCTGGTGCTGGTGTTGGTGGAGGTGGTGGTGGTGGTGGGGGGAAAGGGCAGAGCCGCGAAAGAATATCCTTGTGATGCCATCGTGATTTGGAGATTTCTTCTGTGATTTTCGAGTTTGTTTAGAATATGGGGGTTGTATCTTTTTTGTTCTTCGAGTTTGTTTAGTTACACAAGATTTTAGCCTCTGTTTGTTAAACCAATCCGAGTGGTTCGAATCGGGTCGGCCCACTAATATTTGATAATGGTTCGCATGGAAAAAAGTTGGTACATTGCGCATTACGAACCGATTATGGATTGACTCACAAATTTTGAACTACAATCCAGGCCCGTCCGCTGACCCGATCCAGGTTGAGCCCATGCGGATCGTGAGTCACGGTTCGTTCCGATTTGACCCGTATGATTGTATGAATAAAATTATAGAATTTTTCATATTTATATATATATACATGTTAATTGTAAACTAAGAAATGAACAAAATGATAAATTTATATTTATACCTATAAATATTTACGTAGAATTCAAATTTAATGTTATATGAATTATTTATAACTTTGTAAAGTTAAATATAACATAAACAAATAATAGCTAAATGCATTTCTAAGTACTATTATTAAATATTTATAGTTTAAGTACATCCCAACTAGGTTGACACCTACTCAACTTTAATTTAGCTATTCAAAAATTATATATTTGTTTCCTAATCAATCTTTAAAATTATTTATGTGTTTCCTAATCAATCTCCTCTTTTTTTTTCAAAATTTTTAATTTTTTTTTTTCACGGGCCAGTGGGTTAACCGTGGCCCGTGAAGGTGTAACCCGTGAAACCCGCGGGTCACACTTTCTTGGCCTGGGAAGCACCCGCTTAGATCACGGGTCGGCCTACGATCTCGGGTTGTTTCGGGCCGATTTTCGCGAGTTTGGTCGGCCCGTCTTTCTTGACACCTCTAGGTAAACCCTTGTTTTTGGGATTTTTTTTTTTTATTTTAAAATCAATTTTTAAATTACACAATTTCTCAAATCAATCTCTAACTCTATATATTTTTTCTCTCCAATTATTAACCATCCATCTACCTAAAAAATAACAAAAAATTTATTTTTTTTCCTATAAGTAAACCGTTGTTATTGGGGTTTTTTTTGGTTTTTAAACCAATTTTTAAATTACACAATTCCTCAAATCAATCTCTAACCCTACACATTTTCTCTCTCCAATTATTAACTATCCATCTACCTAAAAAATAAAAAAAAAAATTGTTTTTTTTCCTACAAGTAAACCCTTGTTTTTGGGGTTTTTCTAGTTTTTAAACAAATTTTTAAATTACACAATTCTTCAAATCAATCTCTAACCTTACAAATTTTCTCTCTCTAATTATTAACCATTCATCTACCTATAAAACAAAAAAAACAAAAAATATTTTTTTTCCTACAAAGCAGCCGAACAGTGGCTAAACTTCCCGAAACACCGCCTACGTAAGTTGTAACTATTCAACAAAATCAATTTGGACAAGCATTTGTAAGATTCTAATGCTTATAAAGAATTTTTCATTTATACAAAATGCATAAAAAATAATATTATATTAAAATAATTATTAAAATATTACAAATAATAAAACTACTTAAAATTATAATAACTTATTTGAATAATAAAAGTCAATTACTATATTTAAACAATAGATGATTATTAATTTTTTCACTTTTTTCACAAAAAATGAAGTTGTTATTCGCAAGAAAATTGATATTGTTTTTATTGAAAATAATAGATATTTGCACAAGGTTTTAAGCAGTGTTCTAAAAAGCGTGGAGCCTAAGAGTCAAGCTTTTGAAGCTTAAGCAGGAGTAAACGTTAAAAAACGTTAAAAAGCGTTTTTCAATTCCTAGATATTTGATTTAAATTTTACTCATACTTGAACAAGTAAAAATAAAAAAAAGAAAAAAAAGGGCAGCTGCGCGCTTCGAACGAGCTTAAGCGCGCATCGGCACGCTTCGCGCGCGTTTTTTAGATAAAAAATTTTCAAAACACTTTTTTAGCGCTTTTCGCCAAAGCGACGCGCAAGAGGCTTGCGTCACACGTAGGCGCGCACAGTGCGCGCGTTTTAGAACACTGATTTTAAGTTGTATCCTTTTTAAAAAATAACTTATATTAAATGCTTATTACCTAATTATTATTACTTTCAATTAGTTTTTTACACATCTTTACAAAAAGATATAAATCTCAACCCACCTGTAAACTCGAAACTTAAGCGCTCTGTATGGCAAGGGGACACCTCGGGCCAACTTACCTTAGCCTTACTTTCAATTATTTATCATAATTAACTCTCTCTTTTTCACAGAACTCGAAATTTAGGTAAACAAATAATTATTAAGTATTAAAATTAATCATCCTTAATAATTTCAATTTCATTTCTCATTACACTAAACGCGACATCAAATGTAGTCAACGAGTCATACATAACAGTAATATAATTAATTATTTTCAAATTAATTACTTAATAATCTTTCACTATGCAAAACGGGTTCCATAATACCCTTGAAATTTATATCTCTATGTGATGACTTAATAATTGATTTTAGTTTTAATAAATTAATAATTATCATTAGTATCTTTTATGTTGATGCAAACAAGTTTAAATCAGCCACAGTTTTCTCAAAAAAATAATAATTAATAGGTGTAAACAAACTTATTTGTCGCTTATATTTTTAACTAAACAAAAAATAATAAATATTAAAGTTTAATAAAATATTGATCTAATTAATGCACAATTAATGCACGATAAAAGTCAAGTCATCTTTGTTTTTCAAAGTTAATGCACACCGTTTCAAATGTATTAATCTTAATCTTAATGTGTGTATATATATATTTATATATATAAAAGTAGAAGTCATGAGAGATAGTCATTTTCGAGGGAAAATTGCATTTCATGATTCTTTCTCCTCACTTCAACTTTTATATATATAAATAAATAAATAAATAAAAGATAAATATTTTTATTTAGTAAAAGTTGTAATAAATGTACTATGTGTAAATGTGTTACATTGAAAATGAAAAAATTAGATTAATATATTTGAACATAAATAATGTGATATCTATGTAAATGTGTTTTGTAAGAAATGAAAAAATTGGATTAATTTATTTGAACATAAATAAATGTGATATCTATGTAAATGTGTAACGTAGGAGATGAAAAAATTGTATTAATAAATTTGAACATAAATAAATGTCATATCTATGTTAACATGTTACATTGAAAATGAAAATTTTAGATAAATATATTTGAAAATAAATAAATACATGCTATATAAATTTGTTAAGTTAAAAATGAAAATTTTGAATCAATATATTTTGAAAATAAATAATTAAAATTATTGAAGTTTTACTTTCTAATATTTCAATAAATGAGTATGTTTTCAATAAACATATTACAAAAATACTTAATTATTTGCTATCAACTTTTTCTCTCCAATGATAAATTGGTAGAAAATTTAATCATTTCATTATTTTGACAAAAATAGGTATGCTTAAAAAATAAAAATAAAAAATATATTAATTAATATATTGAATTTCGAATAAAATATATGTAAGTAACATATTAAAAAATAAAGTTAATTAAAAATTGTAACATATTAAAGTGAAAATAGGTGATATGGTGGGCAACTTTTTAGAGAAAAACGTAAATAAAAATCAAAAGAAATTTTATATAAAAATTTTAATTAAGTGCCAAACTTTGAGTGGCGCGGTACGCTGAGTGTACATGCAGAATTTTTTATTTTGATTTTTTTTTTATAAATTTCAAATTCAATAACATGTGTTATGTAGGAAATAAAAAAAAAATGGATGAATATATTTGAACATATATAAATGTCATATGATATCTAGGTAAATATGTTACATTGAAAATGAAAATTTTGGATTAATATATTTTAAAATAAATAAATAATTGCTATATAAATTTGTTAAGTTAGAAATAAATAAATTGAATTAATATATTTTAAAAATAAATAAATAGAATTATTGAAACTTTACTTCCTAATATGTCAATAAATGAGTAGGCTCTTCAATACGTTACAAAAATAATTAATTATTTTTTATTAATTTTTTAACCACACATATTTTCTCACTCCAATTTTCAGTCACTACTTTCTCAAATTCATAAATAAACAAGTTTATAAATCAAACGTTATTACCAAACAGAAGCTTAATCATTTCATCATTTTGACAAAAATTGACATGTTTAAAAAATAAGGAAAAATAAAATATATGTAAGCAACACATTAAAAAAATTTAGTTAATAAAAATTATAACATATTAGGGAAATAGGTGATGAAGTAGACAAATTTTCAGAGAAAAACGTAAATAATAACATACTAATAAATAAATAAGTAAATAATTAATTTTCATATAAATAACTATTTTTATTATAGTTAAAATTACTTAATTAGACACAATCGTAAGAGTTAAAAAAGATTTTATGTAATATGATTTAACAATAATATTTATTAATTTGTCATAATACTATTTATTTTAAATAATAACATATTATTTATAATACTTTATAATCAATGACTTATAATCATATATGTATAAATCAATAATTTAAGAATTTTCATTTTATACTTTATTATGTAGAAGATGGAAAATATAAATTATTTTATTGAGTACATAAGACGTGCAAAGCACGTGAGAAAAGCTGGTGATTATAAAAAGTGATCATCCTACTACCTAAGTCTGATGCATGAAAAATTTATTGAGAGGTATTTGTTGTAGAGATGTCATATCAACCAGTCGCACGAAATGTCTTTTGGATGAGGTGAAAGTATAAATGATGCCTTGTGGAATGAAGACTCATCTGTTCGAAAATACCTTGTCACAAATCGTAGCACTTTGCCTAGGACATGGAGGTTCGACATATTGCAATCTATTGAGACTAATGTATAGAAAATCGGATCGGGCAGTTTATTTCAACCGAAAAATTGGGAACAGATCGAGAAATCGGTTCGGAATAGCCTTATTTACCAGCTATTACAAAATCGGACTAAAAACTGAATTTTTTAGTGATTAAACCGCCACCCCGTTAACCCAGTCCAATTTTATATGAAAATCAATTATTTTAATATAATTAATTAATTATTATTTCATTATTTAATACAATTAAAAAATAATTAATAATAATAATAATAACAACAACAATAATTAATAATTTAATAATCTTAATCTTAATATTAATATCTATTAAAGTAGAGTGGTTGTTACTAAAATACACACAAAGTTTTTCGCAAAAAAAACTTTCTAAATTTGAATTGTTTTGCTAAAAAATAGTATATTAAATATATTAGCAATTATTATGGTACATGTGTCATTAATTGCATTGGCATCCGTACTATGCTATTAATAACATCAACATGTTATTTTTTTATTATTATTATTCTTTTAATAATTATTGTATTATTTTGAAATTAAAAAAAATGTAATATATGTGTCAAATTGAAGATCACAGTGAAAAGTTTAATGCAAGCTAACAAGTGAGAGCAAATTGTAAATATATTGTTCTTAAAATCATATCAAAAATTAAAAGCAAAGTTTTATTTTATATTTTTATTTTTCCTCAATATCTAATTCATTTTAAATTATATCATTTAAGTTCTATAATATTATCTATAATTAGTTAACTAAATTCATTTTAGTCATAAAGGATTAATATCTATTCTGATTTTTTCTCATCCAATTAAAATAAATAATATCTGTACGAATTTTCAAGGCATCCAATTAAGTTGGGTTAATTTTTACAAACTTAAGATTTCTTCAATTCATTCATCATTTTCAAATTATTTTTATTCATTTACTGATTCTTTTCATTTTTCTATTTTTATTATAAATTTAAATAAGAAAATATGTAAAAATATATTACAGATTTTAACAATTAGTTCATATAATTTTTATTGAACAATTGATCGGTCAGTAATTTTTATTAAAATAATAATGTAACAAGATGAATAAAGAAATTATAAGTTTGAAGAAAGAAGAATCAATTAATGTAACCATATTTATTAAAATTAATGATTTTTTTTTAGAAAAACACTTGAAATTAATGATTAATACTTAAAAAATCAAATTATACAAAAAAGTCTATCCTACACCTCTTTTGGGAAGAATATGATGAAGAACAATATATGAAAAGAAAAGAGTCAGCCTTAAGGAGAATATGTAAGTTGAGTTTTGCACATGTATTGTATGAGCCTAATTTTTTAGTTCAAAAGTTTTCTTAAAAAAGAAAATTTCATTTATTGAACGTTAATTCTAGAAATGAAGTTGATATGTTCACGGTATAATCTCTAAAACACTTAATTCATGACATGTTTTCCCGTAAAGATGATAAAATAATTCAACAATTTACAATTTTTTAAAAAATATTACAATTTTTTTCTATTTTATAATAATATTTACAGTAAAATCATTTCATATTATTCTTCCGTACAAAGTATGGGTGTGATACTAGTTAAAATAAAAAGAACAACTGAGTAGGGACAGCTTAATCCCCCGCCCCTCTTTGAATTTGCCTTGGACTCCAACAGCCCTTTACAGAGCTGTTATCAAACCAATCCAACATCAATTGTCTTTGTCAATGTGTGATTGGTGTTAAATTTAATTTTTTTTTAAGCTGCTTTGTTATTTTTTATTTATAATTGAAATTAAAGAGAATTGATATCAAAATAAGTATAAAATATTTGCAATTGTTGTTTATAGGTTCTTTAAATATTGTTTTTAATTTCTAACTTATTTTTTATTGATTAAAGTATTTTGAATATTTTGATATAAATCGCAGTATAATAAATAAAATTAACAATCATAAATTTATATTTTCTTTGAATTTGTAATTTTGAAATTAAAGATTTTTTTATCTAAAAAATTATTTTTTTATATAAAAAATTATTTAAATTCTTAAAAATAGTTAAAACAATATTAAAAATCTATTTTTTGAAATAATTATTTAATTACTTAATTAAAATCGGTTCGACCTTCTCACCCTTAATCCGTTGTCTATTTTGAGGCGAACCGATTTTCGCTTTTCTAAACATTAATTGAGACAATAGGATCAATTAGGCTTCCTTTGTTGATAACTTTGGTTAAGCCAGGTAAGCAAAATGATGTGCATTGCTTGGGCCTTTAGGTGGCTTCTTGTTATTCCTTAGTAGGCAGCACGTGGCCATTAATAAGAGATTCGAGAACAAAGCGTAACACTATTAGTATTTACTAGACTCGGATCTTTCAATCGTGACTTGATTCTATAATTTTAATTAGGATAAATATATTACCACCACATAATTTGTTAAACCCGTCACATTTTAACTACATCCTAATTAAAAGTTAATTTTATAAATACATCACCACCATTTTACTAATATATCCTTAATATAAAAATAATAATAATTGTGCACCACACTAGAATCTCACTTGAAAGAAAAAGGAAAATCTCATTTTCTACGCAAGTGATAATACAGTTGATCGTATTTCATATTTTATTCTGAAAAGTGAAGACCATTGCAGGGCTGGAAGCCATGGGTGATATTGTGATGGCACATGGGCTGAGATAGGAGATGCCTCGAGGGTTGAGGCAAGAGGCAGACTTTGATTAAGCTGTAGTTGGGGAGGATGATGGAGCGCTGCTAGTGCTAGGTGACTGGACAGCGATAACCCCGACGAGAGCGATGAAGAGAAGAGGGCAGAGAAGGCGGAAATAGCTGGTGGATTCTTGCCCTGAAGGCACTGAGGGTGATTCTTCCAGAAAGCCGAACTGAAACTCAGAAACCCTCGCTGATTTTGAACTCGACTTCAGTTGGCACAAAGCAATCATAGTTTGAGCATCAATTTCTTTTGATTTCCTGGTAATTTTCGAGTATCTGATTTGGGATAAAAAGATGGCCGCGATTTCGATTTTCTAGAATTCTGGTATGCAAAATCAGATGTACAAAATAATTGAGTGTTTTGGGGGGGGGGGGGGAGGAATCTAAATGTGGTGGAAGGAAAAGTGTTGGGTGAGGGGGAGAGAGAACCTAAATGTGGTGGAAGAAAAAGTATTGAGTGAGAGTTTAGAAGTAAGGTTATTTATGTCATTTTATTAATATTATAATAGTAACAGAAGAATTATTAAGAAACATGGTGCGTCAAATAATTTTTGTTATGGTAATATAACCACCCTTTTAATTACTAGTCAGAAACAATTTATTTATAATTACTGAAAGTTAGAACCCTAGATATAAGGTGGTAAACTAAGGGTAAAAAGATATAATATGGAAGAATGATTCAATAATCTAATGATTTAGTTGTTACAATGATTTCTAGAACTCAAGCAGGAAATCTAATTGTAGAACCAAAAACAATATAGAACAAATATCAAAATTAATTAAAACTAATACCACAATTGTGGTGACGGAAGTTGAGTCCAAGTCCAACCAGACTTCTTTTAAAAAGGAAAGGATCTTAGGATGCTCAATCCTATTCTAACAAGAATTCCGAAAAATATAAGAATGATCCGTTCTCTAAATCTTCAAATCACGAAGGCTGGGCCACTATATTCTCTCTCATCTACGTACTTCCGTGTCTTCGTCGCCAGGACTACCAATTTCTTGTTTCTCCTAGAAACCCTACTTAATTCGAAAAATAGTCGCGATGGGTGACGCTACTATAGGCCTTGTGCTTCAACACCTTAAGCAGCTCCTTGATTATTGTTAGGAATTATGTATTGGCGATTCTGTGAAATGAATCATTTATAAAGTCCAAATTAGAGTTGAAGTATTATAGAATAGTTAGTTTGATATTTGGGTTCAAGGATATATGTAGCATGATGTGGATCTTCTACTGTTTGGACATCTAGCAAAATTAGAATCAAAGTACCAAGATCTCTAACTGATCTGATCTGCTATATGTGAGCATGCAATCTTTTCTTTTCTTTAAACCTCATAACCCTCTTGGCTAATTTCCAATGATCCATCATAGTGTTGCTTAAATATCTGCTTAGCATGATAGTATCCCAACAATGAATGTTATGTCACGATGTGTACAAACCTGAGTGATAAGTGTGTTTTACACACTTATTTTGCTTTTAAATCGAAAATTTAATTGAAAATTTGAGCGAATTTCTACTTATAAATTGTGTTTATCCTGTACAATTAGGTAAAAACTCAATTGAAAATAAAATGGACAAGATTGGAGAGCAATTGAGCGAAAAGAGGAGCAGTTTTGATGTCCATGGACCTAATTGAAAGAAATCAAAAGTTTTGGGGACTCAATTGCAACATCTTAGAAAGTTGGAGGACTAGAGATGCAAATATTTCAGGGGCATATTTATAATAAAAGTCAAAATTCGAGAACTAAATTGAAGAAGACAAGAAGACCAGGGACTTAACGTGCACTTGGCTCAATAATAGACATGTTTTTGGACCTTTTTAGGTCAGTTTTTTCTCTCTTCACAAACATCCCCAATTCACTCTTCAAACTCTAGACCCTTTTCTCTCTTTTCTTTCTTTCTTTTCTTTTCTTTGCTTTTGCTTTATTTTGTAATTTAGTTTTGTTTCCATGTTGCTAGTCTCCATTGAAGTTATGAAGCAAAAAGTGAGGTGAAGATTTAAAACATTGTTCAAGGAATTTTTGGGCAAAAATCAAGGGAAGTGATTTTATTTCATTATCTTGTATTTTTAATCTTTGATTTCTATATTTTGGAATGTATTTTTGTAAACCTCAACTTTTGTGCAATATTTATACAATGAGCTAATTATTTTATGTTGGGATGATTGATGTAGCTTAACTTAGTTTAAGTAGTTTTAATGTTTGTTTATTAATTTTGAGCTTATTTCATGTGTGTTTGTTATTGAGATTATTCCATGTGTTTGATTGATCACCAAATATATGTTTTGTGAAGTGTATGATAATCGAGAGATATTGTACATTTTAGACCAAATAACAAATGGTCTAGGTTATGGTTAAGGATAGAGATATACCTTAAATCCTAAATGATCCATTGAACTATTTTCACAAAGAGTTAATGCAATTAATTGAACGTTAATCGACATAGAGATATAATAGGTTAAACCAATTGATTATGGTTAATTTCACTCGAGAGAGGTAATTAGCTAAACTTGAAAAATTGGGTATAACATTGTAATTGAGTAATTTATTAATTTACATGTGTTGAGAAATTACTTAAGTAAGAGTTAAGTAAAATCATAAATCCCAACGATTTTATCTTCTATTTTCCTTATTTTAATTTGGTTTAAAATTAGTTTCTTTAATTTAGAAATTTACAAAAACTCATCTTTTTATTGTGTATTTGATTTGTTAAGATTAAATTAACTAGAATATAATAGAGTATACATTCCTCGTGGGATCGACAACCCGGACTCAAAAAGTCTACTTTATTACTTGTACGCTACCCGTGCGCTTGCGGTACACACTATTTGAGCGAACACTGAGTATACATCAGACTCCCAAGAATAAATTTGTCTCCCTTAATGATAGGGGTGTCACCTAGTTTACTGTCTGATGCATGCATTTCTGTAACTTCAATGTTATCTCTTGGGCATTGATTGAGACTAAATTTGTCTCCCTTAATGACAGGGGGTTTCACCTGGTTTATTGTCTTGTATGCCAAACCGCTTAAGTACTTTATCGATCCTTGTGTATCTGAGTCCCTAATACAAAAGAGACGTCACCAGGATCTTTCATATCAAAATGCTTTGATAAAAATATCTTGATTTTCATGCAATATGCATATATCATTAGTGGGAAGTAGTATGTCATCAACATACAAAACTCGAAAAATATGCTTACTCCCATTGAACTTGTGATACAAATAATCATCAACATCATTTATCCAAAACCAAATGAGATAATTACTTGATGAAATTTGTAGTACCTTGACAGGAAGCTGGATTGAGCCCATATATGAATTTCTTTAATTTGCAAACCATATTCCTTGGGTCTCCAGACACAAATTTTTCTGGTTGCACCATATAGATCGTATTATCAATGTCTCCATTGAGAAACATCATCTTAATATCCATCTGATGTAACTTAAGGTAAAAAAGTGTGCAACAAATGTCATGACTGTCCTGAAAGAGTCTTTCGTTGAAGCTGGAGAGAAAGTCTCTTTGAAGTCGATGTCTTCATTTTGCGTAAAGCATTTAGCTAGAAAATGAACCTTATATCTTTCTACATTACCTTTCTAATCCCTCTTAGTTTTAAAAATCAATTACAACCAACGGGCTTCGTACCTTCTGGTAATAGGACAAGATTTCAAACTTTATTGTTTTGCATAGGCTCCTACTCCTCATTCATGGTATCAATCCACTTTTGAGAGTTAGAACACTGCATGACCTGATGGAAATTGATTGGATCATCTTCCACAATTCCATTATTTTCGTCATATTCTCGGAGAAATACTATAAAATCATTCGGAATAACATTTTTCCTTTTTCTCATGGATCTCATTAATGGTATTGGTTCTTGAGTTTATACTTCTGGAATAATTACCTCATTTTGGATTTGAGGTTCTGCAACATTGTCTTTTTGATGTTCTAGATATACTTCTTAATCAATGACATGTATAGAAACCTGCACATTGTCAAAAGTGATAGTAGAAATCAAAACTGATCATTTCTCACCTTCTTCCTCAAAGACAATATTTCTAACCTTATTTCTCCTCCCAAATTCAACTTCCTCAAAAACATTTGCAGGTCCCATTTTAAAAATTGACTTAAGTGCGGGATTATAAAATTTGTAATCTCTTCATCGCTCAGAATATCCAATAAAGTAGATGCTTACAGATTTGGAGTCCAATTTATTTTCGTATGGCCTGTAAAGCCTAGCCTTAGCTGGACATCCCCCAAGTTTGAAAATGCTTTTATTAGGCTTTCTGCTTATCAAAAACTCATATAGTGTTTTATCAACAACTTTAGTTGCTACTCTATTTAGAATATAAGCTTCAATCTTTAATGCTTCTCCCCAGAGTGATTTTAGTAAGGTGAAATGACTAATCATACTTCTTACCATGTCCTTAAGAGTCCTATTTCGTCTTTCAGCTACACAATTCATGATAGGCGATCCTCACATGGTGTATTGTGGGACGATTCCACGTTCCTTTAGGAATTTAACAAATGGTCCTGAATTGTCGTTCACTTGAATCGTCAAATCTCTCGTAATACTTACCACCCTAGTTAGACCTAACGTTTTTAATCATTTTGTTGAGTTAGTTCTCAACTTCAGCTTCGGACATATCCAGTGACTAGGACTTCTTATTAATAAGACAATTGATCGGTCCGCAAATTATAGTTTGTTTCTCCGCAAAAATAGTAAAAAATTGATCGATCCACAATTTTTATTAAAATATTAAAAATTATATGTTGTAAAAATGGTAAAATTTTATTTTTTAAATTTTATTGACATACTCATTTATATATATATTATTTAAATTTTCATTAATAATTTATTTCGCATTTAAAAATAGAAATAAAAATTAATTATGCGAATGGTTTCTTGGGTTGAATTTCACTTTCATGTATCACAAATCTTGAGATTGATTTTCACTTACGTGTATCGTCAATATTGCTTAATTTGTTATATTCATTTAAGTATAGACCGTATGTATTTAATTTGTTGCAATTACTTTAGTTTACGTAAATTATAATATTTTGAAGGTTGTTATTTCTATTCATGGTAGTAAAAAATATTAGGACAATAATTATTATTATTTTGATGATTATTATATTATTTTGAAGTCGAAAAATATATAATATATATGAGTGTCATATCGAATATCTCAACTAAAAATTTAATACAAACTAAAAAGTAAGAGCAAACTATAAACATATTGTTCGTAAAACTATCTCGAAGATCGAAAATTTTATTTTATTTTATATTTTTTTACTTTTTCTCAATATTTCATTCATTTTAAATTATATCATTTAAGTCATATAATACTATTTATAATTTGTTAACTAAATTCAATTTAGTTATGGATGATTAATTTCAGTTTGAATTGTTTTCTTATAAAATTAAAAACAAATAATAAATATACGATTTTTCTAAGGAAATTCAATTAAGTTGTGTTAATTTTTATGACTTCAGATTTCGATCAATTCATTTGTCATTTTGACATTACTTTTATTTATTTACTAAGATAATTCATTTATTTATTTTTAATATTTTAAATTTAAATAACCAAAAACTTTCAAAAAATAAAATAAATAAATAACCAAAATATGCATATGCAGAATATATATTATACACTTTAACAATTAATTCATATAATATTTATTAAACAATTGAAAAAAGAAATTGTCAATATGAAGAAAGAAGAACCAATATGTGTAACAATAATTATTAAAATTAATGATTAATTTTAAGGATTATTATTTTATTTCTATTCATGGCAGTCAAAAATATTTGAACAAAAAATTTATTTATTCTACACAACACAGGTTTGAAAAATTGCATCATTTAATTTAAGTTTGAGTAATTATTTAAAATATATTTTATCTATAACAACTTCCTGCATCACACGGGTGTCGACAATCATAAACTATACAAATGATGTAGCCACCGTTTGGTAACTTGTGTTTTTTGGTTTATAAACATGTGTATAAACTATACAATTTTTCAAACCACTTTTTAGCCGCACACATTTTCTCTCTCCAATTTTCAATCACAACTTTTTACCTCAAAATCATAAATAAATAAGTTTATAAACCAAACAGTATTATTTAAAGATTTTTTTCAAAAATTTGTGAGAATTCTAATTCTTTATAGTTGAGCATTCGTTGATAGTTTGTATCGTTAATCAAAACAAATTGTGCGTTCAATTTTTTTTTATATCTTGTAATGGTATTTACAATAAAATCTTTTCTTGCTATTATTTCGCGCAACGCACATGTGTGATACTAGTTGTTGTAATATTACAAACTTAATTAATTGTACGTATTTTTTGAAACACCTTCATTACAATGGATTAATCCCGTAATTTACCCTTCTTTTTTTAACCCAAATAATAATAATAATAATAATAATAATAATAATAATAATAATAATAATAATAATAATAATAATAATAATAATAATAATAATAATTGGGGTGAGCTCGTGGGTCTCGCAACCGAGGATATTGTCTCATGCATGGAGGATTGTCATAAGCTGAAAATGGGATTTGATCATATGTATCAATTGAGGCATTCATCATAATGAAGAACATTTTGCACGGCCAAAATTTGGAGTTTTGAATTTCATGAATTATAAGTGTTACTTATTCACTATAACCAACAAAATCATATACATGTAAAATGGAAATTCTACTAGTGATTGTTTGAAAAATATGCTCGAGTTGAATCTCTTTTCGACTCTTTTACCTTCCTATTGTAACACAGATTTTGTGCTACAAGGGAGATTTAACTTGCTCGAAGTCCACCTACATCAAATTGCTGATTTGAGGTTCCACAATGTAACATTTTTTTATGAGGAAACTGAATGTTTATTAACTTTTTTGATAGGATAAGAAAACTATAGACGTTGTTGTGAATTTTAGGGGAAATGTAGCCTGCACCAAATCGCACAGCAGCATCTCTCTGACATTTTGTTTTATTTTCTGGGTAAGAACTGTCAAATGATGACAGTGACTTCTTTGTTATGCATGTAGTCCAATTCCATTCAATTTGTACCCTCCAAGAAATAGGTGCAACTTTATATCCATTTCTAGCTATTCATCCTCAAAACCCAAATTCATTTGTCTGGCGAGAACTTAAACCCCTCTCTGGTTTATGCATTTTTTTCATTTCAAGTCTCTTGCGCATCAATTTCTAACATTATTGCTAGAGGTATGTTTTCAACAGTCTTTTTCTTCCGATGTTTAAGATTAGTGCATTCTTTTTGGTTAATGTTAGACCATCACTAGCATTGAAGTGAAATGCAAGAACACTACCCTCGTTGACTGCACGTAATGTGGATGGAAATAGTACTGTTTTCAATTTTTTCAAACCGTTGCTGAGTTAAATCATGGTTCTATCATTTCAAAGCTATGCTCATGAGTATTTTGTTGGCTGAGATTTTTTTGGGTCAAAACTTGAAACATTTCAAGTCTCTTGTCCCCGCTGATGTATTTTGTTGCCTGTAATTCTACCATGTAATCGAGTAAAAGAATCTGTAAAATTGCGTTCTCCATTTCTGAGTATAAAGGGGTTCTGTTTTTATAAAGGAATGCAGGCAATGACGGATGCAGGTGTGGCATTTCTGCTAGAATGTGGGAAAAACTTTTTCGATTCCCACATTAATTTGCTGGATGATGTGAAGGAGAAGGTGGAACAGCTGTACAGGGACTTGTCTATGTTTAAAGGCATAGTCAATCAGTACACAAAAAAAAGCAATATGAGTTCCATTGAAGTAGAGTTTGTGAAACAAGTCAGGGATTTGGTATACCGCTCTGAAGATGTGATTGACAAATATGTTCACGAGGTTTCTGCAGTAACAATAATTTCATTTTGTAAAGAGATGAGACTTGAAGCGCTGAGGAGCGAGATCGACTCTATTAGGACAGAAGTGAAGCATATGTATGATATCAAGTATATTTCTGAGAGTTTACTAGTTGGGGAAGGACGTGATGGCTGCAAACACAAAGAAAAGGTAAAAATCTCATTCCATGGACGGATCCACGTCTTGAACAAGTTCTTTTATCTCCTTTCCTCTTGAATGCTGGTAGAATGAACTGTTGAAGAATGATGAGTGATACTAACTTTTGTTTGATAGTTGATACTAAATTTTGTTTGGAACTTCTGCAATGGTAGGTATAGCTGTTACAGATGGGAAACGTCATCTGACTTTTCTACTGCCAAAGAATTCCAGAATGTTGATAAACGATGTTTGGATTTGATCTCAAGTTGAACTGCTGCTGCTTTTGATTTTATTCAATATACATATTTTTGCCTTATTTTGCATCTCCTTTTAGAACTTGGGAGTTGGAAATTTCGTGACAACTTGCTATTACAAATTGGAAACTCAAGTTTGAATAGCTAGACTGAAAGTTGCAGTGTACTGCATTTTGTCTTGAGTTCTATCCTTTATTATTAAGCTTTTAAGTCTTCTCTTGTGGTGTAGATTGTCAACCTTTCTTTAAAGTCAAATAGGAAAATGCAGCTCATCGCACTTTGCCTTGTGTTAATATCCTTCACTCTTGAGCTTACTCGCTGTTCTTCCTAAGAGTCTTTTAGTATTGGTTGCGGGAAAGAGTACATTATCCAACGTAAAATTAACCGACTGTAGAAATTATTTTATGGGGATTTAAGATTATATATATATATATTATAGTTCTTGATGAGATTTTCTTGGACAATTAGATTATCAAGCATTGATAACTTTTATACAAATTTAATTTATGTAAATTATAATATTTTGAAGGTTATTATTTCTATTCATGGTAGTAAAAAATATTAGGACAATAATTATTATTCTTTTGATGATTATTATATTATTTTGAAGTCGAAAAATATATAATATGAGTGTCAGATCGAATATCTCAACTAAAAATTTAATACAAAATAAAAAGTAAGAGCAAACTGTAAACATATTGTTCGTAAAACTACCTCGAAGATCGAAAATAAAATTTTATTTTATATTTTTTTACTTTTTCTCAATATTCCATTCATTTTAAATTATATCATTTAAGTCATATAATACTATTTATAATTTGTTAACTAAATTCAATTTAGTTAAGGATGATTAATTTCAGTTTGAGTTGTTTTCTAATAAAATTAAAAACAAATAATAAATATACGATTTTTCTAAGGAAATTCAATTAAGTTGTGTTAATTTTTATGACTTCAGATTTCGATCAATTCATTTGTCATTTTGACATTACTTTTATTTATTTACTAAGATAATTCATTTATTTATTTTTAATATTTTAAATTTAAATAACCAAAAACTTTCAAAAAAATAAATAAATAAATAAGCAAAATATGCATATGCAGAATATATATTACACACTTTAACAATTAATTCATATAATATTTATTAAACAATTGAAAAAAGAAATTGTCAATATGAAGAAAGAAGAACCAATATGTGTAACAATAATTATTAAAATTAATGATTAATTTTAAGGATTATTATTTTATTTCTATTCATGGTAGTCAAAAATATTTGAACAAAAATTTTATTTATTCTACACAACATAGGTTTGAAAAATTGCATCATTTAATTTAAGTTTGAGTAATTATTTAAAATATATTTTATCTATAACAACTTCCTGCATCACACGGGTGTCGACAATCATAAACTATACAAATGATGTAGCCACCGTTTGGTAACTCGTGTGTTTTGGTTTATAAACATGTTTATAAACTATACAATTTCTCAAACCACTTTTTAGCCGCACACATTTTCTTTCTCCAATTTTCAATCACAACCTTTTACCTTAAAATCATAAATAAATAAGTTTATAAACAAAACAGTATTATTTAAAGAATTTTTTCAAAATTTGTGAGAATTCTAATTCTTTATAGTTGAGCATTCGTTGATAGTTTGTATCGTTAATCAAAACATTTTGTGCGTTCAATTTTTTTTTATATCTTGTAATGGTATTTACAGTAAAATCTTTTCTTGCTATTATTTCGCACAACGCACATGTGTGATACTAGTTGTTGTAATATTACAAACTTAATTAATTGTACGTATTTTTTGAAACACCTTCATTACAATGGATTAATCCGTAATTTACCCTTCTTTTTTTAACCCAAATAATAATAATAATAATAATAATAATAATAATAATAATTGGGGTGAGCTCGTGGGTCCCGCAACCGAGGATATTGTCTCATGCATGGAGGATTGTCATAAGCTGAAAATGGGATTTGATCATATGTATCAATTGAGGCATTCATCATAATGAAGAACATTTTGCACGGCCAAAATTTGGAGTTTTGAATTTCATGAATTATAAGTGTTACGTATTCACTATAACCAACAAAATCATATACATGTAAAATGGAAATTCTACTAGTGATTGCTTGAAAAATATGCTCGAGTTGAATCTCTTTTCGACTCTTTTAACACAGATTTTGTGCTACACGGGAGATTTAACTTGCTCGAAGTCCACCTACATCAAATTGCCGATTTATGAGGTTCCACAATGTAGCATTTTTTTATGAGGAAACTGAATGTTTATTAACTTTTTTGATAGGATAAGAAAACTATAGACGTTGTTGTGAATTTTAGGGGAAATGTAGCCTGCACCAAATCGCACAGCAGCATCTCTCTGACATTTTGTTTTATTTTCTGGGTAAGAACTGTCAAATGATGACAGTGACTTCTTTGTTATGCATGCAGGCCAATTCCATTCAATTTGTACCCTCCAAGAAATAGGTGCAACTTTATATCCATTTCTAGCTATTCATCCTCAAAACCCACATTCATTTGTCTGGCGAGAACTTAAACCCCTCTCTGGTTTATGCATTTTTTTCATTTCAAGTCTCTTGCGCATCAATTTCTAACATTATTGCTAGAGGTATGTTTTCAACAGTCTTTTTCTTCCGATGTTTAAGATTAGTGCATTCTTTTTGGTTAATGTTAGACCATCACTAGCATTGAAGTGATTCAATATCCCAAGATGGGTAAGTGAAATGCAAGAACACTACCCTCGTTGACTGCACGTAATGTGGATGGAAATAGTACTGTTTTCAATTTTTTCAAACCGTTGCTGAGTTAAATCATGGTTCTATCATTTCAAAGCTATGCTCATGAGTATTTTGTTGGCTGAGATTTTTTTGGGTCAAAACTTGAAACATTTCAAGTCTCTTGTCCCCGCTGATGTATTTTGTTGCCTGTAATTCTACCATGTAATCGAGTAAAAGAATCTGTAAAATTGCGTTCTCCATTTCTGAGTATAAAGGGGTTCTGTTTTTATAAAGGAATGCAGGCAATGACGGATGCAGGTGTGGCATTTCTGCTAGAATGTGGGAAAAACTTTTTCGATTCCCACATTAATTTGCTGGATGATGTGAAGGAGAAGGTGGAACAGCTGTACAGGGACTTGTCTATGTTTAAAGGCATAGTCAATCAGTACACAAAAAAAAGCAATATGAGTTCCATTGAAGTAGAGTTTGTGAAACAAGTCAGGGATTTGGTATACCGCTCTGAAGATGTGATTGACAAATATGTTCACGAGGTTTCTGCAGTAACAATAATTTCATTTTGTAAAGAGATGAGACTTGAAGCGCTGAGGAGCGAGATCGACTCTATTAGGACAGAAGTGAAGCATATGTATGATATCAAGTATATTTCTGAGAGTTTACTAGTTGGGGAAGGACGTGATGGCTGCAAACACAAAGAAAAGGTAAAAATCTCATTCCATGGACGGATCCACGTCTTGAACAAGTTCTTTTATCTCCTTTCCTCTTGAATGCTGGTAGAATGAACTGTTGAAGAATGATGAGTGATACTAACTTTTGTTTGATAGTTGATACTAAATTTTGTTTGGAACTTCTGCAATGGTAGGTATAGCTGTTACAGATGGGAAACGTCATCTGACTTTTCTACTGCCAAAGAATTCCAGAATGTTGATAAACGATGTTTGGATTTGATCTCAAGTTGAACTGCTGCTGCTTTTGATTTTATTCAATATACATATTTTTGCCTTATTTTGCATCTCCTTTTAGAACTTGGGAGTTGGAAATTTCGTGACAACTTGCTATTACAAATTGGAAACTCAAGTTTGAATAGCTAGACTGAAAGTTGCAGTGTACTGCATTTTGTCTTGAGTTCTATCCTTTATTATTAAGCTTTTAAGTCTTCTCTTGTGGTGTAGATTGTCAACCTTTCTTTAAAGTCAAATAGGAAAATGCAGCTCATCGCACTTTGCCTTGTGTTAATATCCTTCACTCTTGAGCTTACTCGCTGTTCTTCCTAAGAGTCTTTTAGTATTGGTTGCGGGAAAGAGTACATTATCCAACGTAAAATTAACCGACTGTAGAAATTATTTTATGGGGATTTAAGATTATATATATATATATTATAGTTCTTGATGAGATTTTCTTGGACAATTAGATTATCAAGCATTGATAACTTTTATACAAATTTAATTTAATGGGGTTTTTTTTGCATTACTCGTGTTAAGTTTTGTTAGTGATCAAATGATCAATTTATGTGCGTTAAAACAATTTTTGCATGCTACATTTCGTGAACAGTAATTGCCTGGCCATACTGTTTGTTAATTACATCATTTTTTAATTGTAATGAAGGTTCATAAATTTTACTTATTTCACACTTGTATTTTCAATTTCTCCGTCATATTTTGTTCCTAAACTTTTATTAGTTAATTAACACAATATTCGTGACGACGACCAGAAAACAAAAGATATAAGAGGTATCAGTGCTTGATACTCCTTTCGTCCCATAAAGATGGTCTCATACCCATTTTCAAATAAATTAAGAAATGTCAATTAATGTTGTTGAAAAAATAAGTTTTACAATTTTTTTCTAATATAACATTAATAAATTTTGTAGTTTCCCACAAAATTGAAAGAGTATAAGTTCATTTAGACTAATAAAAATTACATTAAGAGCCTGTTTGCTAATGGTAAAAATTTTACCTCAAATTTTCAAATTCAATCTCAATCATCCATTTTTAGTCAAACCCACCATTTTTTACTTTTCAAACTTTTTTAAACCACACGTCCATAAAAAAAAAAAAAATCACAAAAATCAAAACTTTTCACATTACCAAACAGGCTCTAAATAAGGGCAAAATGAAACCTAAAATATTAACTTCACTCTCAAAAAAGAAAGTGAACTATCTTTTTGGAACAGATAAAAAAGGAACAGTGAATTATCTTTGTGGGACGGGGAGTATTTTTTTATTATTAACCTTGACATTGATATCTATATAAATTGTGTTACTAATCAATTTAATTTTCCTAAAAAGAAAATTTTCTTTGGGATGTTACTTTTTTTTTTTTTTAAATCAATTGAGTTATTTTTTTATATCTAAAAGATTCAATGTAAGACGAGAATTAAAATGCGCAATGTCTTAAAAGACACGTGAGTGTTAAAGAATAGTCATGGCCTAATAAATTGTAGATTAAAAACTAGAATGTGTCGATTGTGGTTTATGATTCAAAGTATTTTGCCCCTCTTTCTTAAACCAATCCACAAGTAGATTGATTCTGATCACTCATTGATTCGTCTGGTATCTAAATATATGGAAATTTGATAAATCATCTCAAAACTGGAACTTGAAGAACAACCAGTTCACCGGTCCAATTTCTTCTGCGCTCACTCATATTCCTAACCTTGGAACTCTGTAAGTGACCTTGTCTTTCACTTGGAGACTCTTTATTTTGTTTATTATGAAATTCCTCCAAGTTAATAGTCCTTTGTTCTTGCAATTCATATTGCTCTTCATTGGCATATTTCTTTAGTGATCTTGCTCAAAATCAGTTCACAGGTGAGATACCAAGATTGGTACGCTAGAATGAAGTACTTCAGTACTGTAAGTGAAAAATGGTTGTGGCTTATAGCTATCATCATTGTTTAGTTAGTCTACGAATATGAATTTTCTTCCCTTCCAATGTATCTTGTTGCGATGTGTAAGAATTCTTCATCATTTTGTCACATGTCTAAAATAGTAGTTTGCGCAGAAATTTATTAACAACATCATTGCCCCCCGATATGGGCCAGCTCACTAGCCTGTAAGGGTGGACGTGGTTTGATTTAGTTTGGTTCTGGTTTTAGAAGAACCAAACCAAACCATAAATCGATGATTTTTTACTAATAAAATCAATTAATTTTTTAAAAGATTCGTGGTTCTGGTTTGATTTTGGGACCATTACTTGAATTTTTAAATAATAAATGTAAATTAAAACCTGTTTATATTCGCTTCTTCATTATAATCCATCTACATCATTATTAAATAAAAAATAAAATTTGTAGTTAACAAAACAAGAATTTAGAAAAAGTAACATGTTATTCTAAGTCAAAGAAGAAGAAATTCGTTTGAATGAAGCTCGTCGACCCGTTGAAACTTAGAGAATCGAACATAAATGCCATTTAGACTTATAGTTACAGGTTACGATCAAGTTCTGAGTCTCATTCTATCGTGGTGCCGTGTGAGTTAGGGATGAAATTTGCAATTTGAGTTTGGGTTAACTTTTGAGAATTTACGAATTGAGCTGAGATTTATATATACATATAAATTTTAAAAATAAACATCAATGCCGTCGATGGTGACTAAGGAGTGCAACAATTACTTTGTTATAGGAATGCAAGTAAAGCACTGTGAATACGTCTCTATAATTGAAAAAGAAGAAAAATGAATTAGAATTAGAATTAGAATTTAGATTTATGATTTAAAATCTTTGTATAATAGAAAATGCGATAAAATGTATGATAAATAACATTTTTGTACATTTCACATTTATAATTTTAGATTTAAATTTTTTGGTGAGATGAATATCCATTAATTTGTAAAATATATATATATATATATATATAAAAATTTAGTTTGGTTCTTGGTTCTAGTTCTGGTTCTGGAAAGAGAATCGGAACCAGAACCGTAACCAAATGGAGCCTATCAGCCATAGATATCAATTTAACCACACACATCTTACATTCAAGTCAAACAAATGCTGTGTGCAAACACATGCACCTGCCAGTAAGAATACATCCTCTATCATGGCAACTGACATCTTGCCATGAGGATATCACTTCTTACTCAGAGTACATTATCACCGCTCTCCACTAGGAAAGTCGCATTGTCCACCTTCGAGCAGTCAGTCGAGTCTGCTCCACCTTTTGGACAATTTCTTCTTACGTGACCGGATTGTCTACAGTTCCAACATACAACCTTCTTCTTCATGGAGTTACCCCTCTTTCACTTTTCAGTAACAAGCAAATTATTTCCAGATGAATTATCGCCTCCACCTAATCTTCGTTCTTTAGAGATCAACTTACTTGTAACTTCTGCAATGTCCACCGTTTCTTTCACGTACATCAAAATTGGCTTGATGTGCTCAAATGTGGATGGAAGAGACCAGATGAGCCTCAATGCTTTATCCTCATCTTCAACTTTGACTCCAATAGATTCCAGTTCAGAAACAATCCCGTTAAAAACACTAAGATGGTCGGAGATTTTTATACCTGCGCTTATTCTCAACGAATGAAACTGTTCCTTCAGATACAAGCGATTTGACAAGTTCTTCGTCTGATACAACTCTTCCAGTTTTTCCCAAAGTTCCTTAGCAGCAGATATCTTATCAATATTTGCAAGAATATTCTTAGCCAAACAAAGTCGTATAGTACTAGCAGCTCTCAAATCCAAATCTTCCCAATTTTCATCACTCTTGCTGGATTCAGTTTCTTTTTCTTTTCCTTAATCAGAACTCTCGGTTGGTTTTCTTTTCAAAGCTTTGTGCAGACCCGCCTGAATTAAAATATCCCTGACTTGTACCTGCCACAAGCCAAAATTAATTCTTTCATCAAATTTTTCAACGTCGTACTTGACAGGCATATTTTTTTTCTCTCCAAAAAATATTCGAACCACCTGATGCTCTAATACCACTTGTTGGGAATTACACGTTGATTCCCTCTTCTTTAACCCACATGATTTTTTGATGTTCAAGAAATAATTGAGCAACAAGAAAATAAATAACAACGAAGCAAAATTTCTGGATCACTAAGCCTTTCACTATATAATAAATTATTACAATTATATAGAATTTCACTCACCAACCCAATCTCATAAACTACAGAGAAAATACTAATAATAAACTTCTATCTAACTCATGTTTTTACCCTTTGAATTATCTCACAAAGAGTTCACAAGAAACTACATAGATAAAACTCTTCAATTCTCTCTAATTAGTCTCACATAAGATTCACAATATTATGGCTCCCCAACACACATATTTATAGGTAAAAACAACCTCTAGAATATGTAGAATTCGTGTCTAAGTAAGTTTCCTTATTGTAGTAGAATACCAAAATAAAGTATTTTATTTTCTTTTTCACCATTAACTTGGTTTCCAAGTTAACCATTTTAATAGGAAAATCAATTGTCCAAGATATTCTCATTTTTAATTTGGGTCAAATATCCCAACAGGTGGTGATGTAGGTAGCTCAATGGTGGAGGTGGTATAACAACGAATTTTAGTAGTTGCAATGCCAACGATGTAACAGTGTTTGTTACAAGTGATGATACCGACGACTGCGATGTAACAACAAATGTTACAATGATTGCAGTGACGCAATAGAGAAAACATGTTGTGCAATGTGTGTAACATAAAAACATGCAATCTTAATATATACATTCTCCGTCTTAATTATATAGACTGTCATTCCTTTTTCTGTTATCCTAATTGTATCGATATGTTTCTTTATTGAGAAATATTTATTTTGTTTGTTTATTAATGTACCATATTCATTACTTCCAATATTAATAGTTTTGATACTAAAACAAGGGTAAGTTGAAATTTTCTTTACAAAAATTACTTTTTCAATAACATTAAGGCCATGTTTGATTGACCAATATTTTTCATGGAAAATGGAATTTGTTTTTCAATTCCCACTTTTGACTTGTTTGATATGTAAAAAATTTCATGGAATTCATTTACTTGGCATGAGTCATATCATTCCCAATTCTTTGTTTTCAAGGAATTTATATTCTTGGCAAGCCAAATTGGTGGGAATTGATTTTCTAGGTAAACTAAAATTCACTTTATTTTCTTGCATTTTGGTCATCAATTTTCTTATTGCCCTGATTTTATACTTGTTCTTCCAATTTGACGCTTCAATCTTCAATTTGATCTAATTAATCCGTGGTCAAATTCAATCTCCATTCTTTGATTTGATTCAACTTTTTAATAGTTGCAATTTAGTCCTTCAATTTTCTAAATCTAACAATTTAGTTAATTTTTCACCATTTTCATATATTTTCATATTATTTATTTATTAAATGATATTTTTCACCAATAAAATTATATGTAAAATATTATCAATCAAACAGCAAAATATGGAATTCGTTTTCTTTCCAATCGAATTTTACCCTTACAATCAAACACATCCTAAATCCACACATAGTTTCCCTTTACAATAACTTTCTAAATTTGAAAATTTTTAACAAAAAAATGGTGTATTAAATATTTTAGTAAGTATTATGGTACATGTGTCATTAATGACATTAATATCCGTTCTATACTATTAATGACATCAAGATGTTATTTTTTAATATATAAACTATTTTTTATAATAATAATAATTATTTTGATAATTATGTATTATTTTTAAGTAAAAAAATTTTGCAATATGAGTGTCAAATCAAAGATCTTAATGAGAAGTTTAGTACAAACTGACAAGTGAGAGCAAACTTTAAACCTATTGTCCGTAAAATCGTCTCAAAGACCAAAGGTAAAATTTTTATTTTTTATTTTTCCTCAATATCACATTCATTTTAAATTATATCCTATAATACTATCTATAATTTCTAAACTAAACTAAATTCAATTAAGTTGTGTTAATTTTTACAACTTAAGATTTTAATCAATTCATTCATTATTTTGACCATTATTTTTATTTATTTACTGATTTTATTCATTTTCTATTATAAATTTAAATAACTACTCTATGCAAAATATATATTACAAATTTTAATATTATTTCATATAATTTTTATTAAATAATCGATCGATCAACAATTTTTATTAAAATATAAAAATAATAGTGTAACAATATGATAAAGAAATTGCCAATATGAAGTAAAAGAACCAATTAATGTAACATTTTTATTAAAATTTATGATTATTTCTTTTAGGAATACACTTGAAATTAATAATTAATGCTCAAAATCAAAATATACAAAAAAAGTTCATCCTACATATCTTTTTGGGAAGAATATATGATGAAGAACAATATATAAAAAGAAAAGCGTCGGTCCTAAGGATAATGTGCAAGTTTAGTTTTGCACATGTATTGTATGAGTCTAATTTTACAGTTCAAAAGTTAATTTAAAAATGAAAATTTTATTTATTGAATATTAAACTCATAAATCGAGTTGATATATTCACGATACATTCATTAAAATACTTAATTCATTGTTCGTTTCCTTGAAGAAATGGTAAAACAATTCATCGGTCCGCAATTTTTATTAAAATATTTAAATAATAATTATATGTAGCAAAAAATGGTAAAACTTTATTGTTTAATTTTATTAGACAAAAAAACTCATTATATATATTTTATTTAGATTTTCATTAACATTTTTTTTAATTTTATTGACATAGAATTAAATATGCATTTAATTATATTCAATTAAATGCATTGCATTAAGAAAAAAAAAATTAGTTATGCGAATCGTCTTTGGGTTGAATTTCACTTTCGTGCATCGCAAATTTTGAAACTGATTTTCACTTTCATGCATCGTCAATATTACTTAATTTGTTACATTCGTTTTAATATATGACCGCATACATTTAATTTGTTGTAATTACTTTATTTTATGTAAATATAATATTTTGAGGGTTATTATTTCAATTCATGGCATTCAAAAATATTTGGAGAAATTTTTTTATTTATTCTATACAACATAAGTTTGAAAAGTGGCATTATCTAATTTAAGTTTGAGCAATTTTTTAAAATATATTTTATCTATAACAACTTTTGTATATCACACAGATGTGAGCAACCACAAACTATACAAACATTTTAGTATTTAAAGAGATCTTCCAAAATTTATTACAATTCTAATTCATTTCTATTTTGAGAATTCGTTGACAATTTGTATTATTAATCAAAACAAATTGTGTGTTCATTTTTTCTATTTTATAATGTATTTATAGTAAAATAATTTCATATTATTCTTCTGTACAATGCACATGTATGATATGAGTATACAATAACCATAGTTTTAGCTCTACATTAGATGCACGGGAGCTCTCGGCCATTCCATAAGCTACCTAGCGGAGGCGCGGCCAGGAGAATAAGAAGATTTGAGAAAAAAATGAAATCTTATCCCAAGTCAAGTTACAGGGCATGACCTTTACGGATGGTGTCCACCCAAAGATTGTTATTATCATACTAAACTCCAATGACTAAACTCTATTCAGTAGGCTAAAAAAATTGTAGCACAAAAAAATGTAATGTGACAAAAAAAAAAAAAAAAAAAGACTGTACTTTCAGAAAGGTTTTAAATAATGATGGAATTAATGAACTTTTTAAGTGTATTCGTAAATTGTACCCTTTAATTTATTTTCAGAAAATTAACTGAAAAAAATACAAATAAAAAATTAAAGAGAATTTAGTCCATAATCCATGTTAAATACATGAAATTGGATATTTCCTCACAAAAAAAGTTAAAAACTGATATATGCCACCTACCCCTATGCATTTCGTTGAAATATCACCCAACCCCAAAAAATAAAATAAAATAAAATAAAATTGAAATGTAACTGCCAATATCACGCTCTTGTATCCCTTGTATCTTCAGCCCAGGTTGTTTCAAGTGCACAAGTAACGTAATTTTGGGCCTCCGAGTCTCATTGAATCCTTGTAGATCGATTAAGGATAAGCCCAGGCCCAATGTCAAGTGATGATAGGTCATAGGTAGGGATGACAACGAGAAGGGAAATTCCCGACAAAGATTGGGATGGGGGATGAGGATGAAAATGCATCCCCAAACCAGGGATGGGGCGTGGACGGGGATGACCGTCTTATCCCCATCCCGTCCCCGATCCCCAATTAACAAGTTACATTAAAATTTAAAAAGTCAAAAAAAAAATTCCTATATTATCTGTACAAAAGTCTTATGATGTCAAATTTCTTGTATCAAAAATTTATTACTTATCAAGTTATAAATTTTAAATGATTATTTTGAAAAAGTTACTATTATTAGTTATTAACCTTATCGAGTTGTATTTTCTTATCTAATCAAATATAAAATAACGACACTAACAAATATATATACTAGATGAATGTCCAAATAATGTGTAAAGATTATTGGATTTAGAAAATGTTAGGGTTATTCCCTGCATGTTTCCTTATATTGTCCGCATAAAATTATTTTAAAACTTAAAAAAAAAAAACAAATGGGGATTTAAACGGGGATTTTTCCATCCCCACCCCACCCTGCCCCGTCCCCATCCCCAACCCGCCCAATTCCCGATAAAATGGAGACGGGACGGGGATGATGATGGTACATCACTAACGGGGCGGGGACGGGGAAAGACATCCCCGTCCCGTTGTCATTCCTAGTCATAGGCGCCCAAGATGATTCTTTTGGGGTTCATATTTTTAAATTGATTTTTTATTGTTTTCGAGATAAGATATGTGATTGAAAAGTAAAGAGTATTAAATTTAAATGATTAAAACATGATTTAAGAAATTGTGTTGTTTATAAATTGATTTATAAATTATAATGATTCTGTTACAGAACAGAGTAGCCCAATATCTACGCTAATAGTCTTAGCGCATATTTTGTAAACATCACATTATCTTTTTAATCAACAATAGCAAAAACTTCCACATCATCAATTATCATCCTCATTGTGAACAACATTGTGCAATTATCTTTATTCTTTCATAAATACTACCCATTTATCTATTAGTCATTAATATAAATTAAATTATGTGACCCAAGTGAAATTAACCCTTTCTGCAGTGCCGGACAAATAAAGATGATGTGTTCTAGTCAAAGAAAACAAGTACTTGAATGGACATTTATTGACTTCACAATGGTTAATTTTCACTTTCCACCTATTGATCCCAAAATGTTTTATTTTTCCTTTTCAGTACAATATACATGAAAGAATTCTATACTAGCAATACATGATAAGCCGAACATCGGAGATTCTCAAATAGAGAGAAGAAAACAGTGGTTCGTAAATTGATATATAACATGTTGCACCATATAAAATATAATTTTCTATCTCCCAGGCTCATATCCGAATTCATTTAGGAGTTACTACTTTTATCCATCATTTTTATACATCTATCCCACACTAAGCTCTTATTTGATTCTCATTATAATTAAATTTTTGAAGAAAATACATTTTGTAATAGTTATAACTTTTGAAGAATGTGTGGTAAAAAATTAAGAGAGGGAAAAATGTATTGAAAAATATGTGATTGAAATTAAGAGAAAGAAAAATGTATTAAATTATAATAGAGTTCAAACAAGGGCTAAATCGATACATATCAAAATTTTAAGATTTTAAAAAAATACTATATTCATCCAATTACATTCCAATTTGAATAGTAAATTTACATGTACATCCACCTTTACATTTTGGTTTATCTTCTATTTATCTGCTCTTTCTCTCTTTCAAGTCGTATACGAGAAAACAATTGAAAATGACGAAACATATATAAAGGAAGTTGAATTAATTGTCTTTGATTGTACATAATGTGTAGGCATCACTTTTCTTGGACATGTTTTGGATAGCTAAGCATCAGACTAAAGCTTACTTTTAAGTAAATTTTTCTTTTTGAAAAAGAAATGGGACCATTTCTAGATTACTTTGTGTCCTCCTAGCAAAAGAGTCATGCTTATAATATTTTCTTTATTGTTCCATTCATAAAATGTCAGCGAAGGGATAAATTTCGTTTCTACACATGAAAGATATGCTTTTACAAGTAGTAAACAAATTTTTATAGACCAAGGGAATAGCTCAAGTGGTTGGACTTTGGAGCACCCCTATCAGGTTCTTGGTCTTGGCTTCTAGTTTTCCCTCCCTTTGATCCCCAAATGTAATGATCAAAAAAAAAAAAAAAAAAAAGTTTTTATTATTTAGAACTTACAAGGCAGGGAATGTTTTTACCGCAAGCAAAACTTGAACAAGTCGGGAAGTTTTGCTTATTTTCAGCTTTTCTTGACAGTATGTAATGTTATTCTACAATGAAACGCTAAAAAACACTACATCTTGGCTTCCTATTTAGCATTGACAAAAAAATAAAGGTTAATTTTTTTTTTTTTTAAAAGCTACTTAAGCCTCCATTTGGTAAACATATTTATAAACAACTTTATAAATAAGGCATTTCTCCAATTCATTTTTTAACTATAAACATTTATCCAAATCACTTTTTAACTACATATTTAATTATCTCGAATTCACATTCTTTGTTTAACACTTAACATTTTAAGTGTAGCCAAATTTGCATTTGCTTATGAGTTGGTAACCCCACCCCCATCTCACACAAAAAATTGGATCATGCTGCCTACATAGATGAAATGTATAGGAAGTATTGCAGATGCACGATCGATATGAATGGATCGACTGTATGTGCATAAGTCATTCTAATCAACAGATGCACGTCACGCATGCATGTGTCAAGTTTTATGTACATTTCATCTGTACATGCAGAATTATCCAAAAAATCTACCATCTTGACAAGACACATGTACATTTCATATCTGTACACGCAGAATTATCCAAAAAATCCACCGCCCTTTCCTCCACCTTTCCTTCCATAACCATCACTACTATATAAGTCACCTCACCTTAGACACTGGACTTTAGAATTTGTACTATTATAGCCTTTCCATAATCCTAAATTTTACTAGGAAAAAGAAAATATGGTTCCAACCGCTCCCTCATTTTCCGGTGGTTTCCACTTTTCATTTTAGTTCTCACTGTTCTTCATTCATTTTAAATCGCCCTAAATCTCTTCAAAAGTCACAAAAAGGAATCTAGAATATCATTTAAAAGCTCCAGACATGTTTTCTTCAACAGATGATCCCTTTGACACGTTCAAAAGATCGTTTTCGTATGATCAAAACCCGATTTCCAGACAAGATGACACTCAATGTTTCTTAAACATCCCTTCACCATTTTCAGACAACCACGAGATGCCCTTGAATCAAATATTGTCACAAAATCAGTCCATGGGAGGGACTAATATTACAAATTACAAGGAAGGAACAGAAGCTACTATTGAGCCCCACAAGTTGAATGAAACTTCTGCAGATAAAGTTCATTGTGAGGCTATGACGCGGGCGAGGAAGAGAAAACTCGGTCCAAACCCTCGAAAGAGAACCGGGAAGAAGGATAGGCACAGCAAGATTTGCACGGCAAAAGGAATAAGAGACAGAAGAATGAGACTTTCAGTCCAGGTTGCTAGAAAGTTTTTTGATCTACAAGACATGTTACGCTACGATAAAGCGAGCAAAACCATTGATTGGCTATTCGCTAAATCGAAAAAGGCAATCAAGGAACTGACCAAAAACCATCATCAAGCAAAGATTAGTTCCGGCAATGATAATGTGAAGAGTGAGTGTTTTGTCTCAGGATGTGAAGTAGCATTAGCAATAGAGGAGAATTCAAACAATGCATTCAAAGGAGTTTCAGCAACAAGTGTAAGTCCAGGTAATCGACATGAGAAAGATGATCACATAAACTATATTTGCGAAGTAGTTGGTAAACCAAAACCTAATACGAGGGAGTCCCGGGACAAGGCAAGAGCAAGGGCAAGAGAGAAAACGATGATGAAACGCCTTGAGAATTTGAGCCAGTGGCGAAAATCAAACCTCAACGAATTTCAAGAATTAGGGTTTTCCTCTAGCCCATTTGAAGCTGTAGAAGAATCAAGTTTGGGTGATCGGGAAAGGGTTTCTCCACATTGTTGTCACTTATCTGGGAATCAATTAGATGATGAGGACACCATTGAGAAATTCCTTGGGGCTACAACAAGCTTAAAATCTTGCCCTGTTTCTGATTATCAGTGTTATGATGCAGCTGTCTCAGGTGGCATAGATTCCGACAGCAATTTCACGGGTTTTCTAGGAGATTGCGAAATGAACAATGATATGTTCAATTCCAATAACTCTGAAATGGAAAACATGGTTTCATTTGCAGGTGACCCTTATTCTTACTTTACCTCAGATTTTCTGTTTCAGCAATAAGCGCCTACGAGATTTGATATATAAGAATTTCAATTTTACTTTCTGTCTAATAAGGGAGATCAATCAGCATGATCATCAATCTTGTACTAGTGTGTTTAATTGCATAAAATAAACTTCTTTTTTAACAAAAAAAAATAAAAAAATATCTTGGATGGCTAGCTATAAATTAGTATGTATTTTGAATTTATAGCATTATTAATTTGCTCAAGTTCTGTACTCATTTTATTAATGGAAGAGAGAAATTGTAAAATATGATCTAGGATTTCTTGTAATATTATTTGTTGACGGTTGGCAACACATAGCGTATCCAGTCAACACATAGTTTGTTCCTCGTGAAAGATTGAGGGTTCGAATTCTTGAGACGCGCCCATTCAATTGGATAAAAACCTTTCACATGGAAGAATCCATGTATTACGGTGTATACAACAAGCTGCCATCTATCAAACATTATCCAATAATGTTTCTTTACAACTTTGCATTTCTTTCTTGTTCAAAATCTACGGGGTATACAACAAGCTGCCATCTGTCAAACATTATCCAATAATGTTTGTTTACAACTTTGCATTTCTTTCTTGTTCAAAATCGACCAACGTACGTAGACTCCTTAGAAACTATACTTGTATAATTAACAAGCTAAGAAGTTTGAATAAATATCAAGTCTTCGTTATCTTGGTTTAATATTGTTTGATAAAGCCAACTTTTTCTGGTTGAATTATTGGTTATCAACATATCATTTTTTTTCATATATTTATTATTTATTGATTTACACATTGAAGGAGATGGACAAGACACTAATAATTACTTCTAACACCATAAAAGCTCCCTCGAAGAAGCATGTCATCGTTTTAAAAGTTTGAAGAAATATGGCAGTAAACAATAACTCAGAATTCATCTGTCCCTTTATTTTTTTTATATTAATGAATCGTGTGATGAAATTATACTAAATTAAACCATGTTTTCTAAAATCAAACATCCTCTTCAATCCATTAATATCTTTTAAACAAAGGACTATTTTCATCAAAATCAAATTAGAATTCTAAAAATATAGCTGCCCGTTTGCTCTATCAAGAATTTTTATCAAGAATTTTCAAATTCAATCTCAACCATCCATCATTAGTCAAGTCCACAATTTTTTACTTTTCAAACCAATCTAAACCACACATCTATAAAAAAACACAAAAAAACCATAAAAACCAAAAACTTTCCATGTACCAAACGGGCTCTAAGGCTTTAATGTTTGTTTGGTGAAACAAAATAAATTGCTAAAAAAAGTTTAGGTCAACATTAACAATTATTTTTAACTACATATTTTATGAAATTCACAAATTTATTAACTATTCAACCACTCATTTCATCAACTTTTATAGAAAAATTAGTGAACCGTACTAAAATATGAATCTGTCCAACCTTTTAGATCAGAAGGGTCTTTTTGTGCCAGTTCAAACTAAGAAAAGTGCATATTTCTCAACATTCGTACACCGTGCGCGAGAGTGTAGATTAAACCTGTTTTAGAAAATGAATAATAGAAAATTGTTTACTGGGCCACTTTGACGGAATTTTTGAAAGTTAAAAAATAGATTATGAAACTAAGAAATTACTTTTGAACATATTTGAATTATTTTATGAAAGTAATTCATCTGACTAGAAGATCTTCTACAAAAAACTAGAAGAGCTCCTGGATGAAATATACTAATTATTAATTAAGTTAATTTTCTCAATAACTCTTCTATAAGAATAAGAAAAAAAAAATTATGTCAAACTAACCCTAGCTAGGTCAATTTAATAGTAACTAGACATGCATAAAATGTTGTTGAAGCTGTCTCTATTAATTACTTACAAACAATTGGTCTCTTAAATTAATATTTATAATACTTTGTGGACATGGGCCGGATTAATGCAAGGGCTGCCATTCCATAAAGGATATTTGGAATGCTCTCTTGAAGCAGACTCCATACTCATGTCTTTGTCTGGTACACGAGTAATAGATTGCAACACTTACAGTCATTTTCTATTATTTAATACATAAATTTTAATCGAAACACCAATGACACTTTTAACTGTGGGGGAATCTATGAACTTTCTCAACTTTGGACACCAATGTAAATTTACTCAACTTCCTAAAAACAGCTAAAAATGACCTAGAACTCAAGAGACACTACATTCGCTATGTGATCATCACGAGTCCAAATAAAAAATTAAAAAACAAAAACAAAAACAAAATACCGGCACTAAATCACACGAGATATTTATGTTTTATGCGTCATCAAATTAACAATATTTAGAGTGAAAAACTAATCTATTTTGCCATAATATCTTTGGGGCACAAGAAATTTACTTAGTTCATACCATTTATAATGTTATTTCATTCTTGTATTAACCAAAAAAAAAAAAAAGGTGAATAGCCAAATTAAATTTGACATTTAATTAACTACACATGCTAAATTTAAAATAAATACATAACAGAATTATACGATTACATTTAATCCTTAATCTTATTTATTCAAGATATGATATGCAATTAAGTAATATTATTTAGCATTAGTGGTGTTTAACACCCGTCTAAGTGACAATACATTATTTGTATGTCATTGTTATATGCCATATTTGTTTTACTTGTGTTTGATTTGTATTTGGATCGAGTAGCACTCAATCGATTCCCATACACGTAGTTGGCTTAGTTCTACATGATTGTTATTCATTTTAGATGTAACGTATGTCCCCTCCAGTGCTGTATTATTGATTTTGGTTTTTAAAAAAATTGTATCTTAAACTTGAATTTTCGGGTTGAGATACTTCCTCAAAAATAATAATAATAATAATAATAGTAGAGGAAGGAGGTGACAATACATGTTGAGTCAAAATATGGAACCTCAACCAATCATTTAATGCTACTCGTGTTTGTCATGTAGACTAATGTTAAAAAGTGGTGGATTACTTGTAATACTATATACACGTCGGATGGTAAATAAACTAGTCAATTCAGAATTGAATAGGGCAAGGAAATTAAATGCAGTGCCGACTTTGGTTTGTACAACGTATCAAGTGGTTTTTTATGGTTTGTGAGTCCTTTTCATTTTGACTATAAATTCAATACTAATTAGCAAATTAATGGGCTACATTGATAAATACTCATGACATTAATAGAGACTTGCCAAAAGACACCAAATGCACCACAAACAAGAATGACCCTTTAGGGCTTTTCCATTGCAACAAAGAAGAAACTACTAATGTTTTTTTTTTTTTTTTTTTCAAAATGTATTTTTTCTTTAAATTTATCTCTACTTTCATTTTTATTCGTTTTTTTTCTTTCTAGACACGCTATGCTACAGCACATATGTACATGAACTCAAATTACTATCAAAATATTATTAGAAGTTTCATTCTGCTCACGTACTTTTATTTGTCGAAAATATCTTGAATTTACATGTTAAAGACCGATAAGGAACAGATGAACAATACCCGTGCCCACGAATATGGTCTAAATCATCCTACCAGAGAATTTTATGTAGATGTCCATTTATGTTTCTCCTTTTGAATTTTTTACCCAAAATAATTTATGGGTCAAATTTAGGGGCCGTTCTCTTTGTGTTTCGATTTTGGATTTTGAGTTTTGGATTTTGTTTTGAATTTTGGATTTTGGTTGTTTATTTTGGAATTGCTGAAAATATGTTCTCTTTGTAATTTTGAAAAACTGTTTTCAAAAATTGAAAACTGGAAAATGCATTTACTTTGTAAATTTTTGATATATTTATTTTGTGATATTTTATATGTAAAAAATGATTGATTTGTTGAATTACATTAATTTTAATGTTAATAAATCAGTTAGTTCTCTATGTCAATAAATTCATCATTAATATTGTTTCAACTAAACAAAAATTTAACTTCATACCATCAAAATCTTAACATGGATTTATATATAATGATAAAATAATATAAGAATTTCAAGTGAAGTAAGTGTCTCACATTTACAACAACAACAATAATAATAATAATAATAATAATAATAATAAAAAATTACAAAAAAAAAAAAAAAATCTTAATATGGATCTATATAATGGCAAAATAATATAAGAACTTCAAGTGAATGAAGTGTCTTACTTTTACAAAAAAAAAATTAAAAAATTAAAAAAAAAATCTTAAAATGGATCTATATATAATGGCAAAATAATATAAGAATTTTAAGTGAATGAAGTGTCTCACTTTTACAAAAAATAAAAAATAAAAAAAATCTTAACATGGATATATGTATAATGACAAAATAACATAAGAATTTCAAGTGAAGGAAGTGTCTCACATTTAAAATAATAATAATAATAATAATAATAATAATAATAATAATAATAATAATAATAATAATAATAATAATAATAATAATAATAATAATAATAAATAAATAAATTACAAAAAAAAAAAAAAATCTTAACATAGATCTATATATAATGACAAAATAATATAAGAATTTCAAGTGAAGGAAGTGTCTCACATTTACCAAAAAAAAAAAAAAAAAATTCAAAACGTGCGTTTTGGATTTTTTAATACAAAATATCCAAAACGCAATAAATTCGTTTTGAGTTTTCTTTATATTTTTTTTTTTTGTGTTTTTGGAAAACACGTTTCTGAAAATGGACAAAGTGAACGCGTTTTCAATATTTTCAAAAATCGAAAACTCAAAACGGGCTCAAAACTTCAAAGAGAACGGGGCCTTAATGTTTTGAGATAATTGAAGTTGCTCATTAGGGCACTTGTTGAGATTTTAAAATTAGAAGTTGGGACTTTTGTGCAATATTAATTAACTTGGCTCTTAACCTAATGATTTTGAATTGACACACTTTTTGCTCGGAATACAATTCACGCACGGAAAGAGGCTGGGACATTACGTAGGCAGCGGGCGTGACTTTCTTGCTGGCCATTTTCTTCTACACACATACACAACAATAATAATGGATTAAAAGGTGCAACTTTTTCTAATTTTATTTGAAGAAGAAAGTGTTGATTATTAAATGAGTTCTTTTTCTTCAATGTTGAATTTCTCAAAATATTATTTTAGAATGGTTTATGTACTATTTATTCTTCATTATTGTTGTTATTGTTGGGGTTCCATTTATTATATTAGATGATGTATATTGTTGTTATAGTGGAATTGTTGGTTCGTCCTGTCAATTTTTCTTCTTATTGGAGAGTTTTACGACGTTAAATAATTATCGTATTACTATTTAGTATTCCGGTATTCTATTATTTGGATTCACTTGTTTGAGTTAGTTGAATTCCTATTTTAATTACACGGAGTTTAGGGAAAATATTTAGCTTTGCTATTTTATTGGCAATTTTATTTTTAGTCATACTAGTAATCGCACCCGTGCGATGCACGGAATAAATAATATTTATTGAATAAGTTGTAAAAATATAACGTCCGATAAAAATAACACAATAAAGAAATAATAATAATAACTTGCATACACAAATTGTGAATAATTTGTAATTTCATTTCTCCCTATAAGATTTCTTATTTTAATGCATAAATTGTATATTCAATATACAATCAAAATATCAAAAAAAAAAAAAAAAAGTTATGAATTGTATTTTTTTTAACAGTTAATTGTTCATTATCTAGTTTCCTTAGTTTATTTATTCATATAGAATTGATTATTCAAAAATAATTTTTTTTAATGTTCATTCACAACCACATATTATTTAAAAACTAATTTTTCAAAATTGCACATACTACTTTTTAACCACACATTCTAAAAAAAGAAAATCAATTTTTAACCACTCAATTTATTGATTTGACAATTATTTTATTTTTTATACTACCTTCTTTCACTTTCAATCACACATTTAAAACAATTTCTATAGTTTATATCAAACTTACTCATATTCAATGATTTCAAATACAATGTAACATTTTATTTTTCACCAACTATTGAAAATGGCCATGTTACCCACACACACACAAAACTATTTTTTGTGCATGTTAAATAAATGTATGAACTATATTTTATTTTTAAATAGAATAAGTTTGATAAAACCTTATATTTTTATTTTCTATAGAATTCAATGAATTAATTGTTAAAATTTGTAGTATATATTTTACAAATTGATGTTATTTTAAATTTATAAAAATTAAAAAATAGATAAATGAACAAAATGAGTAAATTTATAAAATTAATTTCAAAATTACCAAAGAGTTTATCGAAACCTGAAGTTTTAGAAATTAAAATGATTCAATTGAATTTACTTAGAAAGATCGGATATCATTATTTCTTTTAATTTGATAAGAAAAAAGATTTGAAATTAATCATTTATGTCAAATTGAAGTTAGGTAAGAAATGATAAATATCATTTTATGTCTTAGATGAGATAAATTAAAAAGATTAGATATTGAAAAAAATAAAAAGTATAAGTAAAACTTTTACCTTTATTATTTGAGGAAATTTTAAGAATGATATATTTAGAGTTTGCTCTCATTTGTTAACTTGTATTGAACTTCTCGTTAAGATCATAAATTTGACACATATATTGCATATTTTTTGACAAAAAAAAATATTACAATAATTATCAAAAGAATAAAAATAATATACAATTTGATCTTTTTATAGATTTTTTATTTTTTACAATCAATAAGTCATTTATTACATGTCACTTATAATTAATTTTGCATTAATTGAAGTTTCCTAATTCAATTATTAAAATAATTAATAAAATTACAAAGTTTCCTAAAATAGCAGGGAAAAATGGCGGGAAACTATGTGTGGATTTTTTTGACGGCTATACTATTATTATATATATTAAGATTTCTCAACAGTGGTATCAGAGTTAAATGTTCAAACTATGGGATTATTGCGAATATGATGGCGGATACCAAGTTTGAGGTGAAGCGATTTGACGGAAAGAATAATTTTAATATTTGGAAAAGTAAATTTGAAGATTTTCTTGTGTAACAGGGACCTTACAAAACTTTGCAGGGGCTAGAAGGGATGAAAGATGCAAATTTGGGAGAGCTGAGCGAAGACCGTCAGTACAATCAGATTGGCTTTTGCACCTGAGGTAAAGAATAGTGTTTTGAACTAGAAATCCACTTCTAAGTTATGGAAAACGCTAGAAAATTTATTTATGTCTAAGTCTCTAACTAATAGGCATTATTTGAAGAAACAATTATATGAGTTGAAAATGGATGATGATGTTGATGGAAGGGACCACTTGAATAATTTTAATAAGTGCGTGACTAAGTTGTTGAATGTGAATGTCAAAATTTAGGATGAAGATAAGGCTATTATTTTATTGTCTTCCTTGCCCAAATCATACGAGACGTTGGTGACCACATTGTTAGTTGGTAAATCTACTTTGACGGTGAACGAGGTTTAGACTGCTTTATTAGAGACAACCAATATGAAGAAACCAAGTGGTAATGTGAATGGTAATCGGGTTCTATTGACTACTTCTGATAATAAGTATGGTAGAGGTGAATCGCGAGGAAGAAATTATGGTCAGAAAGATCGTTCTCAATCTCGTCTAAGGAGAGATGTTGAGTGCTATTATTTTCATAAGACACGTTAGAAGAGATTGTAAAGAATTGACAAAACATCTTGAATCGAGGGGAAAAGGTAAAGAAATCTTAGAGAATTCAAATTCTACAAATGTGGTGGAGGAAAATTATGATCATGGAGATGTTTTATGTGTTGCTAATTATGAGAGTCTAGTTAGTGATTGGTTTCTAGATTCTGGATACTTTTATCACATGTGCCCAAATAGAGATTTGTTTGAGAATTATAAGTCATGTGATGAGTGTCATGTTTTTATGACTGATAATAAAAAACTCGAAGTCAAGGGTTCAAGTACTGTGAAGGTGAAGATAAAGATGTTTGATGGGGTGGTGAGAAGAATAACAGGTGTATTGCATGTCCCAAGATTGAAGCAGAGTTTATTATTGTTGGGAGCATTGGACACATTGAGTTATGAATATTCTACTAGAGCTAGTGTGATAATTGTGAAGAAATTATATGCCAATAATTAGATGTGAAAAGGTTGATAATTTGTACAAGCTAATATAGAAGATAATTTTTGGTGGAGCTGCCAGGTTGGAGTCGCACCGAGGGGGAGTCTTCTACTATTACTAAAGTTTGTGAAGTGACCAAGATGGGATCTGTGGCTAATGACACGAAAGTTGAAGAAATTAGTTTAAAGATGTCAAAACAAAAGGTGAAATTCCATGAATCTTTGAATATTGTTCATGCTTATTAGAATTTTGGGTCAATGTGGAGAATAATTTATAGGACAAATTTATTGTTTTTGGGTAATTGAAGTTGCTCATTAGGGCACTTGCTGAGATTTTAAAATTAGAAGTCGGAGGACTTTTGTGCAATATCAATTAACTTGGCACTTAACCTAATGATTTTGAATTGGCACACTTTTTGCTCGGAATACAATTCACGCACGAACAGAGGCCGGGACATTACACAGGCAGAGGCTATGACTTTCGTGCTGGCCATTTTCTTCTACACAATACACAACAATAATGGATTAAAATGCGCCACTTTTTCTAATTTTATTTGAAGAAGAAAGTGTTGATTATTAAATGGGTTCTTCTTCAATGTTGGATTTCTCTAAGTATTATCTTAGAGTAGTTTAAGTGCTATTTATTGTCCATTATTATTGTTGTTGTCGTTGGGATTCCGTCTATTATATTAAATGATGTATATTGTGGTTGTTAAGATTAATTCTTGAAGGTGTGTGTATTTGATTACCTCTAGATTTATGGTAAAAATCTAAGGAAGAAAAATATTGTATTCCTATTATCCCGTCGATTTTCCCTTCTCAATGGAGGGTTTTACGATGTTAAATAATTATTGGTGTTATGGCATTGCTATTTAGTATTCCGGTATTCTATTGTTTGGATTAACTTGTTTGAGTTGGTTGAATTCATATTTTAATCACACGGAGTTTGGAGGAAATATCAAGCGTTGATACTTGTGTTGGTAATTCTATTTTTAGTCCTATTTCCCAACACTTTTAGCTTACAGTTCTAGGCTTATTCTTTCTCTGGAGACGAGTACTAGCTATGCTTCTTTGCTCTTCTTGATAAGTTCTTCCTGGTGTTCAGGACTGTAGAAGGAATCTGGAAAATTCGTTCCTTCTGGTAAAGAACCAATTAAATTATGTTAGATAATGCTTTGCAATTCAATGAAAAAAATAAATAAATGAAAAAGATCCTTTGAATATTCATTGAGAAAAACAAATTGGATTTTATAGAAGGTGCAAACAAGGATAAGGATCTCCAAAATAAAAAGGCACAAAAAATAAAAAATCCAAGCAACAAAAGAAAATACTCACCATCTGTTGACTCAAATCTCCAGGGATATTTCAAAGTCAACAAAAGATTGAGTTGATCAACTGTTTGACTTTGAGATCTAATAACGGTAATGGATTGTCAAGGAAATTATCACTAGGTGGGAATCACTACGTACTAGTAAGACAACGAGATCGATAACAAACTAAATAAATTGTTATGACGTAACTTAAACCCAGTTTGTATCTGATCTAAATATTAGCTTTGACTATCATAACGTGCAATAACAAAAGTGGTATTGAAAGAGTATTTACTGCCCATTAATGATGTTTAAGACCTATATTTACAGGAAGACGGAATATAAACAAAATCATTACAACTTATACGGATATAAAAAATATTGAAATCAGTTTGATAATGATTGAGTGACATTGCTTCTTTGACTCGAACCGAGGATTCCCTTAGATATGATGCAAAACGGATTTTGTTCTATCTTTGATCATAGATTTCTTTATGAAAAATATGAATCAGAGTTTAAAGAAAGGGGGGGGGGGGGAGAGAAAGACCCTTTACCTGCAATAGATAGAGGAGAATTTATTCAATTACATAATTTGGGCTCCTAGAATATGACATGTCGACAACCTAATTGGAAGTGGCGTGTTTGATTGACAGTTGGGCTTATCTTGAATATACAATTCTCACTTTCTAAAGGGGATGAAAGAGCGAAAAGATTTACAAGAAAGATTTTGCAAGGTTTGTATGCCTCTAATCTTCTTTCTACTCTTTAGAGTAATTATAACGTTGCAACATGCTTTGTAGAATGACAATTAAACTGGAATCCAGATCTACCTGAATATTTGGCCTGGCTCTTAAAAGTATAGGTTACTGATTCAGTTCTCTTATGATGTGCCCTGTGGTTAATCAATACCACGTCGGCTACATGTCAGATCAGAAAACACCATCATATATATACTCAATATATAGCCATAAAATATTTTAAATCGCGTCTAATTTTTAAATTGAAACTCCTAAACGTTTGTAGTTGTGAATTTGACTCCTAAATAAAACCATTCAAAAATTGAACTTCTATTCAAGGGGTCCAATTTACACCAAAAAGGACATTTTCTTTAGAGATAAAACTCATAAAAACTAATCCAGAGAATTTAACAATTTAACATCTAGACTTCAAGTTCTATTGGGTGCATGTTCAATCAAATATACAAAAACTATAATGATATATTTGATACATAGATTGAATATGATTAGTAACAAGATTATTACATTCTTCTCTTCTTGTAAACATGTATGATGTTATCCAGTTCTACTATTTAAACGCGTCATAAAGTTGTGAACTATGATGAACATTGTGATTGTATTTGTAACACAATGACATCACCATGCAAATATATATAAGACAAATTCAAAATATTATTATTAAAAATTCTCAATGTGTTGCAATCTCTTCATGTAGTGGCATAAATCTCAAACCTCGTGTATCATCCCGTTTGTAGATCATTTATAACTCTATCACTACAAGATATATGTTCTATGTCAAGGACAAATTATGACAAAAAATTGTCTCCTCTATAGATTAGGCCTGCAGTGATGACATTTTTTGTGGTCTTTTTACGTTAGGCCTAAAGTGACAACATTTTTTTCCGTTGCTCTTGATTGCATAATAGCGACAATAAATGTCGTCACTACCGAGAGGTGTTTCAACGGGAAAATTTCCCTCCATTTCCATTCCCGCTGAAATCAAGACAACTTTAAATGCTATATCGACCACTTTTTCGTCGATATAGATTCACTGTTTACCCGTTTTTGTACTGAATCTTTGTTGGAAAAATACTTCTCAAGTTTTCTCTCTGGTTCTCATCTCTTCGTTGTCCTTGGACTAGAAGCTATTGGTTCCAAGTGTTGAATTGCATTGAAGCTTTTAATTAGCTATTTATCCATTTATACGATTATATATTTAGTATTTTGCTATTTTAATGCACACTACGCTGCATTAATAGTAGTAACCTTAGAATACCGCTTGGAGATTAATTTGTTAAACACACATGCCTTACTGTCGAACTGCTTGATGTTTACAAAATAATATTTGAATTGTACCATGTTTGGACAATTTGGCATTGATCCATTAGTAATGAGTTGTGTTATTACATATGTTTCACGTGACTGCCTCGATATTTGTATGCAAATTTTGGTGGTGTCTCTAATTTATTCTCCAAGTGTAGACTACGTTTTATGTAGTGCTTGCATTTAGGAGAATTGAAGGGAGATGATACTTAACTTTAAGCATGAAATAGAGACAATAATAGGAACAATTAATACAACTCGCAACTCACAAATCACAAATCAATGTCGAATGGTTAGGACCCGTACAATAATTTAGAGTTGGAGCAATAAGGGGTTAGATCATTGTCGCCTCACTCGAACCTTTTAGTTATTTGTGTTACTTTGTTTTTGTAACAAACCAGAAGTGAAAATGGAAATAGACAAGAGTTGGATCAAATTGAATACACGACTGGCCAAATAAACTGAATTTGAAAATAAAGTGACGGCATTTATTAGAAAGGTAAGGTGATGTGATCCGGGATAGGAGCTCAAAGGAGAAGTCAAGTCACGGACGACGCAACAACATTCGACATAGGAAAATGAACAATTTCCATGTTGGAAGCTAGTCGATACGACGAGTGGATCAACCTCATTCAAGCCGTCGAAGAAAATTATGGAATTTCAAAGTTTACGGCCGTAACACCTATTCGTCACGGCCGTAACCATACCACTGAATAAAACAGAGAATTTGAAGAAATTGACTTACGGCCGTAACCTGCGTCTCACGGCCATAAAATTATGTCTCACGGCCATAATATTATGTCTTACGGCCGTAATGGTTAAGCAGAAAACGTCTTACGGCCGTAAAGACGTTAGTCACGGCCGTAAATGAGTAATTGCGTGATTTTAGGAATTTTAATTCTTTCCTTATTTTTAGCAATTTCTTTCTTAGTTAAATTAAAACTCTTAGATTAGGTTTTGACCATATTTATAGGGATGTAATTTTCATTATTCAAACACAACTTTGATATTATAATTGAGAGGCAATTTGTTTTCATACTTTATTCTTTATTGAATAAAATCCGAACTTGCGAGTTTAATTCTTATTTGTTCAAATCTTGGGTGAGATTTAATTTCATTGTGATCAAGAGGTCAGCATATCTATTGATTGTGTTGGTTGCTTGGTTCAATTAATTTGAATCAATCTCGAAATCGTGGTTCTTTAGCGTTCTTGGGTCGATTCCAATAATTTGTGGGTTGTGTAGCTACAATTGCTACGTGGTTTGCATCATCTGGTATCAGAGCTTAGGCTCCAAAATCAAGGTTATATCTTTATTTTGTTTTCTTGAGTTTTCTATCCAGTTTGATTTTTATGATTATCATCGAGTCCCATAAAAATCATCCATATCTTGTTGAGTGTTTTGTTTTTCAGTTTTTTGTGTTCTTCTTGTTCTTGAGTTTGTTGAGTCTTTAAATCTAGAAAATCGTTCCAAAAAATTTCAAAAGTGTTTATTTTGCTTAATTCTTATCCGAATTAAGTTCCGTTTGTTTTGTCGTGTTCGTTGTCGAATTTTCAGATTTATAAATTTTTTTTTTTTTTTTATTCCGAAAATTCACCAAAATATATATATATATATATATATATTTCCATTCAAGAACCACTTTCTTGAATTTCCTTAAATTCTTGATAAATCCTTGTCTTCCACGTCAAATTAAAATTCTTGATACTCTTTCCTTTCTAGTCAAAATTCAATAACTACTTTTTTGAATTTCTACAATATTTTTGATATTCTTTCCTTTCGAGTCAAATCCAAGAACCACTTTCTTGAATTTCTTTAACATTCTTGATGTTGTTTTTCCTTTTTGAGTCAACATTAAATTCCTCCTTGATATTTGTCAATATCTGGACCATCTTATTTTGAGTCTCTCAAATTTTTGAAAGCTACATCATAAGGGATGGATTATGATCCAGATTCGTTGTTCCAAACTAGATGTTATGTGGGACAAAAGGTGTGCAGTTTGGCAATTGATAGAGAGTGCTTCACTAATTTTGCTAATATCACCATGATTGAAAAATTGGGATTATCTCTAATACCGCACAGTAGACCTTATTGTGTGACGTGGATGAGGGAATTTGGAGAGTTCCATGTAACCAACCAAGTCCTAGTGACTATCACCCGTGGAAAATATATCGATGACGTATTTTGTGATGTAGTGCCTTTAAGGTCTTGTCATATTTTATTGGGAAAATCATGGAGTCGTATGAGGGAAGCAATTTATTATAAGAGTATGCACATATATAGGATTCTTACGAGAGGGAAAACATTCACACTGTATGGGTTAACACTCGAGGAAGCACTAGACGATTCGAGGAAGGTTAAAAAAGAGAGTGAGAGGAAAGTTGTAGTGGGATTGCAAGAGGAACCTCGAGATAGGGATGTTGAGAAGAAGGAGGGGAAGCTGAAACTAGAAACGGTTGATCAAATTCCAAAATTTAATGTAGGAGATGTGGAATTGGGTAATAAAGAGGTGGATGAACAAGATGTTAAAATTATTGATGAGGATATGCATGAATTGAAAGTTGACGGGGTAGAGAATGAAAACATGAAAGAATTGGTTGAGGCCAAAAATTTAGAAGAGATGGTTAAGCTTGAAAATGTGGGGTTAGAAGAGGTGGACGAGCTTGAGAGAAAAGAAATAGAAGAGATTGAGCAAGAGGTTACAACAAAAGAAGGAAGTGAAGAGAAGGACCTCGTTGTTAGGGAAGAGGATTTGGAGATGATATACCATGATTACAAGGATCCATATCTTGTAATTTGTGAAACTAACATTTCCCACCCTATTTTGCTTAAATCTTTCTTGCAGGTTGAATATACTTGGAGGTTTGAGTCACACCACATTTGGCCAAGGAAGTTCTTATTTCGACTCGTCCTTCCAATCCAAGTATTCGACTATTGGTTGATCCTATGTAATGGAAGCAAAAATTTTCCTTTTGATCCAGACGGTGCACTGAAACACCATGAACCAAGCTATGATTCGGGACGAATCATCTTGAAGAAGGGGAGAATGATGTGATCCGGGATAGGAGCTCAAAGGAGAAGTCAAGTCACGGACGACGCAACAACATTCGACATAGGAAAATGAACAATTTCCATGTTGGAAGCTAGTCGAGACGACGAGTGGATCAACCTCATTCAAGCCGTCGAAGAAAATTATGGAATTTCAAAGTTTACGGCCGTAACCATACCACTGAATAAAACAGAGAATTTGAAGAATTGACTTACGGTCGTAACCTGCGTCTCACGGCCATAAAATTATGTCTCACGGCCGTAATATTATGTCTTACGGCCGTAATGGTTAAGCAGAAAACGTCTTACGGCCGTAAAGACGTTAGTCACGGCCGTAAATGAGTAATTGCGTGATTTTAGGAATTTTAATTCTTTCCTTATTTTTAGCAATTTCTTTCCTAGTTAAATTAAAACTCTTAGATTAGGGTTTGACCCTATTTATAGGGATGTAATTTTCATTATTCAAACACAACTTTGATATTATAATTGAGAGGCAATTTGTTTTCATACTTTATTCTTTATTGAATAAAATCCGAACTTGCGAGTTTAATTCTTATTTGTTCAAATCTTGGGTGAGATTTAATTTCATTGTGATCAAGAGGTCAGCATATCTATTGATTGTGTTGGTTGCTTGGTTCAATTAATTTGAATCAATCTCGAAATCGTGGTTCTTTAGCGTTCTTGGGTCGATTCCAATAATTTGTGGGTTGTGTAGCTACAATTGCTACGTGGTTTGCATCATCTGGTATCAGAGCTTAGGCTCCAAAATCAAGGTTATATCTTTATTTTGTTTTCTTGAGTTTTCTATCCAGTCTGATTTTTATGATTATCATCGAGTCCCATAAAAATCATCCATATCTTGTTGAGTGTTTTGTTTTTCAGTTTTTTGTGTTCTTCTTGTTCTTGAGTTTGTTGAGTCTTTAAATCTAGAAAATCGTTCCAAAAAATTTCAAAAGTGTTTATTTTGCTTAATTCTTATCCGAATTAAGTTCCGTTTGTTTTGTCGTGTTCGTTGTCGAATTTTCAGATTTATAAAAAAAATATTTTTTTTTATTCCGAAAATTCACCAAAATATATATAAATATATATATATATATATATATATATATATATATATATATATATTTCCATTCAAGAACCACTTTCTTGAATTTCCTTAAATTCTTGATAAATCCTTGTCTTCCAAGTTAATGAGAATCAGTTTGACAATTTTAATCAATCACTTTCTTCCAGGTACTTGGATTTTCTTTACTAGACTCATGTCTATTTAATAGTGTTATATCCAGGACAAGAATAATTAAGTAATTCATTATTCAATAGAAAATACAATCGACATGACTGAAGTCATGTATCATGGAGTTGACGGTTCAGGAAAGGATCCACACTGCAGTGGACATCACATGGCACTTGATAGCGAGACTCATAAATTTTTTTTCTTGGTTATTTTTATATTCATTGACTAATGATGTTTGATCATACTAATGTGTGTATGATTTTTTTCTTGCAACTTAGCACCTCGGGCAAAGAGGAGAGGGAATAACAGAAGCATGAACCTAGACAAACAATTTGCAGACGTGGGTAAAAAATTTCCATTCAGTTCGACCATCAAAACGAAATGACAATATACCCGCTTGGAGATAAGTGGTTGTAACGCCCTAAAAATTCGTCCTATTATTATATTAAATTATTCACATTTAACGAGACCCACTTGAAACTCAAATAGAATTTTAATATAGTAATATGACGAATTTTCGGGGCGTTACAGTGGAGATGTTCAGTCATTTAGTAGGGATGGCAGTCAAGGCACATATTACACCCTGCCATCTGGACTAGCGATTAGTTCTAGTAGAGCTAAAACATTGGGTTTCGCAGTAGGTCATTGTAGGCGGTAGTACATGTGTTTAACATTCTATATTTCATTCATATTTTATAAAATGGCAACACGTCATTGTTTAAATCTTTTCTTGTAGCATTATTTCAACTTGAAAACTGATGTGCTGCTACAGAAGCACTACTATATTGATCAAGAAATCGATAGGGACGCCTCCGATAGATATAGAGAGTACAAGAGAAATGCCTACAGGCACTGTAGGAAGACAGACATGCGCGTCTCGTATTGAAATATTTCCATGACTGAATGGGCTAAGTGCAGTGAGTTGTTCACGAGTTCGGTGCTTCTTATAAGTATACACATCTCATTTTATGTTTATGTAATCAATGCTAATTTTAAGTATATACTAGCTATTTTGTAACAAAAATCTTACTTCGTGTTATTCAAGCAAGGTCGGCAAGAAATACCAGTAGAGCTCTACAAAGATATTAGAGTTTGTAAGGGTCGAAAAGCATCGTGGTAACCCGACACGCTAACGTAAGTGCTCAATTTGATTACTTTTTTCAATTGAGACTAATATTTCTGTATTTTCAACTAACATTTATGCCACATTTTTGGTAGAGGGACCACATAACACACGAATGATAGAGGAAAATGAGACCCGAACACAACAAGCTAGTTGCACCGAGACATCAGTCGACGAGCATGGCGTCCTACGTGAGGTGCCCAGAGAGTGACGATGTCATGTCTGTGAAATTGGCTAGAGAATTGGAGGAATTTTCCAAACTCCAAGCTCTACCATGTCAGTAGTTGAACGTAGATCTGATTAGTGTATCGATGATGTTGCAAAGTTATACAAGACCGTCGCTACTCAAGTTTCTCAGCTTGCCAACGCTTTAGCAATGATCAAGTGTCTCAATACCAAGTTTGCTTAGCTCTCCAACTTGGTACCTAGATTTCAGGTGCAACTCGTGTCTCAGGTGGAGGATCAGCCTCCTACATGCGATGATTTCTTTGGTGATTTATAAGTGCATTTTATACACTTATTTATATGTCAAGATTAGAATTTATTATTTTCGTTTTAGAATAAATATTATTTAATTCATGTTTATTTGATTACATTTCATAAAATATCCCAAAAGTTGAAGAATGAAACAATTGATGAGAAAAATAAACAATTGGATGCTAATTGGAGCTTAATTGAGCAGTGAGGAGTTTATGGCAACAACCAAAAATCATGCATGGTGCCAAAATGAATAAATCAGAAGTTGGAAGACCCAATTGAAGTTGGAAGAGAAATAGAAAAATATTTGAAAATATGGAAATTATATTGTTGCAATTGGAAGTTGAAGGAGTGAAAATCAAATTAAACATAAGGGACCAACTTGCAAATATCCAATGGTTGATTTGGATCACAAGACGATACTTTGAGAGTTTTTAGGAGTCAATTGGATGCAAGTATAAGTCAAAAAAGAATGAAATATGATAAGAATATTACCATAAAATTGATTCCAACCGCATAAGACTTTGGACAGATTTTTAGTCGGACTTTGAGACCTAATTTTAGGGTAGTAAACGTTCGAATTGAAAAATCCTATTTCAGGAAGAATTGTATCCCTTTAAGTTATCTTTCCAACTGTTCACTTATATCTCGCGATGCGAAATACCCCCGCAAGTGTACGGGTCATGAAGAGTAGTTAAAATGGACCTAAGAGTCCGGATTATCGTTCCCACAAGGACTGCTTACTAATTACCGAAATATGTAAATTCTTATATTTATTTGAATCAATAAGTGAATTTTGATTGTTTTAAGACTAAAATCTAGAACGTTGACTAAAATATTAAACCTTTGCACAGGATAGAGATTTCAAGATTGATTCTGTTTTTAAATATGGTTGAATGTAGTTGAGATTCATGAATTCACCTAGCCAATTAACTCAATTCCAATTCTAGATTTTATTTTCTAAATATGTGTTCGATCGAATTCACTAATTCAAATTGAGATTCCTCTCTCGAGTTTAAATAAATCCTATCTAAATAAGTCAACCTTGTATCTCTACAGCGGATCTGAATATTCCTTACCTAGATGTATTACACACGAGAATTCATACACGATTGCACTTATCACAAGAGTATATCTCTATCTCTCGTTCAATTACCAGATTTATTACCTAGATCTATGTTATTTACTCACTTCTCGGATTATGAAAATAACACATAAAATCATGAAAGAGTGGTCATTTCATTCACGCATTAAACGCAATAATAAATCAACACATGCATTGAAGCGTTAAGACAAGAAATATGGAATTAAAATAATTGATTAGGCTACATCGTTCATCCCAACGTTAAGATTAGTTACACATTAAGAATGAAGAACAAAAACAATAAAATTCAGAATTAAACATGATGGAATCTATGAAATTAACGACAAGAAAAGAAGTCTTGCACCAAGAATTTAATTCCCGTGTTAATCTCCTAACTTCCACCGCTTTTCCGTGCTTGAATCTCCCTCAAAGTTGATGTAGAATTGTCAAGAAATCTTTGGTATTAGGTTTAGAAAAAGTCCTTTTCTCGTTGCCTCTCGCGCTGTATATATATCTTAGGTTAAGTTCCCGAGTAAAATCTGTTAAAATCGCCCACAAAAGCCCAAACTAGGTCCAGTCGGAAGCCCACGCGATCGCGTGGTAGGTGGTCCAGCGATCGCGTGGCTTGGTCATTTTCATCTCTGCCTCAATTTTTCGCCCATGTCGCGATCACTGCATGAATGGGTCGCGATCGCGTATAGAGGATTTTCGATGCGAATCTCCATCATTTCCTTGCCTTTCAAGTTAGTCCCCTGGTTTTATTTGCCCGATGCATCCTCAACTTCTGATTTGATCACTTTGACCCCAAAACTTCAATTTCTCTTCAATTTTTCTACTTTTGACCTTTATTTCCCGCAATTGCTTCCTTGTTCCTCTTTTTGAATAAAATCTGAAATAACAATAATTAAACAAAATTTAGGTAGAACATATTCATAAAACACAATGATATATCCTAGTTTTGATATATATATATATAAGTGTATAAAATACCCTTATCACCAACTCACTTTGAATCACTTCAAATGAATAAGGGAATAGAAAGATATGATTGAAATACTGAACGTTGTGCAGAAACAAGAAAAGAGTCGCACGCAAGTTTGACGAATTTCTTTCCTTTTTTGACTAGGTCTCTTCTCCAACTATAAATACAATCTCTTGCCACGAAATATGAACTTTTGCCTCACCTAAGAACAATCTAAAACTCAGATTTTATTATTCAATTCTTGGGAGATTCAAGCATAACCAATGGGCGCGATTTGATGATTACGTGGAGAATCAATACTTGGTGCAAGCTTTTCATTCTCTTATTTTATTTTCAATTAGCGCTATATTTTATTATTTTTGTTGATTAATTATGATGTGTATCTAGTTTTCCATATCGGGATGAACGTTGTAGCCTAACTTTATTATTTTAATTCCATATTTCGTTGTTTTAATGATTCATTGTATGTATTGAATTATTATTCTGTTTAATGATTGAATAAACTAGCCACTTATTCATGATTTAATGAGTTATTTCCATAATCCGAGGCGTGAGTTAATAACTTAAATCAAGTTAATAAATTTGGTAATTGGACAAGAAATAAAGATATACTCTTGTTATTATCGTGGTCGTGTTTGAATTCTTATATGTTATGTATCTAGATAAGGAATAATTCGGACCCACTGTAGAGATACATGGTTGACTTATTTAGGTAGAATTGATTTAACCCCAAGAGAGTAATCTTAATATACATTAGTGAATTTGACCGAATGCATATCTAGAAAATAAAACTAGAATTGTAGTTAATTTAATTGGTTAGGTGAAATCCTGAATCTCAACTACTTTACAATCGTTTTTTAAAATAAAATAATTTTACAATTTTAATTCTTTGGTTTTAGTTTAATATTCTCAAAACAATTCATTTGTTCGAATAGGGTTAGGAATTAAAATATTTCGATACTTAATAGCAGTCCTTGTGGGAACGATAATACAGACTTGTTTGTCCACTTTATTACTTTTTACGACCCGTACACTTGAGGGTATATTCTGCATCGCGAAATATTAGTGACTAACGATCCTTAGGGTCTTTTTTTACGGCATTTGTGAAATAATTTTGGTTTCAAGAATTTTAATGTTATTTTCGAAGTTTTATAGATTTTAATATTATATTCTGTATTTTATTATTAATTAATTCAAATTATTTTTATTTATGTAATTTAATTAAATTAGAGAAACTCTTTTTCGTCAATTTTACGTACAAATTATCAATTAAAAGTGACAACATCGTCGGCTGTAGATTGGCTTAAGAGTGACAACATAGTCGTCGTTGTAAATTAAATCAAGAGCGATGACATAGTTGTCATTGTACATTTGAGCAACAAATGTCGTGGCTGTAAATTTGAGTAAGAGCAATGACATATGTCGTCTCTATAAATTCGATAAACAGCGATAACAAATATCGTTGTTGTGATCATAAGAAGTAACGAGCCTTACTGCAAGGACTTTGTTGTCGCAGTAGGTTCATTGCGGCAATATTTTGGGTTTAAACAATGACATTTATCGTCGTTGTAAGTTCTATTTCTTGTAGTGTATATCAAGTCACAAAAATATGAAACAATGCAAACAAACTGTTTAGCTTCCAACTTTATAAACAGATTAATTAATAAATAAAATAAAAATGAATTGTGGATAATTAGATAATATTAATGAGTCCATTGTAATATGCAGCTGAAAATTAAATTTGACCAATTTCTACATTATTTATAAATTTTCCAAACAGAAACATAATTGGAAGATCAAGATGACTCATTCCATTTGCTTAAAATATATGTGGACCAAAAATTCAAGATTTACACGTATGATTCGACTCATATAAACTTTATTTAATAACATGGACCTCAATTGAAAAAAATATGTTTTAACACTCAATCTCAAAAGATAAGATAAATTCCACTGCATATGCAGAAAATCCAAACAAAATTGTTGGCAAGTCAAAGAGAGTACAACTTTATTGGTTGAAAGGAAATAAAATTAGGCCTTGTTTGATATGAACATGGAAAATGTTTTTCATTTTTTAATTTTTGCACCATTTCATTGTCTAAATTTTTCATGGAATTCGTTTTCCAATTTTTCTCGAGATCTGGTATTTTCCTTGATTTTAAGAATTTGGTTTCTTGGCACTTTGGTGACAATTGGGTGAAAAACCATTTTCGCATCGTTTTTTCGTTTTTGTTGTTGTTAGTTGACTTATTTTTTTTAGAAATTAACATTATTATTATTATTATCAAGTACAAATATATAAAAAAAATTGATTGAAATAGCAAAAAAAAAAAAAAAAATTATTTTTCATGAAAAATAATGTCAATCAAACAATAAAACTTGAAAATTTCTGTACTTTTTTTACCTAGAAAAATAAATCAATCAAACGCATTAAACATTTAATTCCCAGAAATTCAATTCCATAAAATTCATTTTCTTTTCATTCAAATTTCACTCTCGCAATCAAACGGACCTACGTATTATCACTTGAGGAGGATACAAATTATGTGGTACTTTCTTTTGAGTAGGGATTGTTGGGAAACTGCATCGTCCACGTAGATGATCTCAATTTGTTAAAATACAATCTCAACAATTTAAGATGTTCACTACCAAGATTATGCAAGAAATCCGGATGCCAATTTGATGAAATAAACGTTGGGAGAATTTGTGAATAGTGATGTCAAAATAAGTAGAATGATAGTTTGTAAATTCGTGTCGAAAATTGGACAGAGTAACGGTAAAGAAAATACAAACAAGAAGAAGAAGAAAAGTAGGGACAAAGTCGAGGCAAGAATTGGACTCTTTGTCCTTAAGTCGAATTTGCCCCACAACGATGCCTACGGATTCCGGCAATCGACTCCCAAGATACAACGGCTTCACTTGTGTTTGTAGCACTCCAAAACACAAGTACAACGAACAAAAATTTGGCTTATATACTCCAAAGATGAAATGGAAGAAAATCAAAAAACAAATGTTATGATTTTGATTTTGAAGAGAAAAGAGGATAATAGATGTTTTGCATATCAAATTGTGAGGAATAGGACACCCAAAGTGTCCTATTTATAGACCAAGAAAGGATGAGGACGAAATAGTTAAGGCCAAACCATGCATCCTTTCCAAAACATGCACATTTATGTAAAAGAGTCTTTACACCGGACAACTGTGCGACCGCACGGTTATAGTCCTTGTGGTCGCACGATTTTACTCAAAAAAATGGGAATTGAATTTGACGTGTGATCACACGGTTTCATAATCATGTGGTCTCACGGTCAAATATTTTGACCCTATATCGTCATTTTTCGTACTTTCTTATTCATCCGATATTGGTTTTCGAAATGCCAAATATACCTGTAACACCCCAAATTCAAAATCTTAAACCTAGGCGTGTTAACTTTTCTTTACTTAAATGCGGAAAAGAAATCATTTAAAACCTCAACATTTTCATTTTCTATTATGAGATTTTACAAAAATTTCGACAGAGTCTCCTCTATAAATTGGACATAGTCAACCTGTAGAGGGACATCAAAAATCATTTTAAGGTACACATCTCAACTCATTCAATCACAAACATCATCCAAACCATTACAATAAGTCTCAAACTCCTCAACAATATAATTCCAAGTAAATAAACTTTAGCAAATGTAATAAGAGGTAATTTAACCTCTAATACAACCCATACTTATTCAAGGCAAATTTCAACCAAACAATTAACAATAATAAATGAATTAAGGAATAATTAATGAGAAACTTAAATAAATTCTAATTTAACTTTATTTTCAAAGATTTATGATAGGTATAGCCTGAGTCTGTCACCAAGTGCTCTCCTCGGATCACCTAACTTTCATCACCTGAAATGTTGGGGAGGGATTGGGGTGAGCTAAAGCTCAGTAAGTAAACTTTATGCATGTAATGCATGCTTATGACATGAAATACTTTAAATTTTGAAATATGTATCCCCGTTCACTTTAACCTTTCAAAACTTTCAAACTTTTCAAGCTTTCACTTAACATTTCAAAACTTTCAATTCATTTCCATCGTGAGCTCACTTGGTGTATCTTCTAGTCAATCAGATAACAGTTGGCAATTCTTATTTGGAACCAGATTAACATTCACATTTCCACCGCAAAGCGGTTAACATTCATTCCACCGCAAAGCGGCTCATTCACTTTGTTTCACCGCAATGCGGCTCATTACATTCCGGTACGCCGGTCCCCCGCCCCCCATTTCCCACTCGCATCTTTCATGAACTAGAAGTACACCCATTTTTTCTTAAAAACTTGGGATACATAACTTTTGAACAAAATTTGCACTTTGACACATTCATTTCATTAAAACATTTGACTTCCCCATTTTCGATGCCAATACATGCTTGATAATGGAATGACATGTAACGTGCATGCTTGAACATTCTTCTTAATAACATATACTTTCAAAAAGTAAACGAAATTCATTAAAGTAAGTAAGTTGCAAGACAGTCGTTTGCACATTAATTTCATATTTACATTCAACTTTGATAAAAATAGGGGGAAGTTTACTTACTTGACATCTTTAGTATTTACCGTTATCTGGATTTACAAGTGGAGGAGCCTCGGCTGCCAACATCGTCAATGTACCAAAATCCTAGTTATATGCATTCATTTAATAAAATATACTTTCAGTTCAAATTGGTATATTCATCATTCCTTTAACATTAGACAAGTTAAAACAATAAATCTTCTTTCCCTTTTCTTTCTTGTGATCATTTATTTCAAACAAGGTATTAAGATATATTAAATACTTCCATACCATACTCGAAAGCAAAAGATTAAACCATTCGACACAACATTATAAGTTTAACTATTAAGGTACTTAAATTAAAACCAAAGTTTGAAAAATGTACACGACTTTACAATTTTCTCAAAATCTAGTAATTATAATTATTACTCACGTTCACACAAAAATCATATTTGAAATATGGGACTTAATTTCATGCAACTTACGAATTGTACTAATCCATTTACTCAAATCTCAAACTAAATTATAATTTAGTCGAACTTTACAAAAAAAATGTTCCATTAAAATTCCAACTTTTTTAAAATCTAAAAATATTCAAAATAAGGTTTCAATTAAACTTAAAACTAATCAAACATAACCTAAAATCTTAAATTCAAGAATTTCCCATATATAACATACACATTTGATTTTCAATTACAAAATTCGAAATCTGTAATAATCAAAATTTGAAATTTCAATTAAACTAATTTAAAATCTTCGGAATCAGAAATTTCCAAATATATATATATATATATATATATATATATATATATATATATATATATATATATATATTCTCACACTTCATGTAACTCGAAATACTCATTTATACTAAAACCCAATTACTCATGTAAGTTCATATCTATACCAATTTCATATATATGTATGTATGTATTTAAACACTAAAAATTCAATCAAAGTAACTTAAACTCTTACAAAATTTCACTTATGAAAAATTGACCATTATAATCCGAAATCAATCTTAAAATATCAATTAATCAAACTAGTACACAATTTCTAGGATTTTGAAAATTACTTGTATACACACATACATAAAGTGTATATATATACAAAATCAAAATACCCATTTATACATCTATACACACACACACATACATATATTTAAATTTATACATAGATCCTATACATGAATTCAATATATATCTACATATTTATAACATTCAATTAAAAGTTCTGAGTTGAAAATTTCACACACGTCAAAATCTGAAATTTGCCTATGTAAATGCCTATACATACTGATATATATACATACATACATGCACGAAAAATCAATATATATATATATATATACACATCTTTATCCCCAAATGTGTGTGTGTGTGAACTATTGTGTGCGGGTTCGTGGGTGTGGCCGCGCGATCTATATGACAGTGTGTGTGGGTCGGGTGCGGCAGGGGCGCAGAAGGAAGAAAATGGGGTCCTTACCAGGGATGGGAGGTGGTGGAGGCCGAGGTCGGTCGGTGACGACAGTGGTTGGTGACCTCCGGTGGGGTGGCGATGGTAAGGAGTGCCGAGAGAGAGAGAGAGAGAGAGAGAGAGAGAGAGAGAGAGAGAGAGTTGAGTTGAGTTTGAGAATGAGAGATCGCGAGTGAGAGAAAATGAGGGTTTAGGTTTAGATATAATCTTTTGGAATTTGCAAATTGGTCCCTCTTTTCCCTTAAGTACATATTTAAATACCGTAAGTTTCATTTATTTCCAATTGCCAATAAAGTTTCAATTTAACACAATGAATAGAAATTAGTATGCCTAGGCAAAAAATTAATTAATTAATTATATAAAATTGCACGTGAACAAATTATAATTTTCTAATTGGTACATTGAGCGATACGGTGTCCAAGTCCTTCCACTGCAAAATAATTCAAAATATTGACGCAGGATTAATTAAATTTCAAATAACATTAACATAAATATGACGTAAAATTTTAAAGGGTACGAAAATGAAAGACGGTATTACAATACCCTTCAATACATGCAGAGAAATCAAAATATACCCTTCAATACATACAGGTCGATCCCCGTTTGTGCGCCTCGAAGCGGCAAAGTAGCAAACAATTTTGCCTAAAATGATTGAGTCAAGTTTTTGAGTATTTGGCCAAAGTCGACACGAAGTCGCTTTAGTCAGTTTTTCGATACTTAATCAGTTTCTTGATTTATCGATTTATTAACCAATATTCAACAATAAAAATATAAAATAAAATAAAAAATAGTGGACCCTAAGAAGTTTGGTTTCCTATGGTTGCTTCACACACAAAAGATCACTCTATATTAGGCAATTCGTAATTGATGAATCATTAATTTTTTTTTTTCAACCAAAATTAAACATGAGCCAAAATTAAGGGAACTCTGGATCATAAATTAGAGACAAAGTTTTGAACTAAGTTCTATGTGCTCCTTCATAAATGAACATTAATTACTATTTAATTGAAGCTTAATTAATTTCTAGTTAACCTAACAATCAATATTTCTCAAATGTGAACTCATCTCTTCCAAAATATGTTATGGGCACTTTCGACTTAAGCCAACTAAAGACAAGATATTGGATGCTAATGTTACTATGCATCTTTATTAAATTAGTTTGGATAGAACAGTACATGATGTTACGCATCCATGTTTTTCTACTTGTACAATGAGGTTAATTATAATCAGAAAGTTTAATAGAATGCATGGGTGACACGATCTTGTTATTTCATGCATCACACATCAACTTCCAAATCAACACTCATAAATAGCTTGCCACTTTAATTTTCGGACATGATTTTAGTCATGTTTTTGTACAAGTAGCATTAACACATGAGAAACATGTATGACATCATGAGGATCACTTCTTCAATTTTTTTTTTTTTTTTTTTTTTTTTTTTTTGAAGTATGAAATATTGATTGTTTGTTGACTCTTGTGTATTAAGTGAAAGTAGAAAACTCCAAATTTCGGAGATCGAAGAGTTTTAGATTTTTCATAATCTTGATGCCTTACAAAATTGGGTGAAATTGTTATCGTCGATTTTTTTCTTTTTTTTTCTTTTTGTGAGTTAAGGGCTATTTTAAGATAGTTTGATTGAAAAATACTAACTAATAAAAGATAAACGTGTTCAAATACAAAGGCTAAAAAGAACAAAAAGAATCAAATTTTTTAAATACATGCATGTTCCTTTTTAAGGACACAACGTTGCGCACTATTAACACTAATCCAACCAACACGGCAACACCATTATTATCAAACTTCCAAAAATGCAATCTTTGCAGGAAAATTATTCTGCTTCTTCAATCCTAATTAAACAATTAGTGAAGAAAACAGGAGCCGGCATCCAATAGCATTCCACTAGAATTTGGCAAACCGTTGACATTTAAATTAATTAATATTCAACATCAATTGCGTGCAATGGATTTCCAATATCATCTTTATCAACTAATGACATCCCATTTTATCCCTTCATATATATATATATATATATATATATATATATATATATAGCATGTGTGTATACATAAACTTCATCTTCTTATTCGAGAAAAAGTTATAGACTTCTCTTCAAAAAACCCTACAAAGAGAAGAAAAGAGAACTCCTCATGGCATCTATGTCAAAAAATCTATATAGCTCGTGGCGGGTTATTTTTGTAATCTTTATCGCCTTTCTTCTCTTTAATTCTTGCATCGCGGTTCGACCGGAGAGAAAAATGGAGGACGTTTCAAAGATGATTTTGAAGTATTATCAAGAAAAGAGAATGTTACCACATAATGGCTTGATTTTCACTAGACTCCCTAAAGGGGACCCTGTTCCTCCTTCTGGTCCATCCAAGAGGCACAACAAAGTAGTGAACTCTACTCCTCGAAACTGAATGTACAATTCAATTTTTCTCAAAATTGGTAATATTTATTTTTATTTTTGTGGTTTAAAGAGTTTTGATATTATAGATATATAGTGCCTCGGAAGAGATTTTAAAGCTCACACACACACACACACACACACACATACATATTTTATATCTTTTCTTGGTTCATGTTATACTATATATAAATATAATGCTTGTTGTAAGCAAATTGTAATTGTAATTGTAATATATATAATAGGTGAAGATCTGATCGAATACGTACGTTAATTTTGTTATAAAAATAAATAAATAAATGTGTGTTTTTTAGTTTCTTTTTCAGTATTTAATTATGGGTTAGACAATCTGATGAGTCAAAAAACGGGATTGGATAAATATGAACGGCTTTATTTTGGGGTTTATTGTTAATTAATTCCGTACCTTTAATTAATTTAGTAATTATAAGGCTTGATTTATTATTCTTTTGTTTATAAGACAATCATTTTTGCTGTATTGAGGAAATAATCAGTTGAGGAAAGAATTATTTAAATATTTGAACATGGCGAAACTGCTCGTGTAAAATGGATCGTGACTTATTTCAAATGCTTACGCGCTAAAAGTTTCAATGTTTAAAATTTATGCAGTGCTCAACTTATAGAAATTTGAGAACAATGGAAGTTTTGTATAATTACCTATTTGATTTGACTTTATAAAATTTTGAAAAAGACTCAATTCTTTTGGGATGAACAAACTAAATTAAATTAGCTTTCTCAAAATATCAAAATAAAGCAAGGTCAGTTTGTGCTAGCAATTCGAAGCTAAAATTTTGTACAATCTTGATCTAGGACTTATTGCGTGCCTTGTTGATTTTCATTACTTCCTATTTAGATAGTATAATAATATGTTCTTGCAAGTTTTGGTTCTATTGTTAACTCAATTGAATATGTTCGTGTATCGCACGAGTGTGAAACTAGTTTAGTAATAATAAGGCTTGATTTATTATTCTTTTGCTTTTAAGACAATCATTTTTGCATGCTGTATTGAGGAAATAATCAGTTGAGGAAAGAATTATTTAAATATTTGATAAAAATTATTTTAAAACTGTTTTATGTTTCAAAATTAAAATTTTAACGTCTGATAAATAACAATGATATATTGCTAAGTGATATACAATTATTAAAGTGAACATTCATTATAATGGTAATTTTGTATTATTATATTATATATTTACTTTTTAAAAATAGTACGTAATATTACCAAATATTTTCCAAGACAATTATTCAATATTACTAGTTTAAAGTGAAAATTAAAAATATCTATTAATTCTCAAATTTATTAAACTAGAAAAATAAAAGCATAATTGATATGATATAAATATTTTAAATAAAACAAAATCAGTGTTAATCCATGAGACTATGTTTGATTTTATCAAAAAAAAAAAAATTAAATTTTTTTATTTTATTTTTTGGAATATAAATAAGCCTTTGGATAGAAAGTCTATCTTGGGGAAAATGAGTTTAATTTGAAATAATATTTCTTGGAGAAAGTATGGTTAAAAAATAATGAGAACTTTTGAATTTACGTGTAATATTATTTTATCGGAGAATGTGTGATTGAAAATAGGAAATAAAAAAAATGTATTTTGCTTTTAATGCAGCCCAAACATGGGCTAAATATGTCTAAATTTGTTATTTTAGTTACGATGCACGTGCAATGTTCTCATCTTTATATACATTAGCGTTAATAATTTTATGTATAATGCAAAGTTGTAGCAACTTATTCATGAAAAAAATCAAATAAAACCATAATGAAATAATCTTCTTTCAATCAACAATACAGGACATAGTCCACAGGAAAGGCCACATCAAATCATTAGTATACTTAAACTAACAAGTGACTTAAATTCTCCCTGGTACACTTTATGAACACTACAAGAAATTTACTTTTCGCATACAAAATAAATTTGTAAGGAAATGTTCTTATTCGTATGTAAAAGTCTTTTCAGACGAAGATAATTTGTAGGAAGGTTTGTGGGGCAAATATCGAGAGGATAGACATAAGCCGACAAAATTGGTAACTTTGTCTGCGGAGGTATGGGCCTACGAACCCTGTCGCTACAAAAATCATTTGTCGTCTAAGATCTTTCCAAACAAAATTATTTGTATGCTAATATTTATTTTACCTACGAAATATGTTTTGTTGGCTAAAGTTCGAGCCTACAAAATCTTTTAGAGACAAATATTATTTGTTGTCTAATTTATATCCCTACACAATTTTTTGTATTCTAATGTTAGATTGGACTACAAAATATGTTTGTAGGTATAGATTAAAATGATGTTGTAGGCTAAATCGTAGTTTTCCCCACAAATAATTGTTTGTATGGAAAACATTTTGTAAGTTAATTTCTTGTCATAAATTTTTGTTTGTAGGGAAAGCTTATTTGTAGGATAAAAATAAATTAAATTTAAATTTAAATTTAAATTTCTAATATAAAACAATATATTACTAACTCCAAATATTGTATCAAACTCTAACTAAAAACTCATTGTCATTGTCATTGAATGTGATGTAAATATAAAAATAGTTTAGCAAACATGCTCTATAGCTATCATTAATGCATCTATATAATAATAATAAAATAAATATCTATCCTCGTAAATTAATTAAATATGCTACTCATCCTCATCAAAGTTGTGCTTTTCCTCAAAGTTGTTCTCTTCTCCCTCAACATCACCATCTTCCTCGAAAGCTTCATCTATTGACAATGGCTTAAATGGTGGCATGACAAAACCAGGATTATTATGACATATCTGCTGCATAGAATGATCTAAAGATTGTAATGTAGAATTAAATTTTCGCCCAACAACCTTCAGCTTATTTTGCATCCTTTCCTCCATCTTCACTCGAGATGCATCGGCCGCCTTTCGAGCAGTACGTTCTACTTCCAACTCTTGCTCCAAATTGCGCACCTGTGAAGTAGTCCTAATGTTTCTAAGACGACCATTTCCCAAACCACGAATTTGACGCCTAGGTTTCTCACCTAGTACAGACATCATAATATTAAGTCCAGCCTCAAGATCGTCAACGGGTATCTCCTCCGAAGGTGTGTCTTTCGGAAGTTGTTGTTCCTTAGCCTTTTGCAAGAGATATTCATCAATTTTGACAAGCATCTCATCCTACAAGGTATTGAAAAAAAAAAAAGAAAAAATATATATAAGTAGACACCCAAAAGATATATAACACAAATCAAGAGAAAAAAATCAAAGCACAATTGAAGAGTTGAATATTTCTTACATATTGAGTCTTAGCTATATTATCAGTCCAACACTTATTCTTCCCTGCATAAGCTAACTCAAATGCATGGACCTCAGGAAACTTCGAACCATCCTAATAGTATGTAAGAATGTGACAAACAATGTATTTCAATTTGCAACAAAAATTAATTAATTCACAACATAATAATAATTAAATTTACTACCTCTGTCATCTCCTCCACTATGTATGAGAAAGGACGTGAACCAGTACGAAGATTGTACGTCTTCTTCGAACGGTTCACCATATTTGCTGATGAGGCTTTCTACAAAGAGAAGAATATATATATATATATATATATATATATATATATATATATATATATATATATATATATATATATTACATAACAAAGTTAAAAATAAAACTAGGAAAAATTAGTACACAAAAAATACCTTGAACTTATCGGAGTTGAAATGATTGCATAGTTCCATCCATTGACCTATATCTCTATCAAGCATCTCTAAAGGAGGATTGTTTAATGCATTCTCATGTGTCTCGCGCAACTTATAATATGCACTCAACTCAGCCTTGAACTCCCTATATCTCCCATTGAATATTCTATCAACATAATTTGTCAATCTCAAATCCTTCATATCTATCTTGAAATTTGTCTGGAATTGACATAATTAATAGAAAATAAAGGAATTTTAATTATTAAAATTTACCTAAGCATAAAAAATAAATCACATAATAAAAAATGATAAATGAAATAACTTTTGATTTAAATTGATTATTAGGTTTCCTTAGCTATTTATTCCTACAAAACACAGAAAATTCAATTTACTGGCATATACATTCTCACACATACTTACCGTGATCTCATCCATAAGGTCTTTCTTATCATTCAGAGAAATGGTCCGCCAATAACCCGTATTCATTGGGCAATGTGACCTAATGATAGCACCGATATTATGAACTAACAAACTATGTATCTCTGAACTTGCTGCTCGTCTGCTCACTGATTTGTATACAACTCGAATTTTTTCTCTAGTAGTACGCACAATACGTGAGGTCTTAATTTGTTTACACGCCCCTCTAGTAGGATGATCATTTGAAGTCGTTTCCAAGCCTTCCGTACATACACCTGCAAAGGAAGTTATATTATCTCCTCATAACAGAACAAATAAATGGACATTATGCGTTAAAGAGCCTAATTATCAACAAAATGAAAGTCCTACCTTGAGCCCCCTCTATTTCTTCACTCAATGCCTCGTCAGTTTCTGGAGTTGTAAGGAAATTTTCACCTTCAGCTCTACCAAGCACATGAGCTGCACAATATATGCATCACCACGAGTTTAGAAAGTCCTAAATCTAGATTGGATATAGCCAACCTAACAACATTCACAAAATCCAATAACTGTCCTATAGAAATTTCGACAGAATCTCCCCTATAATTTGTCCTTATCCAACCTGTAAAGGGACACTACCAATCAAACAAAACTCACAATATCCAACAACTCTAATTCATTATGTAAAACCAACCAAAAAACTTCAAACAAATTCAACATCCAACCAATGGTTATAATACCCACAATAAATTATCAAATTCAATTCTCAAAATCCAACACAACAATATAAAGACTAAATCAATATCATCAAGCTAAAGAGGTGCATTTGAGTCTAATCAAATTATCAAACAAGATAATAACCAACTTGCTCGTGTTTTATGCAAAACAGAGGTAAATTTATACAATATATGAAAGTGTGAAAGATAATGAAGGTTTAGAAATTAAAAACTTAAATATGAAATTACCTGAGACCTTTTTATGACCACGATGATGTCGAACATAACTTGTAGGATGAGAAGGTGGCCTATCGTGATTATGGTTGGAGGAACCGTTTTTATCCCCTGGATTATGACGACTTTTCCTTGGTATTTCAGGGTGTGCAGGAACAAGAATAGTCTCAGTTGAAGGAGAAGCGGAATTGGGTGTAGTTTCAGTGGTTGACCAAGTCCCAATGTTGCAGGTGGATGGTAGAGAAATGTTGGGAGAATGAGATTTCTGATGAAGAGAATGTAATAATCTATTGGTTTGCAACGAATTTCGCAATGAAAGCGGCGGTACAAACTTTTTATTGGACTTGGTAGAACGGAATGCTTGAGATAGTGGAGGCACATTTGTGGTTGTCATTCGAGACATCTTAGGTGTTCGAGGTACAGGTGAACTGTTAGGACGTTTATTTTGAGAAATCATAGTCATCTGCACATATATCAAGGAATAATTAGTGTATGAATAATAAATTTTACCAAAGCAATTTCAAAAATAAAGCATCGGCACGTTAAAAATTGATTATATATGTAAGCCTTAGTAGATGTAAACGACACTTTTAGTAGAAATTCATAAGTATCATTACATGCACTCAAAATTTTCAGTCAAATGCAATAAAACTAAAGCTAGAGGGAAATATCTGTAGGGTAAAATAAAGAAGTAATTATCTTACTAGTCTAAATCACTGTCATCCAAACCATGCTCACTGGTTTTCTCAACAAATTCGGCATCATCCTCTTCAATGGCTTCATTATCCATGTCTCCATCATTTCTTCTAAGAGGGTCTCGAGTAATAGTTTCCAGATCAATCAAAATGGGAGGAACTTCATCTACATGACCTAGTCCTTGAATTATATTGTAGCTGTGATCTTCAACCATGTTCGGTACATCTGAAGAAGAATTCTCTTGATACGCCACATCATTAGTATCATCGTTGTCAACTTGAGTCTCCTTTTGTGGGATATTATATATATTTCTATGATCCATCCTTTGAACTACTTTCCACTCACCACCAGCTTTGGGGTCGTTCACATAAAATACTTGTTTTGCCATTGTTGCAAGAATATAAGGATCACTATCGTACCACCGAGTACTAGTGTTCACAGATTTCAAATGGTAATCAAGTTTAATAGATCCTATCTTATGAGGCTTCGTATTAAACCAATGACACTTGAGTAGAACGACCTTCTAGCGGTGCCTAAACAGCAATTCAACCACACTTATCAACTTTCCATAGAAGTCTAAATTATCAGTATCATGATTTCCAGGGACATAAACGCCACTATTATGCGTGGTCAGTTTTTCATCTCGTTCAGCAACTACAAACTTTACTCCATTCACAATACAACCCTGGTATCATATTTACATGCATGTATTTTTTCGTAACCCAGACCGAGATCTTTCAAAACCTTATGAGCATGTCGATGAGTAGGAGGTAACTGATTTCCTTTTGGAAGCATTCTCTTCAAGATGCCCATAAGCTCATCGAAGCATTTGTTAGTCATCAGATTCTTCACCTTCAACTGCATCAACTCCACAATCGCTGTTAGTACAGAAAAATCTTCGCAACCAGGATAAAGTTCTTTTTGTGCTTCTTTCAATAACCGTTCATACTTTTGAAACTCTTCCTCATGCATATTCAACGTATGATTGTCTCCTAATGTATCATCATTAATATGCACATCATCTTTCTCTAAAATATTGTGCTTGTCATGGTGAGAGGCATATGGATATGCATCCTTGATTATATTCATTACTTGATCATTATCACAATCAATATCAGCTCTCGGACTCGAGATAGAAGACAAGTTAGCATTTGAGGACCATGATGTATCTCCAATTCGTTCGCCATGGCGAGTCCATTTAGTGTAGTTATATGACATTCCATACATTAGCAAGTGTTGTCGAATTTCACTAACTGGCTTCCAAGAGAAATTATTACACTTCTGGCATGGGCACAGAGAATGCCCTCGATGATTAACATGGTTCCTTGCAACTCTAACAAACTCTTCAATTCCCGACAAATATTCAACACTAGTTCTATCCAGATTACGTATCCAATTTCGATCCATGCTATAATTATTATAGTTAACCCTAAAAATGACATATAAAACATAAGACTTTATGCCACCATATATTTATCATGAACGTTAATATATGACATTCAATAACAAGGTATATTTATTCTTTAATTTTTTTAAACTATTAATTTTTATTATAAAATTGTTCAGTTCTTAGATTGAGATGGAAGTAAACAACTAAAAAATGATAAGCTGTAATACTCAACAATTTGGGCTAAAATTTGGACGCATAAATGACCCTCTATGGGGAACTTTCTAACCTATTCTTGATTTTAAAGTTGAGTTTAACCAACGTACATAAATTTGACATAAAGTTTAATGTATAAAATTTATAAATTTGATTAGTTAACTATGATTAAAGATAAATTAAAGTTAAAAAATGACTATAATAGGTAGTAATATACACACATCAAATCATTCACTAAAATAAAACCACATGTTAATAACATGATGAAAGATTTTGGTGCAAAGATATAACGATGATTACTATCACACATATTATTGATGCAATACTTAATTTATATGAACTTAACTTGTTGCAATTTGAATTGAAGGAAGCTCTGCAATACAATACACTTTCTACAGCCCCTAAAAGATATTTGATATAACAATAAAAAATATTTATTCAATGGAGAAACAATACAATTCAAACACTATAGAAGTTATATAAGAGCATTTGAACAAAGATCTAATTCTATTAACTGCCATTTTTGAATTTGATGTAAGTCATATTCACTTAAATTATATGAACTTACCTTGTTGCAATTTGAATTGAAGGAAGCTCTGCAATCCAATACACTTTCTACAGCCCCTAAAAGATATTTGATATAATAATTAAAAATATTTATTCAATGGAGAAACAATACAAACACTATAGAAGTTATATAAGAGCATTTGAACAAAGATCCAATTCTATTAACTGCCATTTTTGAATTTGATGTAAGTCATATTCTGTCGACTAATCTTGAAACGAACATAACTTTTGATCCCACTGAATTTATCGAAAATCCAATGGGAAGGGCCTCAAATTTAGCTTTTAAGGTTAAATAGAATTGGTTTCCTAGTTTTAATAGATTTCATAGCTTTATTTGCTTTCTTTTCATTTTTTACATACAATTTGATTATAAAATAAAATTTCTTTTATTCAAAATTCTACGAGTTTCGAGTTCTTGATTTTTCTTGAATTCATTAATGTTTTTTGTCAATTTTTTTTTTACTTATTGTTGAGTTACCTTTCAACATTATCTTTTCATTCTTGCTTAGTTTAATGCTTGATATTTGAGTTTGAACATACACCTTAGGTAGTGAAAGCATAAACCTTCAATCTGATTTTGAAATTGAAATTGAATATAACACCTTAGGCAGTGAAAGCAGACCTTAGGCAGTGAAAGTAGAGTGAAAGCAGACCTTAGGCAGAAAGCATTTTGAGTTCGATTTTGAAATTGAAATTGAACATACACCTTAGGCAGTAAAAGCATAAATCTTCAATCTGATTTTGAAATTGAAATTGAATATAACACCTTAGGCAGTGAAAGCATAAATCTTGAGTTTGATTTTGAAATTGAAATTGAAAAAAAAAGGTGTAGCCCACACCCTGAGGGCCCGAACCGACCACGCTCAAGGCCATTGGTTCGGGAAGGTAAATCCAGGTTATGCCTCCAAGTAGCCAGGGTGGAAGGGCTTATGGTAAGCATGAGCAAATCTCAATAACTCCCGCTTGCCACAAGGCCAATTCCACCTTGCGGGGAATCGAACCAAGCACACAGCTGCGCTGAGCACTTACCACCCATCCCCTTTGCCACTTGGAGATGTGCCCTGGGGGCTTGAAATTGAAATTGAACATACACCTTAGGCAGTGAAAGCAGAAATCTTGAATTTGAGTTAGCAATTGAAATTGAACATACACCTTATGCAAACCAGAAATTTCGACTCTGAACATACAGTTGATTTCAAAAAAATCTCGACTCTGAACATACTTTGGAAGCAACAATTTACAAAAAAAAAAAAAAAAAATCTAAAAACTAATTGATTTCATATGCAGCCACGATTTACAGAAAAGCAGCCACTATTTGTAGAAACTCATATAACAAAAATCAACAAATTTGGCCAAGAAATTATAACCCATCATGTTTCTTATCTCTAACCCAGTTTAAATCCCAATAATTCAGCCAAGAAATGACAATTTTGTGTAATGAAAAACACAATTATTATCCGAAGATGAAGGGTAAGGAAGATACGAACCTGATTGAAGTCGATCACCTCCTATGTGCCCGATTGCAAGGCTAGAAATCTTGGGCAATTGCTTGACACTCGGGAATGGTAGAGATGGATTCACGATCGGTAACTTGATGGTGGGAAACTTCACGGTGAGAAACAGGTTGGGCAGCTACACGGTGTGAGAAGCTGTGTGTGCGAAATAACGAAAGAAACAGGGGTGGAGCTGCGTGTGCGTAATAACGAAAGAAACAGGGTGGAGCTGCTCTTCTAGGGCAAAGTCATTGGAGGGAGGGAAATTGATAAATTTTTAGTGGGAAATTTTTAATTTTTATGTTTTCATTTTTTTGATCAAAAAGTTAGATTAAATTTTGATTTTTTTTTAATTATATTTTTTCCTATAAAAATAAATTTTGTAGGAAAATTAAAATAATTGCGAATTTTCTTTAACTATAAGCCCGGTAAAAAAATATTTTACGCCACAATTTTTTGGTCTGAAAAAGATTTACATGTTTGTGGAGACAAAGTCATGTAATTGTTACTGTTAGCCTTATGAATTCTCGTTTTGCGAGGAAAAGTGAATTCCCCACAAGAAATTTTAAGACATGATCGGGAAGGTCGATCTCCGCTTTGAAGCGCAAACTTATTTGCCAAAATAACAACAAATCAATGAATAATTATTGAAAACGTCTAACAAAAAATACTTCTACAATAAAAATTGTAGGGTAAAATAAACTTACGTTACGAATTAAAAATTGTCTTCTAAAGTTTTGTATGCGAAATTATATCCCAACAAAAATTATTTTTTTGAGAAACTTTAATTCCGCCTACAAATCTCATTTTATAGGTGGAATTTTGTAGGCTAAGTATACGTATTTTTGGAGCCAATTTTTTACACCTACAAAATTTTATTTTGCGGGGAAAAATAATCTTTACCTACAAATCTTATTTTGTATGCGCATTATTTGTAGGAAAAGCAAAAATTTATAATAAATTACTACAAAGTCTCAATTTGCGGGGAAATGCACTCATTTCATACAAAACTCATTTTGTATGCGCATTATTTGTGGGGAAAGCAAAAATTTCTTGTAGTGGAAGTTGAAGTAATTTAGAGAATGAAAGGCAGTATATATAACGAGAAACCGAGCAATTCTTTGGGCATCTATCATATCTCCAATAGGAATGAGAACTCTTATTTCCACTATTGCGCGAACGACTTATTTTAATTTTAATCAATATGAGCATTTTTCTCATAAACTTGAAAAATAATACATAAAAAATGGTTGAGGGCCAGGTTCATTTACAAACATTGACATATCTAAAACAAGAGAAACCAACATAAAATCGGTGCTAGTATGGAACAAATCTAAATATGAAACCAAAATATAAAAGGAAATTCAAATTAAGCCTCCGTTTGGAGGCTTGGTTTAAATCAAATATTTAATTTATAAAATTTTTCAAATTATTTTTTAACTATACATATTTTTTCTCTCCAATTTTCAATTACACATTTTACCTAGAAAACTCAAATAAATCATCTCTATCTAATTTAAATAACCTCCGAACACACTCTAAAATATTTACAATGATCATAATTTAAATTTGACTATTTAAAGAGAGAGGTGTAACAAGAATATTAAGAAAATAATATTTAATTATCCCCCAGCTCCAAATTATCTGTAAACCAATTCAAACGTCCAAATGCTTTGACCGAATCTCAAACATCACAAATGCTCCGATCGAAATCTCTAGACCTCTCTCTTCTACCGCCACACCCCTAATACCACCGACATCCTCCACCCCTTCGAGCAAGAGGCGGCGAACAGTCGACTCGTACCTCATTTATCTCGTCCCACCCCTGAGCGTCGATGAGGCTACGTACTAAGATAAGTATGATACTACGACAAGTAGCAGCGACCTCATTCTACAGTAGAGACTGCCACTGGACGCGACCAGCTGAGGACACAAGCTTCTTGCGCAGGTGGTTTTCATGGTTGTGTTGTAGGTTGGTGTGAAGATAGTGATGGTTTTTATGGTGGTTTTGTGAAGACAGTGATGGTGGTGGTTGATTATGAGGTTGTGGTGGTAGGTCACAAAGTAGGTGGTGGAGGTGAATCTACGATGGTGTTTTTAGGATTAATTTTCTCTACTCGTACACCTTTTTCTAGTTTTTGTTTATACGTTTGAATCCAAATGATGAATTCGGATTGAAATCTCACGACGGTCGTCTGAGACACCGTGTAGCCATTAATGCAGTAAAAATCCAATTTCTGATGGTTTCTTCCTATTTATTTGTCAATACATTTTTTGTCGTTTAAATTATTTCTCTTAATTACCATCTTTGTTTTAAATTTTCAAAATCATATTTTTGCTTTGTCTAAATGTTGATGAAACCGGCATAATATGGATAAATTCAAGTTATTCCGATTAATTCATGATAGGATTTTGCAATTCTTTTAATTTCATCATTCTCTTATGGTGTGGTGATGCTTCTGGTGGTTTTAGTTGTGGTGAGTTGTGGTGGTGGGTTCGGTGGTTGTGGTGAGAAATTTATGGTGGTTTGTGGTTGTGTACTGGGGATGTGGTGGTTCGGTGTGAGGCGGTGATGGGCAGTGGTAGTTTTGTTAGTTGAGTCATATGTGATGCATTAGGTCACATGTCATGCTTCAAATGTTCAAGTTCAGGCTAGAGGTCATATTTCATGCATTAAATCACTTCAAAAATGTTAACGTTACAACCTGTTTGATGCATTATATCACAGGTCACACTTTAAATATTCAAGTCACATTTGATGTGTTAGGTCACATGTCACATTTGATGCATTAGGTCACATGTCACACTTCAAAAATGTTCGTGTCACAATGCATTATGTCACATGTCACATTTCAAATATTCAGGTCACAACTTGTTTGATACATTTTGTTACAGGTCACACTTCAAATGCTCAGGCCACAAGTCACATTTCATGCATTAAGTCATAAGTCCCACTTAAAAAAATGTTCAACTCACAACCTGTTTGATGCATTATGTCATAAGTCATACTTCAAATATGCAAGGCACAACCAGGTTAATGCATTATGTCACATGTTACACGTTAAATGTTTAGGTTACAAGTCACATTTGATGCATTAAGTTAGATATCACACTTAAAAAATCTTAAGGTCACAACCCGTTTCATGCAATATATCACACGTCACACTTCAAATGCTCTAGTCACAGGCCACATTTGATGCATTAAGTCATATGTCACATTTTAAAAATGTTTCAGATCTTCTTCTTCTTATGGATTCTTAATTCTGAAAATAAACAATTTTTTTTTTATGATTTAACTGGTGAAGTATTGATTATTATTGTAGTAGTGTTAATGTACGTCGAAAATGGTTGTGGTGGTGGTGCATCGAAAATCTGTTGGTTGTGATAGTGACAGTAGTTTTTGTGATGGTGATGAAGATGGCAAAGGTGATGGTGATGGTGATGATGGTGACAAGATCAATAGTAGTAGAAGGAAGGGAAGGGATAAGTACCCCTCTCGACTGATCAAGCTAAGCTAAGTGATGATGGTTGTGCATTGGAATTTGGTAAGTTATAGTGATGATGAAGGTGAAGGTGATAGTGACAGTGATTGTCATGGTAATTGGATATATGGGTGGTAGTGGTGGTGATGGTGGGGGCGGCGGCGGAGGCGGAGACGGTGATAGCGACGACAGTGGTGGCGGTGATGGTGTCGAGGTGATGATAATTGTCAATACATATAGTCACAAATATGGAAGACTGGGGTGGGATGAGGTGGATTTTTCTAATATATTAATTATTTTTATTTAGCACCTCATGTATGAACTTTTAAATTGTTTTCTTTATTTTGAATTGTGTTATGTAACAACCTGATTTGTGTATTATTCCCCTTTATAAAATGGGTTGCAAAAATGTTATACTTCTACGTATATTGGCCATTCCTTTCAAAATGATAAAGTGAGTTTTAAGTCCATAAAATGATATGGATAAATAGTCCAATTTCATTCCACATAAAAAAAGGGACATTTATAAAAATATTCAATTAGGTATCAAAACTAAAATTTACTTCATTTGAAATGTATTACAGTACTAATACAATAATTCTAGGGAGACATTTTTTTGGGATATTTTTAAGTGATATGTCACATATTCATTGGATGGTGAAAATGTAAGTACTGGGGTAGTTATTTTCACCATCCAATGAATGTGATATGTTACAATGTCACTTAAAAATGTCCCCAAAAATATATCCCTACAATATTTTTTTACTGATATTTACGTCTTTTGAAAGTATCACAATGTGATATTTCTCAAATTTTTATGATACTTTCCAAATTTTTGTGATTTTTTTCGTACTTTTTTATGATACTTTTCAATTTTGCCAAACAGAGCCTGATGTGGAATCCACCGACCTATTGATTCAAGGAAGAGGATAACTGTCTTTTAGACATGCTTTGTATAAATCTGTAAAAATCTATGCAGATTCGCCACTTGCCATTCGGCTTCCTGACCAATACTACATTGGCTAGCCATTCTGGATACTTTACCTCCTTGATGAACCTTGCTTTTAAGAATTTATCTATTTCCTCCTTTAGTAGCTGCCTTCTTTCTGTAGCGAACTGCCTTCTTCGTTGTTTTACAGGCTTCTGTTCTGGCATGACATTAAGCATGTGTTCAACAAGTGCGGGTCAATCCCGGGCATATCTTCTGTGCTTCATGCAAATATGTCGATGTTTCTCCTCAAGCATTGCGACAGTTCTTCCTTCATTAATTTGGGGAGTTCTTTCTCAATTGCGAAACTTTTTCCTTCTGAAATTGGAACTTCTTCCAATTCTTCTACTGGTGGCATGCGTTCTTCCACAGGAAGTTCAATTGACATCAGATCTTTTTTACCATTTCCAATGCAGTTGATGTAATAACTTCGGGTTATTGCTTGATTACCCTGTATAGTTGCTATGCCTACGGAAGTTGGGAACTTGATTTCCAAGTGATATGTTGACACTATTGCTCTCAAGCTGTTCAAGAACGGTCTTCCCAAGATAGCGTTGTAAGCTTTACGACCTGAAACTGGGTCATCCTAGTCACCAGCTTTTCTTCTGATCCAAGAGAAGTCGGAAGGTCAATTAAACCTTCTGGTCTCTACCAAAGCCAGTTAACGGAGTAATGACCTGATGAAACCGATCCTTGGGAAGTTACATCTTGTTGAAAGTTTCCAAAGAAAGAACATTGGTTACGCTTCCATTATCAACAAGCACTCTTCTTACATCAACATTTGCAATTATGGCACTAATGACAACGACATCGTCATGAGGATATGAAATTCCTTCCATATCAGAGTTAGCGAAACTGATGTTGTTTGAAATTTCATGGTCATGACTTGCCAGCCTTTCTTCCTGACTATCCAATGCCCAGGCATAAATTTTCCTTGCATTATTTGAATCACCTCCAGAAGCTATACCTCCGACGATCAAATTTATGGTACTAGTGGACTTATTCTTCTCCTCTCATTTTCCTTGATCATTGCCTTCCTTTTTTACGTAATGGCCCAAGAAGCCCCTTTTGATGAGGATTATATCTCCTATTTTAGTGTTCTGCACTCATCTGTAGTATGACCCGGGATTTTTTGGAAGTCGAAATATTTATGGCAGTTTCTTTCATCGATCTTCCCCTTGATAGGTTTTGGCCAACGCAAATCTTCCCGACCTTTGATTTCCATAAGAGTGTGAGACCGAGACGCATTTAATGGAGTTAAATTCTAATGCCCATAACTGCTTCCCTTTGTGTTGGATCGGGAAGAATTCCTTCCGTCTTCTTTCCTTGACCTCTTATTCCCCTGTTTGATGGGTTTCGAAGACTGTACTATTGTTCCATGAACTTGGTCTTGCTCCCTAACCGATAGTAGTGTTTCTTCCATATTTATGTATTTTCTGCCCTTCTGAAGAGTTCTGTCACGTTCTTCGGTGGATTCTTAGACAAGGACATTCTGAATTCTGGACCTCAAATGGCTAAGGTTAGGGCAGAAGTTGTCGGGGAGATGTGAAGATCTGGAATCTGAAGTCTTTCGCCATTGAAACGAGTCATGAACTCTCGCAGTGTTTCATTAGGTCCTTGTCTCAACTACATGAGGGAAGAGGCTGTTTTCTTAATTCTTTTGCTGCTTGCAAAGAAGGCTGTGAATTTCTTAGTAAGATAGACGAAGGAAGAGATTGATCCGAATGGTATTGTAGAAAACAAATCTCGGGCAGAGTTCGTTAAGGTTTGCGGGAAGGCCTTTCATAGTATTTGATCAGGGACATTCTGCATGTCCATGACATCAATGTAGGTATTCAGGTGGTTGTTAGGATATGTGGTCCCATCGTATTCCATTATGCGAGGGGATTTGAATCTTTTTGATAAGGGAAACGACTTTATTTCAGGGGTGAATGGGGTTCTTTTCGTGAAAGAGGTCCGACCTTGTGTGTTTTGCTTTATCCTGTCTGCAATTCATTCCTGAATAATTCTTGAAATTTCCCGCTGTGTTAAGTTGGCCGATCTCTCAATCATGTGATGGGCACCCCCGATTCCCCGGGGAATGGTCATCTACATGATTAACTGTCTTGTGATCTTCCCTGGGAATCGTTCTCGGAGTGTTAAGGTCTGGTGGTGCTTGACGAGTATTCTGTAGCTGAAGAGCCTGACGGAGTTCATGGAGCTGTTGCTGGAGTTCGTTGCAATCTTGTCGACTAAACAGTTCATTTTCTGGTGTGACCTTTGGGCCTTGTTCTTCTCCAACATCTTCAAGAGGTGGAGGGTTCTCCTCTTCAGTCGAGGTATTGTCCGGTGGATGCGGAGGGACGAGCTTGACGTCTATTAACCATGACTGATTGTATCGATTCCCACAGAAGGCGCCAATTGATGCTTTAAAAATTCATAACCTTGACGTGACAAGATCTGGAGTTGCTTGATAATTTTTCCAACCCAAACTAAGCCATTTCATTTCCTAAACCAAACCAAACAAAACCATTTTTTGCAGTTTGGTGCGGTTTTAAACCGCGGTTTGCAAACGAAACTAAACTAATATATGTAAATCGAGTTAAAATAACTATTCAAATAGAATTTTGAATTAAGACATCAAAATTAATTGCAAATAACCCAACGACATTACGGATAGATGTTATAAGACTAACATAATTAAAATATATGGGTAAACAACTTCTAAACTAGATACAAAGGCACAATCACAAACAAATGATCACAATAATATCAAAAAAACTTAATAGATTACACAATTCATTCTCAAGTTAGATTTTCTTATTATTTCACAACAAAACAACTTAAACTCAAATATATTGTATTCTAAGCAAAACTACTGAACTACATGATGAAAGAATGATGCTTTAGGAATTTAGAGTTTGATGAATTACAGCTGATGATAAAAGATCTCAAGTACAACTAATTTTGCTTAGATAACCATAAATACTCAAGTCATGACTTGCTAAATTAATAGAAGACAAATATTATAACCAAGAAAAAATAAATAATGAGCAAGTTTATGCATACTCCCCCCAAAAAAATCATAGGATAAAAAACAAATAAAGTAAGAAAGTCACCGATAGTACTTAGTTGTTAGCACTAACAAAATGCATTTCTTAACAATAAAGGAAAATCAAGGTGCCCCTTCAGATAATTTTTTTTTATATTTTTGCAATTAAACTTCAATATCGTCTAAATCGATTCGCTGATTTAATAGATCTTCTTCAATATTGTCGGGAATTGGTACGTCGTTGAGACCGAAAAATTGATCGTCAAAATGAGCGTGAGATTGTGGTGTTGAGTCATCATGCCCTCCAGATCCAGGTGGACCATCGAACAATTCATTAACAAATCTTCGACAGTTGGGATCCATTCTTTTGTAATATGTGATGTGGTTGAGTGGAAAAATTGAAATATAAAATGAAATATGTGTAATTGAGAGATGTAAATTAATGACTAATGAGTAATGACAAATTGAGAGTGTATATAAGTATATTTGTAATGTAGAATAAGAATTGTAGAAAACAAAATAGAGTAAATGTAAATGTATGTAGAGTAGAGAGGAAGAGTATTGTGTTACTTGTGTAGTTGTGTAGTGTCACTAGTGTGTAGAATGTAGTATTTATAGACTTTAATAAGTAAGGAAAAAAATAAAATAAAAATAGTATGTGACCAGAACGGTCACATATTTGTGACCGTTCTGGTCACTTCACCGTTGCATGCAAGCAACATTTTTTTTTTCTGTTTTTTGACGAATCAGCGAGCCGCTCGGCTCGTCAAGCTCGTTGGCATGAGCCGCTCGTTCGGAAATGGTGATTGGCTCGTGGGCGAGCTCGTGAGCTTGAAGAGCCGAGCCGCCCTCGGCTCGTGTTTTCGCGAGCCGAACCAATGAGCGGCTTGGTCCGTTTGCCACCTCTATGGGACTATGAGGGATGAGATCGGGTTACATCTCAGAACATAAGCTATTCCCAGGGAAGGGTTGAGCTTAAAGGTGGTGAACGGAATTTTCACTAATTTAGGAAGTAGGAAAATAATACCGATCACAACTTTTCTCGAAATCTGTTGTTTTCTTTGATTTTAAGAAATTGGTTTCTTGGCACTTTGGTGAGATTTGGATGGAAAACCATTTTCGCATCAGTTTGTCCTTTTTATTCTTGTTAGTTGACTTATTTTTTTTCTACAAATTAACATTATTATTATCAAGTACAAATATATATAAAAAAATTGATTAAAATAACAAAATTTTGTTTTATTTTCCATGAAAAATAATGTCAATCAAATAAAAAAACTAGAAAATTTCTCTACTATTTTCACCTAGAAAAATAAATCAATCAAACACATTAAATTTCTAATTTTCAGAAATTCAATTTCATGAAATTCATTTTCTTTTCATTTAAATTTCACTCTCGCAATCAAATGGACTACGAATTATCACTTGAGGAGGATATAAATTATGTGGTACTTTCTTTTGAGATTGTTGGGAAACTGCATTGTCCACGTAGATGATCTCAATTTGATAAAATACAATCTCAACAATTTACGATGTTCACTACCAAGATTATGCAAGAAATCCGGATGCCAATTTGATGAAATAAAAAAATAAAAATAAAATAAAAAAATAGTGGACCCTAAGAAAGTTTGGTTTCCTATGGTTGCTTCACACGCAAAAAGATCACTCTATATTAGGCAATTCGCAATTGATGAATCAATATTTTTTTTTTTTCAACCAAAATATTTAAACATGAGCCAAAATTAAGGGAACTCTGGATCATAAATTAGAGACGAAGTTTTGAACTAAGTTCTATGTGCTCCTTCATAAATGAACATTAATAACTATTTAATTGAATCTTGTTTCTAGTTAACCTAACAATCAATATTTCTCAAATGTGAACTCGTCTCTTCCAAAATATGTTATGGGCACTTTCAACTTAAGCCAACTAAAGATAAGATATTGGATGCTAATGTTATTATGCATCTTTATTAAATTAGTTTGGATAGAATAGTAAATGATGTTACGCATCCAGTTTTTCTACTTGTACAATGAGGTTAATTATCAGAAAGTTTAATAGAATGCATGGGTGACACGGTCATATTATTTCATGCATCACTCATCAATTTTCAAATCAACACTCATAAGCCATAAATAGCTTGTCACTTTAATTTTCAGACATGGTTTTGTACAAGTAGCTAGCTAGCATTAACACATGAGAAACATGTAAATTTCGAAGAGTTTTTTTTAATATTTTTTTATTTTTAATATGACATGAGGATCACTCCTTCAATTTTTCTTTTCATTTTTTTTAAGTATGAAATATTGATTGTTTGTTGACTCTTGTGTATTAAGTGAAAGTAGAATACTCCAAATTTCGAAGATCGAAGAGTTTTAGATTTTTCATAATCTTGATGCCTTACAAAATTGGGTGAAATTGTTATTGTCGATTTTTTTTTTTTTTTTTGTTAGTTAAGGGCTATTTTAAGATAGTTTGATTGAAAAATACTAACTAATAAAAGATAAACGTGTTCAAATACAAAGGCTAAAAAGTTTGATTGAAAAATACTAACTAATAAAAGATAAACGTGTTCAAATACAAAGGCTAAAAAGAACAAAAAGAATCAAATTTGTTAAATACATGCATGTTCCTATTTAAGAACACGACGTTGCGCACTATTTACACTAATCCAACCAACAAGCAACCCACTATTATCAAACTTCCAAAAATGCAATCTTTGCAAGAAAATTATTCTGCCTCTTCAATCCTAATTAAACAATTAGTGGAGAAAACATGAGCCGGCATCCAAGAGCATTACACTAGATCAATTTGGCAAACCGTTGACATTTAAATTAATTAAGAGGCCGTTTGGTCTATCAAAAAATTTTACCAAAAATTTTCAAACTCAATCTCAACCATCCATCTTTGGTCAAGCCCATAATTTTATACTTTTCAAATTAATCTAAACCACACATCCATAAAAAAACACAAAAAAACTACAAAAACCAAAAACTTTCCATGGACCACACAGGCTCTAATATTCAATATCAATTGCGTGCAATGGATTTCCAATATCATCTTTATCAACTTATGACATCCCATTTTATCCCTTCTTTTATATATACTAGAGGTGGCCCGTGCGATGCACGAAATGCGATCATAATTTTGTATATAATATCGTCGAAGGGTAAGAAGATTGCAAAGATGAAGAAAAAGACAAAAAAGAGAGTGTTATGCTAACAAATATATTACACCTTAACTAAAAAAATTATTTTAAATCAGAACATCCGTGAATTATTATTTAATCTAGTTGATTATTTAGGATTCTAATGTGACACGAAAACATATAAAATCTTACAGAAATAATGAAAATATGAAATAAATAATGTGCGAAATCTTCACATCGATATTAAGATCTTACTATTACGACTTTTTTTAGCCTTCATAAAATTCATGAGTTTAGGGAGATAAAATTGACAAATGAAAAGTTCGATGACTAATGATAAATTTGACAATTGGAAAGTTTGATGACTAAATGGAAAATTTCAAAAAACTTATGAAAGATAAAGAATTTTTAAATTTGAAATAATAAGGACCAAAGTGTACCTTACAATAGTAGAAAAATAATAGATAAATGAAATAGTAAATGTGAAAAAAGAAAACCTCAATTGATGTCATTATGATATCATTGATGGTGCCTTATGAATAGTAGTATATGAATAGTATTTTCTCTTAACCTCTTTTAATTTAATATTTAATATAGGAAGGATAGGATTATGATAGGATATGGTAGGATAAATAAGTGTTGAAGCAATAATTGCATAAAATTCATGAGTTTAGGGAGGTAAAATTGATAATTGAAAAGTTCCATGACTAAATGATAAAATTGATAGTTAAAAAGTTTGATGACTAAATGACAAATTTTAGGAACTTATGAAAGATAAAGATGTCTTGAAGTTGAAAGAATAAAAGACCAAAGTGTACTTTACAATAGTATAAAAATAATAGATTAATGAAATAGTAAATGTGAATTGATGTCATTATGATGTTATTGATGATGCATTATGAATAGTAGTATATGAATATTATTTTCTCTTATCCTCTTTTAATATAGTTAGGATTAGGATTATATATATATATAGTCTAGTTAATTATAATTATAATTAGTAGTTATAAGTTAAGTTGAAAATATGAAGACTTTATGACATCATACATGATGCAAGTCTTATGAATAGTAGATGAATAGAGACATTCCTTAGCCTATTTTATAATAGTTAGGATAGGATATATATATATATATATATATATATATATATATATATATATATAGCATGTGTGTATACATAAACTTCATCTTCAGATTCCAGAAAAAGTTATAAACTTCTCTTAAAAATGCACTACAAAGAGAAAAATTAAAGAGAAGAAAAGAGAACTCCTCATGGCATCTATGTCAAAAAATCTATATAGCTCGTGGCGGGTTATTTTTGTAATCTTTATCGCCATTATTCTCTTTAATTCTTGCATCGGGGTTCAACCGGAGAGAAAAATGGAGGACGTTTCAAAGATGATTTTGAAGTATTATCAAGAAAAGAGAATGTTACCACATAAGGGCTTGATTTTCACTAGACTCCCTAAAGGGGACCCTGTTCCTCCTTCTGGTCCATCCAAGAGGCACAACAAAGTAGTGAACTCTACTCCTCGAAACTGAATGTACAATTCAATTTTTCTCAAAATTGGTAATATTTTATTTTTATTTTTGTGGTTTAAAGAGTTTTGATATTATATATAGATATATAGTGCCTCGGAAGGGATTTTAAACCTCATATAAATATATATATAAACACACACACACACACACACACATACATACATTTATTTTTTCTTTCTTGGTTCATGTTATACTGTATATAAATATTTATTGCTTGTTGTAAGCAAATTGTAATTGTAATTGTAATTGTAATATATATAATAGGTGAAGATCTGATCGAATACGTACGTTAATTTTGTTATAAAAATAAATAAATAAATAAATGTGTGTTTTTTAGTTTCTTTTTCAGTATTTAATTATGGGTTAGACAATCTGATGAGTCAAAAAAAGGGGATTGGATAAATATAAACGGCTTTATTTTGGGGTTTATTGTTAATTAATTCCGTACCTTTAATTAATTTAGTAATTATAAGGCTTGATTATTATTCTTTTGTTTATAAGACAATCATTTTTGCTGTATTGAGGAAATAATCAGTTGAGGAAAGAATTATTTAAATATTTGAACATGGGGAAACTGCCCGTGTAGAATGGATCGTGGCTTATTGCAAATTCTTACACGCTGAAGGTTTCAATGTTTAAAATTTCTGCAGTGCTCAACTTATAGAAATTTGAGAATAATGGAAGTTTTATATAATTATCTATTTTATTTGACTTTATAGAATTTTGAAAAAAACTCAATTCTTTTGGGATGAACACGCTAAATTAAATTAGCCTTCTCAAAATACCAAAATAAAACAAGGTCAGTTTGTGGTAGCAATTCGAAGCTAAAATTTTGTACAATCTTGATCTAGGACTTATAGCATGCCTTGTTGATTTTCATTACTTCCTATTTAGACATATAATAATATGTTCTTGCAAGTTTTAGTTCTATTGTTAACACAATTGAATATGTCCGTGTATGGCACGGGTGTGAAACTAGTTTAGTAATAATAAGGCTTGATTTATTATTCTTTTGCTTTTAAGACAATCATTTTTGCATGCTGTATTGAGGAAATAATCAGTTGAGGAAAGAATTATTTAAATATTTGATAAAATTTATTTTAAAACTGTTGTATGTTTCAAAATTAAAATTTTAACGTCTGATAAATAACAATGATATATTGCTAAGTGACATACAATTATTAAAGTGAACATTCATTATAATGGTAGTTTTGTATTATTATTTTATATATTTACTTTTTAAAATAGTACGTAATATTACCAAATATTTTCCAAGACAATTATTCAATATTACATGTTTAAAGTGAAAAATAAAAATATCTATTAAATCTCAAATTTATTGAACTAGAAAAATAAAAGCATAATTGATATGATATAAATATTTTAAATAAAACAAAATCAGTGTTAATCCATGAGACTATGTTTGATTTTATCAAAAAAAATCATTTTTTTTATTTTTATTTTTTGGAATATAAATAAGCCTTTGGATAGAAAGTCTATGTTGGGGAAAACGAGTTTAATTTGAAATAATATTTCTTGGAGAAAGTATGGTTAAAAAATAATGAGAATTTTTGAATTTACGTGTAATATCATTTTATTGAAGAATGTGTGATTGAAAATAGGAAATAAAAAAAAATGTATTTTGCTTTTAATTTAGCCCAAACATGGGCTAAATATGTCTAAATTTGCTATTTTAGTTACGATGCACGTGCAATGTTCTCATCTTTATATACATTAGCGTTAATAATTTTATGTATAACGCATAGTTGTAGCAAATTCATGAAAAAAATCAAATAAAACCATAATCAAATAATCTTCTTTCAATCAACAATAAAGGACATAGTCCACAGGAAAGGCCATATCAAATCCTTGGTATACTTAAACTAACAAGTGACTTAAATTCTCCCCGGTACACTTAATGAAATTGAAGTAATTTAGAGAATGAAGGGCAGTATATATACTGAGAAATCGAGAAATTATTTGGGCATCTATCATATCTCCAATGGGAACGAGAACGCTTATTTGCACTGTTGCGTGAACGACTTATTTTAATTTAGCATTTTTCCCATAAACTCAAAAAATAATACATAAAAAATGGTTGAGGGCCGGGTTCATTTACGAACATTGACATATCTAAAACAAGAGAAACCAACATAAAATTGGTGCTAGCATGGAACAAATCTAAATATGAAACCAAAATATAAAAGGAAATTCAAATTAAGCCTCCGTTCGGAGGCTCGGTTTGAATCAAAGATTTAATTTATACAAATTCTCAAATTATTTTTTAACCATATTGATAGAGGGCATAATTGCTATTTAATTTGTGATATTTCATCTTACTCCATTGATTTTAAATGCTTAAATTATGGATATTAATCATATTTTATGTTTTGTGAATTAGGTGGGGAATTGAGATCAAATTGGATTTAAAATCACAAATTGAAAAGAAGAAGTTGAAATATCAAAATGTGCACAATCAGAAAACTTGACTTATATGGGCGATTTTTGAAGGGGAAAATATTACTATTGGACCCACAATTATTTTCTAAGGGGACATGAATATTTAGAGAGATTATTTATATAATTAATAGATTTTTATTATTTTAAGGAATAATTAGATTTTGATAAAAGGAAGGAAACTAGATCCTTCCTTATTTCTTGAAATCTTTCCATACAACGACTCTCTATCCCTTTTTCTTGTTGAGGGTCTTAGGTTTTCCATCATTCTCTTTTCTCTTAGTTTTAATTTTCCTTCTCAATTTTTATGGATTGCTAAATTATTATTTCAGTTCAAGGATATTCAAAGTTTTGATTCACCAAGAATTGTGAGATCTAATTAAATTTAATTGTTCCTTTAATTGTTCTCTATTTATATGTTTTTTGCTTGTGAATTGAAATTGTTATTTTGATTGATTAACACAAAGTGCACGTTGTTTTAATTTTTAAAATGATACTTAGTCAATTAGGAATCTAAATCCGTAATTGTTTAGGTTTTCTAATATAAGTGACAAATAACATAGTTAATTATAGATTGATTTTTGACTCTTGTTATGAAGACATATAACCAAATTTAAATAAATCACGAGTATGAATTTGTTGGTTAGAATTGGTTGTCTCTCTAGAGATTTATGCTATTGATAAATTAAATCATACGATCGTATATAGGGTTATTTATTGATTAGGGAAATAATCAACGAGCGTCTCTTGATTATCGATAAAGTAAGGAGAGATAGGTTGTTAGATCGTATCAATGACCATAACAAATTTAGAAAATGATTAAAGGATTTTATTTTTCCATTCGTGATCAATTCCATGAATCAATACTGAGATTATACCTTGGGCTGGATATTTGTTTAATTTGATATTTTCATTAATTTAATTTCTCAATTGTTTATTTACAATTTGATTTTACATTCGAAATTCAAACCCCGCCCCCCTCCCTTGTTTTTAATTCATTTTTTTTTAATTTTCCTAAAGAATTAAATCTAACCAGTCTCTGTGGATTCGACCTTACTCATCACTAATACAATTTATTTTTATAAGAGCAAGAAATTATTATTTGTTGGATTCGACATCCATCACATATATATTTTTTCTCTCCAATTTTCAATAACACATTTTACCTAAAAAACTCAAATAAATCATCTCTATCTAATTTAAATAACCGTCGAACACAATCTAAAATACTTACAGTGATTATAATGTAATTATGTGCTCATTGCCTTAATCATAATCATTTAAGAGAGAGATTAGGAGCTTCATCTAATTCAAAGTAACTCCTCTTGATTTATGGTACAAGCTTTCTTAAGGAATTAAATGAACAAATGAAGATTTCAATTTCTTGTCTAAAGATTTCATATATAGTGCTTACAAACATGCTTTCAAAAACTATTCATCACTTAAAAAGTTTGTAAAAGGGATGTTAAGATTTAAAGCCTCAGAATCAACCATAAAGTAAAACAATAATGGCGATTTAAACAAAAAACTTCAAAGAATTTTATTTAATCAATAAAAATAGCAAGAAACACAAGTTTACAAACCAAAATAGAACTTCTCAGTATAACAACAAAACTCGCACAAAAATCACTAAGAATTACAGACATTATTCTGTATACAAACCACAAAGAAGATCGCTGATTATACACGCAGAATCAGTGTCAAAAACCACAAATAACTTATGCGAGAGAAGTGATTTTTCTCTGAAAGTCACGAAGAAATCGTCGGACTCAGAGAGAGAGAGAAAGGAGAAGTATCTGGAAGATGAAAAGTGAATCGTGAGAGATGAGGGGTCAGCCCTCAGATATTATCACTTAGGTGGACGGTTATGATGAGCCAAGATGATCCAACGGTTGTAGATAAAGAGGCGATGAATGAAATGGGCCAAAGATCCGGAATAAGAATGGGATGGAAGATGGGCTGCTGGATTGTGTATTCCTTATAATGAATTGGGCTTCAGCTTTGAATCCTTTGAATTTGGTCTAGCTCCTTCAATGGCCTGATCCAATTGTATTCACATTCTCCACCTCAATTGGAGTCACAGTCCTTGCAAAGCAAAAACATAGCAGTATCAAAATTCTAACAGTTTTAAAAAATTTAAAGCATCCTTAAACTTGTTAATTGGAATTACCTTTGTTCCTGCATCTGTAGGATTTAATTGTGTAGGACAGTTCAATTTCAGAATTGTCAATGCAGTCAATTTCAGACAACCTTTTAGCCACATGCATTATTTAACAGCATCTGTGGCAGCAATATATTCTGCCTCAGTTGAAGATAATGCAACAAGTTTTTGTAGCTGAGATTTTCAGCTAATACAAGAACAGCTTAAAGTAAAGAAATATACCGAAGTTGATTTTCTATTATCAATATTCCCTGCAAAATCTGAATCAACAAATCCCTTTAATTTGAAATCATTTTTGGTTTTTGAGAATACTAAACTAAGACCTGCAAACCCTTTGAGATATTTTAAAAGAGATTTCACAGCTTCCCAGTGCAATTCACCAGGATTACTCATAAATCTACTAAGAACACTGACAGCAAAAGCAATATCAGGTCTAGTACAAACCATAAGATACATAACAGATCCTATAACATATGAGTAAGGAACATTTTTCATCCTAAATTCTTCTTCAACAGACTTAGGAGAATGTTTAGTTGACATTTTAAAATGTGCAACAAAGGCAGAGAAACATGTTTAGAGTCAGATAGACTAAACCTTTTTTTAAATATTTTCTATTTAATGTTTTTTTATTTAAAAACAAGTTTCCAAAATGCCTGTCCCTAAAAATATCCATACCGAAAATTCTTTTTGCATGTCCTAAATCTTTCATTTCAAATTCAGAATGCAGTTTATTCTTAAGCAGGTTAATATCATGCATATTTGGGCCAGCTATTAACATGTCATCAACATACAGTAAAAGATACATAAAATCAGAGTCACCACACTTATAATAAAAATAGGAATCATATTGACTCTTTTGAAAATTGAGACTTTGAATATAAGAATCAAATCTCTTATACCATTGTCTTGGAGCTTGTTTCAAGCCATATAAGGATTTTTTCAGCAGACATACCAGATCAGTTTTACCACCTTTTTCAAAACCTTTTGGTCGATGCATGTAAATAGTTTCATCTAATGAATCATACAAGAAAGCATTTTTAACATCCATTTGTTCTAGTTCCAAATTAAATTGAGCAACTAAAGCAAATAAGATTCTAATAGATGTATATTTAACAACAGGTGAAAAAATTTCATTATAATCTATACCTTCCTTTTGAGAAAACCCTTTGTCTACAAGTCTAGCCTTATATCTAGGTTTTATAGCTTTTAAATCACTCTCTTTTATTTTAAAAATCCATTTAGAGTCTATAATTCTAATATTATCAGGCTTGTAAACTAAAATTCAAGTGCCATTTTTTATAAGAGAATCCATCTCTTCTTACATGGCTGCAAGCCACAATTTAGAATCAGTTGAAGACACAGCTTCTTCAAATGATTCAGGTTCATAAAGTAAAGGTTCAGAATATGTGAAAGCAAAAAAAAAAAAAAATCAGGATCATCAAATCTGGGAGGAGGTCTAACCTCCCTTCTAGTTCTATCCCTAACTAACTGATAATTTTCAAGATTTAAGTCAGTTTCAGTTTCAGAAATATTTTCTAGAATAGGAACAGAATTTGGTGAATGATGTTCAGGATTGTTATTTGAAAAATGTGGGGGTTGCTCCACCTGAAACTGAGTAATGGGCAAACCATTTTCATCACTTAAATAGTTAGCACTCAACTCAGAGGTAAGAAAATCTTTTTCACTAATAGGATCTGTTAAATTTTCATCTTTACAAGGGAAATTTTTTTCATTAAAAACAACGGATCTACTTAAAATCACCCTGTAACCTCCCTGTTCTTTTACCCATATCCTGTAACCCTTGACTCCTTCTCCATATCCCAGAAAAACACATTTCAGAGACCTGGAATCAAGTTTGGTTTCAGTTTGGTGTGAGTATGCAGCACACTGAAAATTTACAGTTTTGAAAAGTCTGGAAGAAAATTATTCCAAATCTGTTCAGGAATTTTAAAATCAATAGCACTGCAGGGAGAAAGATTGATTAAATATGAGCTGTTTTGACTGCTTCACCCCAAATTTTTTTTATCAAATTTGAATAAAGTAAAAGACGCCTAATTCGTTCTAAAAGGGTCCTATTCATTCTTTCAGAAACTTCATTTTGTTGTGGACTGTATGCAACAGTCGTGTGTCTAAGAATGCCTAGATTACTATAAAAGGAATCAAAATCTTGATTGCAGAACTCAAGACCATTGTCTGTCCTAATAATTTTGACTTTCCTATCTTTCAAATTTTGAACTAAAGTAATCCAATTTTTAAATATCCACACAGTAACATCCTTAGATTTTAACAAATGAACACATGTCTTCCTAGAATAGTCATCAACTATAAGTAAGAAGTATCTAAAACTTAAAACATAATTAACTGGGGCAGGACCCCAAATCAGCATGTAAATATTCAAAAATATCACTTGATTTATGAATCCCTTTTCCAAAAGAGTTTCTTTTCTGTTTTCCCAAGACACACTTTTCACATAATCAAGTTTTTGTAGGACATGTTTACCAAAGACACCATTTTTTCAGGCAATTTTAAACATTTTTCACCTAAGTGTCCAAGTCTTTTATGCCACAGTACAGTTTTATCATTTTCAATGACAGCATTAAAAGGCTTAGCACATATAGGGTAAGATTTAGCACATAAATTCCATTTGTTTTGAGAGTACAGGAAAGTAAGAGACTACATTTAAAAATGGTTAAATAACCTTTATGTAATCTAATATCATAAGATTCAGAATCAAGCACTCCAAGAGAAATCAGGTTTCTTTTCAAATCAGGTACATATCTAGTTTGATTTAAGACAATAATTCTGTCATTTTCAAGTTTTAATTGAATATTACCAGTTCTTTTTACTTCACAAATCACATTGTTTCCAAGTTTTACAGAACCATTATAGTCACTATTGAAGTCAAAAAATAAATTTCTTTCAGGGCACATATGGAAAGTACAACCAGAATCAAGTATACATTCATGCTTCTTATCAGATTCAGTAGTAACATAAACCACACCATTATTATCTTATGTTGCAGCTTCAGTTTGATTGCTAGTTCCAACTTCATTTTTCCTTTTAAAACAATTTTTAATGTGATATCCAGGTTGGCCACAATAAAAACAGGGTCTATTAATGTTATCTAAACCCCCAGAGTTATCTTGCCCCCTAGAATTGTTTTGGTTCCTAAAGTTGTCTCGACCTCTAGGATTTTCATAGCCTCTGAAATTGTTTTGATTTCTAGGATTATTCTGTTCTCTATAGGTGCTGTCATTAGACCAATTGAAATTGCCTTTGTTTTGAAATTTTCCTTTGGCGGGTTTATTGTTCACACTATTCCAGTTCCTATTTTTATTAAGAGCATTCCAATTTTTATTAAAATTGCTCACTGGCTTACTATTTCTAAAGTAATTCCTTTTCTTTGAAGTTCCTATAACATTTTAGGCTTCTTTAGGATTATTTTTAAATTCCAGTTCCTTATTTTTAAGGGAAGTGTGAACTATTTCAGTAGTTAATTTCTGCCCACCATATTCTAGGGCATTTCTAAGGTCCTTAAACTTATCACTCATAGCATTTAAGAGACAGACAACCTTTTGCTCATCAATTAATTTCTCATCACAATTCAGAAGGCTTTGTGTGATCTTAGTGAACATATTCATATTATCATCTACATCTTTAGATGGATCAAACTTGAAAGAAAAATATTGTTTCCACAAAAAACATTTATCAGGCAGAGAGACGGTATCATAGACTTCTTCTAACTTATCCCAAAGTGCCATAACTGTTTTAGTTTTTCCTATTTGTCTAATCACATTATCAAACAGATGAAGAAATATAGTACTCCAGGCAATTTAATCCATTTCAATTTGTCTATACTGAGCTAAATTTACTGGCCAAAATTGATCAATGGCTTTAGCACACTTCATTTGAAGTAATAAGGCCTTCATTTTCTAGTTCCAGAGATTAAAATCTCTTTTGCCATCCCATACTTCAACATCTACTTTTATAGTAGCCATTGAAGTAATGACTAAAGAATTTAAAGAAAAATTTATCAAGAAATGAGGCCTTATTTCTTCAAAAATAATCAGGCAGGCAGAGAATAAAACAGGATATAATCACAGAAGGTTTCAATTAATCTGAAGTAATCTACTAAGATCAAGAAGTAAGTCACACAGTCTCAGAAATCAATTACTAAGCAGAAAAGCAATCGAGGTGATCATAGTTCAACAAAAATAATCACACTAATCAAGAAAATCACAAAGAGCTATATACTGAAAAATTGTTCTTCCAGTATATCCCTCAACCTACTATGGATCAGCCCAAAACTCCCTCAAATTCCCGAATTCTCAAGAAATCCTGGACAAAGGTAAGGAATGGGGTCCAAAAGTAGGCTTCAACGGAGAGATTTTGGAGAGAACAAGAGATTGAAAACAAATTTTAGAATTAATAGTGCAGAAATTAAAGATATCACCTTTTGCAAGATCTAATGCTACTACAGTTCCACAAAGATATAAAGCCACACAGATTCAAAGCCACAAAGTTCCAGTACCACAAAGCTTATCAGTAATCCACGAAGTTCAGCCACCAAGAAATGTGGGATCTCTTTTTAAAATATTCAGTATATTTATGAAAAATATATTGAGTTCTAAGATCCAGTAGTATTAGACTCAGAATGAGACGATACAGAAACAAAGAATTTGAAAAACCTTATTTAAAAAATATTTAAAATAATTCCACAAAGCATAAAAACACCACGAATAATATAATGGAAAAAAATTTTAGATTTGAAAAGATTCCAAGAATTTTCAGAAAAACAAAACGTTTGTAAAAAGGGTTTCATAAAACCTCAAGAAATCACAATTTCCTTAAAGATTACCACAAAGAACTGAAAACCCCTAAAAACGTTTTACTGAAACCACAAAGTACTTCCAGAAAAACACAGATCCACCCAAAAGAACTCTGGATCTGCAAGATCTGAGTAAAAAACAACGTATGTACACGAACCCTAAGGATCTGATACCACTATTAAGATTTAAAGCCTCAGAATCAACCACAAAGTAAAACAATAATAGCGATTTAAACAAAAAACTTCAAAGAATTTTATTTAATCAATAAAAATCGCAAGAAACACAGGTTTACAAACTAAAATAGAATTTCTCAGTATAATAACAAAATTCGCACAAAAACCACTAAGAATTACAGAAATTATTCTGTATACAAACCACAAAGAAGATCACTGATTATACACACAGAATCAGTGTCAAAAACCACAAAGAACTTATGCGAGAGAAGTGATTTTTCTATGAAAGTCACAAAGAAAGAACGAAGAAATCGCCGGACTCAGAGAGAGAAAAAGGAGAAGTATATGGAAGATGAAAAGTGAATCGTGAGAGATGGGGGGTCAACCCTCGGATATTATCACTTAGGTGGACGGTTATGACGAGCCAAGATGATCCAACGGTTGTAGATAAAGAGGCGGTGAATGAAATGGGCCAAAGATCAGGAATAAGAATGGGCCGGAAGATGGGTTGCTGGATTGTGTATTCCTTATAATGAATTGGGCTTCAGCTTTGAATCCTTTGAATTTGGTCTGGCTCCTTCAATGGGCTGATCCAATTGTATTCACAAGGGAAGAATACATATGTAATGTAGTTAAAAAGTACATTTTCAAATTTAAGAAACTTGTGTTTTAAATTCTAAAAGCTGGTCATAATTAATTAATTAACTATATTTCATTAATTAAATATGTTAAAGTCACAACAACATACAAATTATGGTCACAATAACAAATAAAATTTTATGGTCACAAATTATCAAATTATTTATCAACACTTTTTTGATCACAAATTATAAAATTATTTTGTCACGACTTAATTCACGATTACAATTACAAGTTTATAGGTCATAACTTATTTTCGATCACAAATTATCAAATTAATATATCACAAATTATTATCTAATAAAAATAACAAATATTAAAGGTCACAACTTATTTATCGATCATAAATCATAAAATTTATAGTCATGACTAATTTCTTGAACACAAATTATAAATTTATTTGGTAACGGCTAATTTTTTGGTCACAAATTACTAATTTCTAGGTCACAACTTATTTTCGATCATAATTTATAAAATTAATCGATCACAAATTTATTACTTGATCACATATCACATAGGTTATAGGTTACGACTTTATTTCTTGATCAGAAATTACAAATTAATTGGTCACAACTTCATTTTTCATCACGACTCATTTTTCGGTCACAAATTATCGATTTAATTTGCCACAGTCTATTTCTCGATCAAAAACCATGAATTTGTAAGTCATAACTTATTTCTCAATCATAATTTACAAATTTCTTAAGTCACAACTTATTTTACAATCACAAATTTAAAATTAATAGTCACAACTCAAAGAATTGTAAGTCACAATTATAAATTTTCTTGCAATCTCAATTTTTTTTCTTGGGTCACATATTACTTATTGGTCACAAATAACGAATTTATAATCACAATCTAAGGAATAATTGTAGCGACTCAGAAATTTTACGCAATTAATAATTATTTTAATATTTAGAAAATTGTGTCGCTACTATTTCACCTATTATTTTGAAGTTAACGCCGCGACGGATTCGTCTAGCCAAGTCAAGAAATATCGAATTTGTTCGATTTTAAATTAAAATCCGAATTTCTAAAATTATGTTATTTTAATTATTTATTCAAAGTATTATTTTCAAAATCATTTTGAATTCCAAATTTATTAAAATATCTCAATTTTCCTTATTCAAATTATTTCAAGTCCAAATACGTAATTCAATTTTTATCTCAAAATTTATTTATTCTTAAATTTATTTTAAGCCCAAAATATATCAATTTTAATTTCATTTCTTAATCGAAGTTAGTCAAAATTTTAATTAATTATCTTAACTTAATCCTATAATTCCTAAACCGTCCATTTTTCCCCAAACCTCTCCCATGTGCATTTTCCTTTAGAGCTCCTTTTTCATCTCTCAACCATTCTTTCCAGCAAGGTCCTCTCTTTATACATCACCATACCCCACCACCCTGAATCATTATCATCATCTCCACCCATGTCTCAACTCCAAATTCTAAACAATTTGTTCAAAGGTGCCACCAACACTAATTAAAATATTAGCCTCATCATTAGCCACCACTTCCAGCAAAACTCATAATTTCTGCCAAGATTCCCACGTATTTCTCTTCTCATCCATGCATTCATCATCAACATAATAATTCACGCACTCATCATTTCTCCAATTTCTCCACCCCATTACAACCTAACTCTCCACCATACTTTGTTTTCTCAATTTTATATATATCCTCCATCCCCTCACAATCCCATAAATTCAGCCCTTTCTTCAAACCACATCACTTCCACCAGCCTGCACGATTCAATCCACCATCATATACATCAATCTGAAACCAATTCGGATAGCCTGCAACCACTACTCACCAGCCTCTCTCCTCAGCTCAAACCAACACACGATTTCCATCACTCCCAGCACCTCCATTCAGATCAAATTCACCACTGCCAACCCATCAAACTAAACCATAGCCATGACGATTACTTCATCAATCCAGTCAAGCACCACCAATTCGCCAACCTTCAGCCATGTCACAACCAACCACTACACTGGAATCACTCAATCTCCACCATCACAGTCAGCCTAATCACCATCCACAGCAACCGTATACCATATCACCACCGGAAACTCAACACTGACCTTCCACCACCAGCAACCAATCGACATTATCAAACCTAGTCCCAAATCAATCATCCAAAATCAAAATCCAAACCAAGAAATAGAAGAAGCCCAGAACATTACCTCTACCGCCGACTGATTGACCGGTTTTTCGCCGGAAATTAACCATCTTAAATCACGATTTGGTTTCGGTTCTTCGCACCAATCAACCCCAAACTCGCACCTAAGCCCTCCAATCTAATCCTTACTCTGATCGCCACCAGTAGCCGCACCCTACGCCGGTGCTGCGCCGGCAAATCGACGATTGAACGCCGGATTCCTCAGCTTTCGCCTCTCGCCCGTCTCTGCCCTCGGTCTCTCTCTAATGCTCTGATTTACGAAATGGTAGAGAGAGAAAACAGATCTGAATAATGAAATATAGAGAGTAAAGTTTGATTTTAATATTTAACTTTCGAAAATTTTCATTTCGGTTCCCTAACTTTTGAAGCCTTTCAAATCAGTCCCTATGGTTTTAAAACAATCCAATTCAGTCCCTTTTGGTTTCAAATCATCAAAATCAGCCCCCAAGTTTTAAATGAGTTTTTCCAGCCCTTTTAGCTTCAAACTTATCATTTCAGTCCCTGCTGATTTTATTAATTTGATTTTAAGCCCAAGTTTTCAAAAGTATTCATTTTAGTCCCTCAACTTTCAAAACATCAATTTTAGTCCTCAAATTATAATTTATCATTTTGAACTATATATTCGATAGACTAAAGTGACTTATTGGCTAAGACGAAGCGTACGGAGAATTCAAAGAAATTGAAGTCATTCCCGCTCAACTTCACACTCGTCAAGTTTGAGGTAGACTCGCACTTATTAATTGATTTAAATTATGATTTCATATAAATGTCATGTGACTTGTGAAAGTCAATTTTCAAGAAAATTAAGTATGTTTTATGAAAGGTAAATATACCTTATGTTTTTATGAAAAGTAAGTATACCCTATGTTTTTACGATAATGTTTTATATGTTTTGGATCATTGCTATGCACATAAGAATTCTTACCACCTAAGTTCGGTAAAATTCTTGTGTCTCCATAAGTTTATGAGGATTTGCCACAAAGTTCGGTAAAATTCCTATGTTCCATATGTTTATGAGGATTTACCACCTAAGTTCGGTAAAATTCCTGTCTCATATGTTTATGAGGATTTCGATCCTATCTTATGTTATGATGGAAATGATCCCTATGAATTTCAAGAATTATGTTTTGGTATACTTACTGTTATTATGATTTTACTGCATAAGAATTCTTGCCACCTAAGTTCGGTAAAGTTCTTGTGTCTCCTTATGTTTATGAGGATTTCAATCCTATCTTATGTTATGCTTTCAAAAGAAATTATGCTTGGCATAATTAAAATGTTTTTATAAGTATATGGTTTTCAAAGAGCTGTTTTCAAAGAGCTATTTTCAAAGAGCCTATGATTTGCAAAATATGTCCCGTGCTGTAATGCACAATATGAGTTTTATCAAGAGCCGTTTTATAAAGAAGCTCTATCAATGCCCGTTTTATAAAGAGCCGGGATTTATGTGTTTAATCATCTTATAAATTAAATTAATTTGCGATGAGTCTACTGAGTATTTCCCCCATGAAATACTCACCCTACTTTTTAACAGTTTTGCAGATTTCGGAGACGGTGGCGAGCGATGAATGATGGTGGCAATAATCGTTAAACGGTTGAAAGTTTGACGTTAATGATTTCCGTATTTTTCCAAACAATCGAATAATTTAGAGAAGTTCATTTATTTGAGAAATTATGACATTGTCAATTTCTTTACAAAATTAATGGTTCGATTTACTATTTCAAATGGTTTCATAAATGTTTCAATTTTATCGGCCATTACAGTTTATTTAATGTTGCCAAAAATGAATTTCAATTATTTCTTCCGCAAAAATATTATTCGAAAAAATTTAGACAGAAAATGACGTAGTGAATCGGGTATACGGAACTCGGGGCGCTACAATAATACACCGAAATGAGGAAAGAATAATGGGCTCAATCATCTCAATTATCCATTTAAGTAGGTTAAAATTAAAATGGTTTAATTGTATGATAAGTCCCCAAACCTTCATATGGCATGAAGTGTAATCCTTTAATTCCAATGTTTGAAAACCAAATCCTTAAATTTATATCATCTATTATCTCAACTCTCAAGTTTTTGTAATTGCAATCTAAGTCTCAATAAAATTATTTGTTCAACTTAAGTCCTTATTTCACTTTGAGCATTTGAATATTTGATTTTGACTAAATTAATTTCTTGACTTTAACTATTAAAGAGTGAGGTGTAACAAGAATATTAATAAAATAATATTTAATCATCCCCAGCCCTAAATTACCTGTAAACCAATTCAAACATCCAAATGCTTCGACCGAATCTCAAACACCCCAAATGCTCCGATTTAACTCTCCAGACCTCTCTCTTCTGTAGCCACACCCCTAATACCGCCAACATCCTCCACCCCTTCCAGCAAGAGGAGGCGAACAGTCGACTCGTACCTCATATATCTCGTCGCACCTCTGAGAGTCGATGAGGCTACGAAGATAAGTGGCTATGATACTACAACGAGTAGCGGCGACCTCATTCCAAAGTAGAGACTGCCATTGGACAGCGACCAATTGAGGACTCGAGCTTCTTGTGCAGGTGGTTTTCATGGTTGTGTTGTAGGTTGTGTGAAGATAGTGATGGTTTTGGTGGTGGTATTGTGAAGACGGTGATGGTTGTGGTTGATTATGAGGTTGTGGTGGTAGGTCGCAAAGTAGGTGGTGGAGGTGGATCTACGATGGTGTTTTTAGGATTAATTTTCTCTACTCATATACCTTTTTCTAGTTTTTATTTAAATGTTTGAATCAAAATGATGAATTCGGATTGAAATCTCACGATGATCGTCTGAGACACCATGTAGCCATTGATGCAGTAAAAATCCAATTTCTGATTGTTTCTTCCTATTTATTTGTCGATACATTTTTTGTCGTTTAAATTATTTCTCTTAATTACTATCTTTATTTTAAATTTCCAAAATCATATTTTTGCTTTGTCTAAAAGTTGATGAAACCGACATAATATGGATAAATTCAAGTTATTCCGATAAATTCATGATAGGATTTTGCAATTCTTTTAATTTCATCATTTCTCCTATGGTGTGGTGATGCTTCTGGTGGTTTTAGTTGTAGTGGTGGGTTCGGTGGTTGTGGTGATATATTGATGGTGGTTTGTGGTTGTGTACTGGGGATGGTTGTGGTTCGATGTGAGGCGGTGACGGGCAGTGGTAGTGTTGTTAGCTGAGTCACGTGTGATGCATTAAGTCACATATCATGCTTCAAATGTTCATGTTCCGGCCAGAGGTCACATTTCATGCACTAAATCACAAGTCACACTTCAAAAGTGTTAAGGTTACAACCTGTTTGATGCATTATATCATAGGTCACACTTTAAATGTTCAAGTCACATTTGATGCATTAGGTCACATGTCACACTTCAAAAATGTTCAAGTCACAACGCATTATATCACATGTTACACTTCAAATGTTCATGTCACAACTTGTCATTATGTTACAGGTCACACTTGAAATGGTCAGACCACAAGTCACATTTCATGCATTAAGTCATAAGTCACACTTAAAAAATGTTCAAGTCACAACCTATTTGATGCATTATGTCATAAGTCACATTTCAAATATGAAAGTCACAACCGGTTTAATGCATTATGTCACATGTTACACGTTAAATGTTCAGGTTACAAGTCACATTTGAAGCATTAAGTTAGAGGTCACACTTCAAAAATCTTAAGGTCACAACCCGTTTGATGCAATATATCACACGTCACACTTCAAACATTTTAGTCACAGGTCACATTTGATGCATTAAGTCATATGTCACACCTCAAAAATGTTTTAGATCTTCTTCTTCTTATGGATTCTTAATTCTGAAAATAACAATTTTTTTTTATGGTTTAATTGGTGAAGTACCGATTATTATTGTAGTGGTGGTTGTGTACGTCGGAAATGATTTTGGTGGGGGTGCATCGAAAATTTGATGGTTAAGATGGTGACAGTAGTTTTGGTGATGGTGATGAAGATTGTAACAACCTAGGTACCACTTAACGGGCTGTCCAGGTTATTAGATGACGGCGTACTGTCCTCACTGTACCAACACGAGTCTTCTCAGTATACTTTGTACTCATTTGCACGCTCCCTGAGAAAACTTCCCAGGAGGTCACCTATCCCAAAATTTCTCCAAGCTAAGCACACTTAACTATAGAGTTTCTAACGATGGACTTCCGAAAAAGAAGGTGCAACTTGTTGGTATGAGTAATACCTATCATTTTTTTTAAGCTTTCTTAGTCGGAGTATTACAAAGATGGAAAAGGTGATGGTGATAGTGGTTACAGGATCAATAGTAGTAGAAGGAAGGGAAGGGATAAGTACCCCTCTAGACTGATCAAGCTAAGCTAAGTGACGATGGTTGTGCATCGGAGCTTGGGAAGTTATAGCGATGGTGAAAGTAAAGGTGATAGTGATGGTTACAGTGGTTGTCATGGTAATTAGAGATACGGGTGATGGTGGTGGTGGTGGTGGCGGCGGCGGAGACGACGATAGCGACGACAGTGGTGAAGGTGATGGTGTCATGGTGATGATAACTGTTGATACATACAGATATGGAAGACTGGGGTGGGATGAGGTGGATTTTTCTAATATATTAATTATTTTTATTTTGCACCTCATGTATGAACTTTTAAACTATTTTCTTTATTTTGAATTGTATTAATGTAACAACCTGATTTTTGTATTATTCCCCCTTTATTAAATGGGAACTTTTGACTGATACTCATGCATGAAACCTTAATTTGATATTTGCCACATTAAACATTTGTTCTTTAAAAATGCCATCTACAAATAAACAATTTGTATATTTATCATGTTTATTTATTATAGTGGATAATTTTGATAAAAAAAAAAAATCAATTTCATAATTAATTAGTCAGTTACGTTAAACCTCATTATAACTGAATATGCATATCCAAATCTCAAAAACAGGGTGAGAATCGGGGCATCCATATCCAAAGTTTGAAATTCCTTCTTGCTTGCATGCTCACTACCCGGATGATTGGTTTCAACCCTTTAATGAATGTTGATGACTGTGTTGTTGTTTCCCTCTTTCTTGATTAAAATCAAGACAATTCTACTGTTGTTACCACCGAATTCAAATGAGAATATCACCTCGGAAAATAACATTTCCCAATCTTTTTCACTTCGTGATAGATAACATTTTTATATTGGAGATTTTCTAACTAACAGCTGCCTGATGGAAGGGAGGGTCATTAAAGTTGGCTCGGAGTGGTTTTCAAGCGCCAGAAGCTCTTTTTACTCCACTAGGCATGTCTTGTCATAGTAATGTGTGTAATCTGTTATTGCCTTCATAAAAAAAATAATGATTTATACATGAGAAGTGGATGGAAGATTCTGACCATGTTCACGAATTACCCTTGTCATGCTATATTCTTTTTCTTTTTATTGTGATAAAGAGCATCAACACAGGTGATTCGAAGAGAAGTTTTATTGTTAGGTACTACTCCATTGATCCCTTGGCATCATCAGCAGAGAATTTTTGGCTTTTGGGTACTACTCATGGGCTCCATCAACAATTGGAGCAATGTCCTAATCTATATTTGATCAAACTTCAATTGTTGTTGTTGATGATTGAAGTTTGATCGGTGAGAATCGTGAGACCTCCCCCTTCGTCCTTGCGTACTGTGATGAGACTATGACAACTAACATTACAACCCTCTCAGTCGAGAACCTAATGTAAAGGAACATATGGCTGTGACTTGCCTAGCAATATTACAAATCATATTGACTCGGAAGGTGAAATTGCAATGAACCTAGTTAGAACATCAATCATGAAGTTTCAGTCACGAGTTACAATTTTGAAAAAAGGAAAAATGGTTCCTTGAAGAAATTGTCAAACCCTAATTCAGATTTGTTTATCAGAGCGTCTATGTTTTTAATGCTAAAAAATTACAAATCAAGTAAGATATCCTACTAATTCATCATTTGAATTCCCCATTGAAATCCATTACGGAAAAGGTAAAGGTGGTCTTTTCATAAATTAGGACTTGTGAGAAGTAAAAAATTCACAACAATTGCAAGAAACAAAAGTTAGATGCTAAAAGACGATAAAGAAAGTAAACCTTTTAATCTTCCAGTACATTCATCACATTCGAATAATTTGAATCACAATATAATATAATGTACTAAATACTTTTGTCTCTTCTTGAGGGAGTTCCCCATACTTTAATCAATAACATTTACATGGTATACTCTAAAAGAAAAACGATACACTGAGGTATATGATTCGACTGAAGAAAGCTTATATCTATAACTTTAGCAGCTGGAGTAGAACTATATGAGTCGTGATTGACTTCAATCCGACTTTTCTTCTGGAAGCATACTGATGCTGATGTCTCACTATGATCAATTGATGCAGCGAAGATGAAGCTGCTTTGGCTACTATGTTATATAATTGAAGCAAAATTAAACTGGGACCATCTTGTCTCTCAAATATGGAGCTAGAACTTACTTCAGTATTAACTGTAGTAACAAATGTGTCAGTGCTATATTCTAATTCGTCAGTCGTAGACTTGACGCTTTCAATCTTAGCCCCTGAAACCTATTCTTCATGAGCCTCATAATCAACAACTCCATTTAGACAATGTTGTGGTTCTTCTTCTTGCGATTCTCCATCATTTTTTATCTCCTTCATTTATATCTAATCCCCTCGTAGCAGCAACTAGGTATTCATCGTCTGGATAATTTAACGCATTTGAATATGATTCACGTGAGGTATCATTATCATACAATTGAAAAATGTAGATTTAAACTATATTTATTCATACCTCTCCAGTTGAAAACTTTAGATTTATAATCTGGAAAGAGGAAAGCATTAATCAAAAGCAACAACTAACATTTCTAATTCTAGCAGATACAACACTATTATGCATTAATGGTGGCTTCATTTCTATTGAAACCTAACAAATGCATATGTTATTCAAACCCAATTATGATGGGAATGACTTAAAGAGCTCGAGTAAAATACCATTCAATCTCACAAGTAAATTCATTCATTCATTGGAGGAAAAATAGAGAATGGTATTTATACCCTTAAACCGAAACACATCGTGGCCTATTTCGCTGATGAGAATACGATGGAAACTATTTTTTAAAGATATCTTTTCCAGTGTGATAGCCATAAGAACACTGTCACAATACTAGATTTTAGTTCACTAGAACTTTCTTTTTCTGCCATTGAGCTTAGCAGAAATGAAACAGAAAAAAAATGGTGCCCTGAAAAAATATAAAGATTTATCATGATACCAGTACAAGAGCAAAGAAAATGACTCGAATCTAGAATTGTAACATTACTGCTTTAATGGTGTCAGAGTGATGCTTCGACATGGTTCAACTCATAAAGCCCTTCAAACTCCAAAAACCAAAAACTGCAAATTCATCATTTCTGGAAAATTCAACTCCAAAACTCAAACAATGGCATCAAACCCATTCAAAACATGATTTAAAATTCTCTTCATAAAAAATCAAAGCTCAAGTCTTTCCAGTTTTAAATTTTAATCTACCATACTATATTCATCCCTTCCATTTCATTACACTACAAAGCAACTAACATAAACCAAATGAAAAACATTGGGAAAAAAATACCACCACTTCACGAAATGGATTTTAGCTTTGATTCATCAAGTTCTTGTGCTGACTCAACCTAGTCCTTCCCAGCACCACCCGACTCCACAACCTTTTCGACGCCTCCACCCTGGAACCCCACCGCCCTTCTGCCAGTAAACAATCGAAAACCCCACAAAACACAATTGAAATCCCGACAATCGCCATGGTGCTAGCCATGCGAGGCCTAACAAGAAAAAATCAACACGCAGGCAGCGCCAAATATCAACGGACTGAATAAAATTAGCAGTGGTGAAGTTACTAGAAGCAACATCAAGTTTGCGAGGAAACTGAATCCCATCATGCTGAGAAGTGGGCCACCGATTGCTATTACGGTGAGTGATACATAGAGAACTGTTTTTCCGAAGGCGCAAAGCCGGCCGTCGGCCTCAAGCTGATAATTTCAATGAATGAGTTAGGTTTTTGAAAGGCTAAAAGTTATGAGTGTAGAAGGATGTCTTCTCAATCTTAATCGACCAAAATTCTCCATTAATGTCGTAGGATAAATTAGGTTCAGCTACAGCGAGATTCTCTGAGATTCCATTAAATTTAAATTCAAAGATGATTTGGGAGAAATTTTTGTAGGTGGTATATTGCTGAATAATTTTATTTAGATGATAGAAATCAAGTATTGTTATTATATGTGATATAAATCAGTAATTGTGTTTATAGGGTGGGTTTATACCTAAATTCATGGGTAGCAAAAATGTTATACTTCTACTTATATTGGCCATTCCTTTCAAAATGATAAAGTGGGTTTTAAGTCCATAAAACGATATGAATAAATAGTCCAATTTCATTCCACATAAAAAAAATAAAAAATAGGGACATTTATAAAAATATTCAATTTTAGGTATCAAAACTAAAATTTACTTCATTTAAAAAGTATTACAATATAATACTTTTCAATTTTTTTTTATTTGCTAATACAATAATTTTATGGAGACATTTTTAAGTGACATGTCACGCATTCATTGGATGGTGAAAATTTAAGTGTTTGGGTAGTTATTTTCATCACCCAATGAATGTGACATATTACAATGTCACTTAAAAATGTTCCCAAAAAAATCTCCCTAAAATATTTCTTTACTGATATTTACGTCATTTAAAAGTATCACAATCAAAATTTTATGATACTTTTTAAATTTTTATGATATTTTTCGTACTTTTTTATGATACTTTTCAATTTTGCCAAACGGAGCTATGATGTTTAAACTACGTATGCATTATTTCACCTTTAACACTTGAAAGATCCAAGATTCCAAACTTATACATATACTACTAAGAAAAGAAAAAAAAAAATGATTTCTAAAATCATGCACCATTAAACTATAGACATATATAATATGTAAAATATCACAAGCTCGTGAAAACAAAAATGATAAAGAATAACATAGGAAGAAAGTGACTGTTTAAAAAAAAAAAAAAAAAATCAAGTTACATCTTTATTTATATACAAAGTGATTTAAAATCACATTATAAACGAAATATTGTTTGCAAAAAAAAGTTACCTGAATACAATGAATGAAGAAAAATGTCTGGATTGTAAAGTAGCAATCAAACTTTTGTGCATCAAAAGAATAAAAAACTTTTTGAAAATAATGGGTTGATGAACGCAGGCCTTGTGTACACAGAGAATTCCAATGAACATATTTGCCACAGCTGTACCCAACAATTTCTGATTTATTCTTTTCTTGCTTTATTAATTTATATACAGTGAGATATACCTTGAAATTTGCAGCATGTTTATAATTGTGCTCATATGCAATACTCCCTCGTCTCATATTTATATAGATTTTTTTTTTTTTTTTTCATTTTGATTATATAAGCTTATTTCTTTATTAGAAAATATTTATTTTGTTTATTTATTAATGCATTCATATTTATTACTTTCAATAATAATGATTTTAATACTTAAATGAGAGTAAATTGAGAATTTTTTTTACAAAAATTACATTTTCAATAACATTAAATATGCTTTCTTAATCTGTGTGAAAAGTCAAACAAACCTATATAAATGGGACGGATGGAGTATTCAAAAAATGTCGATTGACCTACGTAAGGGTGATGTAGGGATGTCAAAATAGGATGAGTCGTAGAGATGACAAAAAAATCAAACCCGACGGGTACCCTACCCGAACCCGCCCCAAATGGGGCGAAAAAAACCCGCCCCGCGGGGCGGGTATAGGGCGATTCCCCCGACCCGGATGGGTCGCGGGGCGGGGTGCGGGTTTGGCTGTCCCGACCCGAACCCGCACCGATTAAATTAATTAATAAAAAATAATAAGAAAAAAGAAAAAAATACCGAAAAAAAAATAAACGGGGCGGGTAGGTTGACCCGACCCGACCCGAACCTGAACCCGTCCCGACCGGAAATTCGCGGATCGCGGGGCAGGTTTGGAATTGAAAAATTCTCGCGAGGCGGGACACGGGTCGGAGGGACCCGACCCGAATCCGCCCCGTTGCCATCAGTAACGAGTCGTCAACATTTGATTGATCGTCTGCTAAAATTTAGGTCTATTCAAATTGACATGAATAGAATTGAACCAAGTCGTTTAGGATTAACACGGTGACGTGATTATTTATGCCCTTGTGAACTAATTCACATGATTAAGATCATAAATCCTCACATAAGAAAAAAAAACGTAATTCAAATTTATGAAAAAGTTTTTAGCTAACCAACTTGGTCCAACCAAAAAAAAATTGCCCAACATGGGTCAGAATTAACTGAACACGCCAAAGATGGTCAGGCATGGACTATCTAACAGTACGAAGTCAACACAACTCGTCTTCACTGAGCTCATTTTTGAGATTATTCAAAATCTATAATAATCTATAAGCGTGAAATTTGGGTGGACAGAAATAAGTTTCAGGAGATTGAATTGTTGAAATTTGAATGTTTGATTGAAAGTGGAAATGAATTCCTTTCAAAGGAGAAAAATTACGGAAATCGAGACAAGACGAAAAACAAATTGCATCCATCAATATGACAATCAAACAACCATTTGTTGAAATTTGGATAGGAAATGTTCGAAATGATTGTGGGGGTAGATACCGTTCCCACAACCCTTCCCCCTTATGGGTGATCGAGGGCCCATCTAGAGCCGTACCTGTGATTCTTAAAATTCAAAACGAACAGTATATCTTCGAAAAATTGGGCAGATAAGAAAAAAGGTTGGATGGAACTTTAACACACAAAATATGGACCGTTATTTTTTTGAGGCCCAAAGCGCCGGCCCGATTTTCCTTGGCCCAGGTCCGACTCTCGGCCCACCCACCTTGACGAATCCCAACTCAACATGTGTATTGTGGGAACCATAAGGCGTTCACACAATATTAAAGATAACGGCTCTCAATGTTTTCATTTTCCATGAAAAGCATCCCAGTCAAACATCTTCATCAATTTAGTAGATTATTGATTCCAACAAAGAATCATAAAACAAAAATACAATTTATTCTCTAATCTTTAACTAATTCAACAACAGACCCTAAAAGAGGCAATATGATCATAAGACGGAAAGGTTGTCTGTATAATGTTAACATATATATGACATATTGATGGATAACTTTGATTGCATTAGGAAACAATTTTTAGTGGTATTATACCAAGGTTTGCCCTACCAAGGTGTATCTTTCAAACCTGTGCAAGTGGATTATAAGAGCAAATTTGACGCAAATTTTCATTTATAATGAAATCCAACTTCATAATATTTCCATTCATTTCTCAAAATCTTAGCCAATAGCACGACGAAATGATTGTTTTTTATATATAAAATTAAAAAACAAAATATTAAACTTCCAACTGAAGAAACAAACTACTCATGAATACTTGTTGGCAACTTGGCATGATATTATTAGCAATCCATTGACATGTTTATACTCGATTTTCCTAGAGTTCGTGCCCAAATTATGGCTAATAATTGTAAATTCCTCCTTTGCAACATTATAATTCAGTTTTGAGTGTGTCAAAAATTTATAAAATAGTGAGTTTGGTGCTTAGTCGACCACGATATAGAATGTTTCTCAATAATTCGTTATTACATTGCATTTGATTGATTGAAGTAGTCTTTAAATTATGTGCTTAAGAACAATTCTTCCAAATTGATTTTAGTGCATTTCCTATGAAGGCTTCACAAATCTTCCAAGAGTATTGCTGGTGACATCGAAACATAAAATTATGTTAATTAAGTTGAAAGTCCATCGAGCATTCCCTAGGACCAAATCTGACGAACTAAACATATTATCTCCAAAATCAATGTTTGAATACCGTAAAGCTGATTTTTATTATTGATCGAACTAGTATAGTCGACATAAATTTGACCATAGATTCCAAGTTTACACTATAAGGACAATTTTGGTTTTCCTTTCTCATTCATGAATCAATCTTCACATTAATGGATTTTGTGGCACAAATTTGAAATGAAAATTCAAGGCACTTTTATAAATTAGGCATAGGCATGGATAAATAATCTAACACAACCAAAATAAGCAAGCAAACAATTTTGCAAAGTCATTAATTCCCATAGCAAGAGAAAAATCTGAACCTATACATAAGATCATATACCCTCACCCCCAGAAATTTCCCATTTCAAAAAAACCCAAATTACATTGATGATCCAATCTCCATTTTCTCATCATAAGAAAAATAGAAAATTGGATGTAGAACTGTAGAAAACTGCCTCAAACTCTAAGCAAGTAAATGCTAAGTTCAGGGCCTCCATGGCTATCAGGGTTCATCATGTAAAAAGCTTCAGAATCTTTAGACCCCACGACTCTCTCAAACTTTGCTCTCATGTACATCAATTCCCCCTCTGGTTCCACGCCATTCCCTGCACCAGGCAACACCCCTGCACCCATGGAAATTGGACCAATAGAATTCAAGATTTTCCACTCCTCTGGCCCACACTCACGTCTCACTGCATATCCACATTTCTTCCCATTGCAGTAAGTCCTCCAAATAGGCTCCTCTAAAAGCTTCACACCCTTTTTCGCAGTCTTCTTTTCACATTCAAGGGCAATTCTCACAAGCCCAGAAGCCATTTCTTTAACCAGAATGCTTGTTGGAGTTGCAAGTTCCACCAAAAATGCTGGGCTCAGCTTGAAATCCTCTTGAAATGCAAACTGCACATGCCCCCTTCTATACCCAAAAAGTGTGCCCACAATTTTTGTCCCCAGCCCTGATGAGAGGTGTGTTCTATTCTTGCCTATGGAAAGTGCAGACCGTATCTTGGAAAACGCCACCAATGGCTGCTTCTTTTTCTTGAGTTCTTTCGCTGAACCTTCAGATAATGAACGCACTGGAAAATTCACATCCTTATCATCAGAAGAGGAGCTGAAGTTCAAGATTTCTTCCATATCATCTTCAACCTTCTTTCTGAAGTTGAAATATCTCCTAGAAAAGGAGAAAGAATCATGGGGATTCTTGGCCGTGATTGTCTTCATTTTGTTACAAAGCAAAGCAAAGCAAAGAAACAAACAAGAAAAAGATGGAAACTTGAAGAATTTGATTATAGATTATTATGGGTTTTATATTTTAATGTGGGGATTTTATTCTAAGGTTCTAGTCCTTTTTGTCAGCCTTGAATGACTGAGGAACTGGAAAAAATGGCAGGATAGTATTGACAAAAGAAGGTGAGCAGACCCACCTAACTGTATCAAGAAAAATATGTGACACTAACAAGGGAAGAGACAACAAAACATACAGATCGAGAGAGAAGAGATACAAATGGGAATAGGTGTAGTGGAATCTGAGGAGACATATTTATCTTGAATCTTTTTCTAGTGGTGGGGACAATGAGAAATGTAGTATGGTGTTGTGTGTTCTTAGAGCTCGTTTCTTGTGGGAAATTTAAGAGGAAATTTAAGGTTGCATTTGATAGCGATGGTGAAATTTAGGTAGAAAGAAAATGAATTCAGGGAATTGAATTCTAGGGAATTAAATTCCTGAAAATTGAAAGTTTAATGTGTTTGATTGATTTAATTTTCTAGGTAGAAAAATTGAAGAATTTTTCAACTTTTGTTATTTGATTGACATTATTTTCTATGGAAAATAAAGTAAAATTTAGCTATTATAATATTTTTTATTTATTTTTTTATTTTTTAACAAGTTTGTACTTGGTAATAATAATGTTAATTTTTGGGAAAAAAATAAATTAATTAACAACAACAAAAAAGATCAAACGTAACAAAAATGGTATAAGATTTTCCATGGAAAATAAAACCTCCTCCCCCCTTGGAAAACGAAGTCATCCAAAACAAGGAAAATACCGGATTTCGAGGCAAGTGGAAAAATGAATTTCATAGAAAATTTAGGCAACTAAACAACGCAAAGTTGAAAAATCACGTAGAAAATCATATTTTCCATGGAAAATCTTACAAATCAAACGGAGCCTAAGTTTTTGAAAGAATATGCGGTTAAAAATAAATTGAAAAGCGTGAAAGGATGAGTTCCATAAAAATTTGAGTTTAAAAAATAAAAATGAGTTTTGAAGGAAGTTGTTCAAAAACTCCTTAAACCAAACAAGGCTTTATGTTCTAAATTATTGTGTGGTTTAATGAATTTGAGATATATTTTTGTTCGTTGAACAAATATAACGGTGGTGGTACGAAGATTAATGTTCATCATGTAGATGAATAAAATTATAAATTTATTATATTTTATTTTAAGTTCAAGAGTACATTAAGTATTTAGATGTGTGAATCGATTAATAGTAAAATGTGGAGTCCTCTTATATGTAGTCAATTAAATTAGATTTTAAATAAATTTTGATAAAAATTGATAAAATGTGTGGTTAAAATATTGTGATTTTCATAAAATATATGGTTTCTTAAAATTAATTATTGATTTAATTAAACTAAACTCTTGTTGGTTGAAGAGCAGGGGTTACTCCAAGGTCCCACCTATCATGAGGGAGCGGTACGGCAAGCAAAGCCGAATTATAATTGTTACTATAGTGCCGATGTATGTATAATATAAGTAGAGTAACTAGGTAAACTTTGACTAGTTTATTGGGTTGTTCGGTTTGGTAACACTGTGATTTATAAACTTGTTCATTTATAATTTTGAGGTACAAAATAGTGGTTGAAAATTAAAGAGAGAAAAATGTGTATTGTTAAAAAGTAGTTTGAGAAATTGTGTAATTTATAAATTAATTTATAAGCCAGAAAAGAACGGTTACCAAACAGATATCACATTTTTTCATACAATATTTTAACCACGCATATTTTTCTAAATCATTTTTCAACCATACATTTTTATTTGAAAAAATCAAATTCTTTTTTTATAAATAAAAAATAAAATACAGGTTAGGGACAGGTAAAGCCAGACCAAACAGCTCCACTTGGACCACCACGGCACCACCCAATATTTCAGTTCGTTTTGATAAAAAAAAAAAAATCAGTTCGTACAGTGGCACCATGGTGCGCCCATATATCCATGAGGTCCCAACTGATTTTTGAAGTATCTGCTTTATTTCCCTCTTTAATTACCATTTTGCAATCAAGCCCGACTTCCTAATAAATTAATTTATAAATAATATAATTTTTAAAATCATTTTTAATCATATAATTTCTCTCTTTACTTTTTAATAACATATTTACCTCAAAATAAAAATAAATCAATTTATAAATGCAACAATGTTAAAGATTAGATGCCAAATTGAATCAAGTTGATCTCAATCAGAATATATTTCTCTAATTACTAGACTAGTGGCATCAACAGAGCGAGCAAAGTCTGGAGGGGAGAAAAAGCTATTTGTAAAGTTGTCAATGTAGAGTTGAAATGGAAGATGGTGGTGCGAGAGAAGGTGCATTTTCTCGAAAAGACGTCATTTTTGGAAAACAATTTGAAAATAACATTAAATTAAATTAAATAGATTTAGTTAAAAATATAATCAATCAACATGCATGGCACTTGTGTCATTTTTAATACACTCGTATCAATTCACAAGAGGAGGATCCACAAGTTGTTGAATTTCGATTAAATATTGAGGATTTTGTGTTTGACCCACACCAACCACATGGCTCGCTCGACACATTGATTAAAAGGTCAAACCTCATTGAAATTTGAGGCTTGATTTCACTAACCCTTTATGACTACTAATTCTTAATTAAAACATTTTGAGGTGGGTTTAAGTATTTATGGGTCAACTAACCAACCACTAGAGCTAAAACTAGGTTAGTTTAGTTTAGTTGCCCCCCAAGACTAAAATCATATATATAAATCCACTTGTAAAGTTCATGTTATTAATTAAGTAAATTCGAAAACAACCTTAAGATTATAATATTGAATATTACGTTAGACGAAGAATACGAGCAAGGTTACTAAGAATGAAAGAGCTTTTGTTATTTGAGTTGTTCACAAGAATAATTTATTGTTATTACATAATAACATATAGTCCTTGTTTGAGCCCCATTATTTCAATTTAAAATTTAGGTTTTGAAAATTTAATGATTAAAAAGTGGTTTGAAAAGTAAAAAATTGTGGGCTTGACTTTTTTGGATGGTTGAGATTGATTACTGTAGAAAAAAATTTGTAAAAAAAATGAAAAATAATGAGGCTCAAACAAGGGCATAGAAAGAATGAATTACTATAGTACCACTCACATATCTTGTAAAATTAAAGAAAAACATTAAACGAATTGAAATATACAAACCACAAGAAGTGATTCTACATTTCCGTCGAGTCTTTGGACTTAAAATGGTGGTTTTAACTTTTAAGAATGACGTTTCTTTGACCTTTACTGTCCAACTTGATAACAGACAATTAGGGTGTGTTTGATAGACAAAAGATGGAAAAAGAAAATGAATTCTATTTTCATGAAAAATCTTTTCTCACCTCCCTTCATTGGAAAACTTTCAAGCCAAATTGTGTGAAACAATGCTTAGAGGAGTTCTACATTTTCCATGGAAAATCTTGAGACATTTTCTATGAAAAATCTTGAGAATCAAACATGCAAAGATGAAAAATATTTTCATTGATGAGACATTTTCTATGTAAAATCCCTTCAATCGAACATACCCTTAATGTGTTTTACTTATTGAATGGGATTACATTGTAAGTTAATGGCCTCTGAATGCCAAAAGCGTCCTTGAAGAGATCTCTTAATTTCTTATCACTTAAATTATAGTGAATAAGAATTAGTTGTTGCTTATTATAAAAGATCGAGGGGCTATATAATATTTAAAAGTTTTGTAAAATACAGAGAAAACGTTAAATGAATTTCAATGACGTCTTTTAGAATGATTCTGAAAATCATTAGAATACAAATAATTTATAAAATGCAGCTGGAATTATTAAGGGCTAAGAGCTCAATAATTGAGCCCTAATCAAAGGTGAGCTCGTGAACAAGTTGGACTTGGACCCACTAATTGTACCTTTCCCACTACTGTTGTATCATGTTCGGTGCCTACGGAATTGAACTGAATATTCAAATACAAATATAGAAAATAGAAATATAATAAAATTAATCATTGTTAAGATTGTTATTACCTTGGAAACGCCAATTAGGACAACTGCTTTTACTTTGATAAATAAAAATAGGCTCATTGCTGATATGAAACAATTTGAAAATATATTTTTTTGACGGAAACTAACGCAAAAAGTAAGGGACTCAAGTGTCAGACATTAAATGTCAGGGACTACAGCTACAAATCATGTACTGCGGTGAGGGAGCCAGTGGGGACTGAAAATTTAGGGACGCAAATGTTAATGGCCTTAAGTATAATGGGGTGTGGATAAAAATCATGTACTACGTTGAAAGAGAGGGAGGGATGAGGGGTTAAAAATTTAGGTACTCAAATAACAATGTCCTTAAAGTTTAAGGGCTGTGGGTACAAAATCATGTTTCACAATGGTGTGTGAGAGCGTGAAGGGAGGCTAAAGTGGTCTACAAGCCATGGTCCCTCAAAGTCTCGGACCACTAGCCTGTGTTCGGATCATCCGGTTTTTTTTTTTTTTTTTTTTTTTTTTGTTTATAAACCAAATTTTAAATTACACAATTCCCCAAATCAATCTCTAACCATACATATTTTCTCTTTTCATTTTTTAACCACACATCTATCTCGAAAAAAGCAAAAAATCTAGCTTATAAACCAAAAGTAGCCTCCGAACAGAGGCTAAGAATCTAAGACCATTATAACTTATACAAAAATGATGTTTGTATAGGGATCTGTAATACATTGCTACAATGCGTCATCTGTAATACAGATTGTTGGGACATACTAGGGGATGTGTGTTTTGACATGTAGATCACGAGAGGTGAGGTTGTCAAATGTCTTGTTTAACTCTATCTGTGAGGATCTCGATTAGGTGGAGGACGCTCCTATCATCTCTAGGTGAGGTGGAGAGTCGAGGTTTAACTTCTAGTGGTGAGATTGTGATAGAGGTACATCCATTGTCTTAGGATCTTAGTAGTTTACCAGTTAAGTGTGATTGTTGAGTAGTCTAGTGAGCATAGATGGCAGTGAGAGGAGAGCTACATCGATTTTGGAATGGGGTAATTGTGATTATATCTTTTCTTGGGGGTCATTTGCATACGTTACTTGTGTTGACCTTGTTTGATTAACTTGGTGTTAATGTTAAGTTCTTTATGTGAACTTGGTGAAAAGATTTGTGGTTTGCCTTTGATGTGCTCTTATCGCATTTGTGGAGTCACCTATAACTTTGTGTTATTAAATGCTCTTGATTGACTCATGTGGAAATGTAATTTGTTTACATTTGTCTTTAGAAAGCATGTGTTGTTTGTCTAAAGTTGTATTACTTGCTAATGTGGTATAAATGCATAGTTTGGCTCGCTATGATTTAGTGTATTCTTGGGTTTTACCTTGGCCTTTGGTGAGTACTGTTAGCAGGTATGGGATATGTTTCTAACGTGAAACATTGGAAAATGTATGTTGAGTTCTAATTCGTTTAGAACTGTTTTATGCAACTAATGAACTAGATGTTTTGGTGTTGCAGGTTCGATTGGAACCAAGGTGGAGGTTTGTTGGGATTTTTTGGTCCCAATCAAACCTCGGGGGCAATGATAATAAACAGTGTCGGATTTTAAGCTTCGTAGGCCATCGGCCCATGATCGAAGTATTGCCCAATCTCCACAATTAGGCAGCCTACGCACTACGAGATTTACTACCCACGTCGAGGTTTTAATTGGGTCACGACCCTGTTGCTCGATGGGTAGGCTTCAAGACGACCCATTTAATTAGGGCTCTCTAATTAAACCCTAAACCTATTTCTACCCGACCCTCCCCTTTGGCTAAATAGAACACACCCTCGACATTCCTCTCTCTCTCTCTCGGTGCGGCTCCTCCCTACTCTGTGAAGAACCCGACCTCTCTTCCTTCTTCCTCTCTCTGTGACTGGAAATGTGGCTCTTCCTGTGGACCGTGTTGTGCCTTCTTGCCTGTGGGTCACCGTGTCTGGCCCTTGCTGTTGTGACCAAGGGTTGCCTGTGCGTGGTTCCCGTGGTTCGGTTCCTTTTGTGGCTCCTCTGTGCAGCCTTCTTGCGGTGTAAACCGAAACCTGTGTGGCTCGCTGTTCTCTCCTTCGTGGTTGTGTGGCTCGTGCCCCTGTGATTGGTTCTTGTGGTTCGGTCCTTTGCTGCTGCTTGTGTTCGGTCCCTTTGTGGTTCCTTTGTATAGCCTGCAGCCGGTTTGTAGTGGGTTGGGTGTGTTTGGCAGTGGGTCTCTTGACTGGTTTAGGGGGTTGTCTTGGAGTGTTCTCTAGGCGGGTAGTGGTGTTACCATTGTGGGGATTGGGCTGAAATTTGAGCCCTCGATTTCACCCTGTGCATTCCGCTAATTTGCTGAAAAAAGGAGTTATCAATATCTGAATTATATTGTTTATGTATTGTGTCAATTACGTGCCAATTATATTATTATCTTCCGCTGTATTATTGACTAATCTCGATCACTTTGTGTCTTGCGAGGTTCCATCATTCCAACAGTGGTATCAGAGCCGGAAAGATTGTCTGGTGGACGCACGATCGAGTGAATGTGACTCCCTAACAATGACAGATGAATCGAGATGATGAGCCTCAAGATGAAGAATTCCTGTGGTTTCTCACGAGATGAAAGATCCATGGTAACATAGTGTGCAGCTACTATGGTGGATTATCTCGGTGAATGGTGATCTCCCTAGACATGAGGAGATGTGATAGGATTTATCTTGAGGGAGGACTAGATGGATCAGGTGTACCTCGTGGGCCTTATTTGAGGGAGTGATTGTTGGGATGCAAACAATCCCACATCGGTTGTGAGGAAGGAAATAAACCACCATATAACCCAAGTGAGCTACTCCACCCATTACCAATTGGTTTTGGGTTGGAACCTCACTTGGGCCTGAGGTTTGGGCTTGGAATTTGGCAAAATTAAAATATCCATGGTCCTAACACAGATCACCTATACATGTAGCATTCCCCATAACTTAAGCTATCATTCCAAAGCTACTTATAATTGATTTTGTGCCATGAAGCATGTATGTTCAATTGTTCAAGGTATCTTTGCAGACAAGATAAAAGCACTTAATAATTTACAGCGGTGTAACTGTGCATGCTTGCAGCTTATCCATAGAAGTAATTATGTAACTACCTGCTCAATAAAATATGATAAGAACTACTCGACTGTGTTGGATTGAACGAATTTAATAATACCAGACAAGAGTAAAGGGAAAAAAAAATATGCGAAAAGCGGGCATGAGAAATCCGTAATTTGAACAAATTGCAGATTGTTTACTAAGAAAGAAATGCAAGTACTAAAGATTACTGCACATAAACAGATCAAATAGGCTACCCCTTTCAAATGTAGATCAGAAAATCCCATTTAGCAGCAATAGATAACCTGTTGTGATATAATGCAATCACATTCTGTCTAGATTATGATGCAAGCATCATTTCCAACTCTTCGATGAGTTATCCCAGATAAAGTTAATAGTTGAATTAGGCAGTGGGCAGCCGAACAACTGTACAATATTTAATCTTGAATTCATGATCACTGTTTAATGGGACGGAAAAGGATTGAAACCACGTAGCACAAGAGTTTCTAAAGGATCAAATAATGGCTTTGGAAGATTATCCCAGTCGTACCAACCCCAACCATCACATTTCTCGGGCTCAAGATTGATGGGTGTCTGTCCGGGATCTGCCACCACAGCACGCATCAAGATCACAATCAACTGTAAGGGCTTTGGTTCTGAAAGGACATTGTTGGTGACAGTGAGAAACTCAATTTTTGTGATATCCAGTCCAGTTTCTTCCTTAATTTCTCTGGCTGCACATTGTTCAAAGCTTTCTCCTGAAAATAAACAAATGAAATACAGAACTGATGAAGTGAAGAGAAAATAAATAAATAAGTTTAGCTTTTCGGGTGAATGAAAACGGTGCTTTCAACTCCAAGTTTAAAGTTTGTTGTCGACTAAAACAATTTTGGTTACCTTGTAGTTATAAAGATAATCTACTTTAAAAGTATTTTCTGTGACTTTAAAGAAAAGGTGACAAACCTTGTTTGGTAGTACTAAAATCAGATTTTAAGCTGATTTTGATAAAAGTAGGTGAAATGTGTGGCTGTAAAGTTGTGGATCTCATGAGATATATGATTAAAATTAATTGCTGACTTTGACTTATATTAAAATCTGGATTAAAATTGCTACCAAGTAGGGGCGTCTCTTAACAAACCTAAACTCATGTCAAGCATGTACCCTGTTTTACGTTATTGATATTTGGACAGAAATTTCCCTAATGAGTGAAATGCAGTATCTCTTGCTCTCTACCCTATCGCTGTCCTCACCTTGACCCCGTTCACAGTCTATGTAGCAACATCTGATGGACATGCAGCAGAGTGAAGTTTTAACTTCAGTTGAAATTGACTCGTCCATCGGATATGATATCGAGTACCGGTAGAAGATGATTCTTTTAGAAAAAATGAGCACAAGAAAATTTTATGGCTATTGAAAATTGATGGCAATGTCCTCTGCCTAGATTTAAAAAAAAAAATTCTTAATATTTATAAATTCTCATATATTTCTTGGATTTTAAAAGATTTTAATAGATTTTATAACATTTGTGTAGGGTTTTTAAGTAATTGACAATCCCGTGAACAAAATGACTTGTTTATAAAGTGTAATAAATTAGAGTCAGTATTAGGTAATTGGCAATCGCGAATTAACAGTTTTAACATTCGTAAACTTCCTTCAACAACCTTCTACTATATATACACAAGCCCTATTTCATTTTTCTATGTGGTTAATCATTATTATTAGTTAAGAGAACATCATATACATCTCTTGATCCGTCATTTGATTCCAAAGATCAATCACAACTTTTTCTTGATTATTCAAGATTGTTATCCTCTATTTGGTAAAAGATTTTTGTTTATAAACTAAGAATGTGATGTTTTCGAGGTAAAATATGTGGTTTAGGAAAATGCGTGTAATTAAAAAGTGATTTGAAAAAAATGTATTGTTTATATAAATAAGTTACCAAACTGAGGCTTAATCATAAAATATCAAGCCCAAAATCTTTTACCAATAAACCTTCAAGAGTTTTGGAGTTGGGGAGAGGTTACTAGAGTTCTAGTTGAAGATGTTCATTCTTGGTGATTCACGCAGAGAGAAAATATAGTCTAGAAGTTCTGGAAAGTGCTGTAGGCACAATCAAAGAGTTCTTCGGTGATCTACAGGTTATGGTGTCAGAGTCTACTAATGTTTAGTTGTGTCTGAACTATCTATAAGTTATTTTTATCTAATGAAGTTTACAGGCACGTTTGCCCAAAGGTTTTTTAATCTCTGTAAAGAGTTCTTCAAAGGGTTTACTTCGTTACTTATTCTTGGTGTTATTTACTTTACACATTTATTTATTACTTTATATCAGTGTTCTAAAATGCATAATGCGTTGCGATACATCGAGGTCAAGAAGAAAAAATTACAAGTTTAGGCGTGCCAATGCGCAGAATATGCGTCATAGTGCGTTTCATATTTTTAATATTATTTTAATTATTTTTAAGAAATAAAATAAATTTATATATAAAAATATATATTTTTTACATAAGAACCACTAAAATTTTTGGTAGGGCAGGTCTTGTATCAAGTTTGAGTGACCCACTCCTACCAGTCTCACCCTCATATTTTGAATATTTGATCCCCTTGGTGCTGACTGTACCCATTCCACTACTGTAAAACTTGTGTTTTGGCAATTAAAATGGCGGACTAATAAATCAGGTCCCATGGCTTGATATTCTTAATGCGACAAGTAAGTCTTCGTCATCTTGCTCTGTTTCGGGAGAAACCACTGCCATGGGTGCCAAAATCGTATGGGAAATTCAGTAGGGAAGTAGCAAGATCAAGGAATTTCAGAACCAGCACAAAGGATACAAGCTCCAAGTACATACTCCCATACACAGTCACACGGATTAAAACCATAGTATTCCATACATGAAAGGGCTCTTAGTGTTGGGTGAAATGAATTGACAAGGGGGTAGCTTGTATTTACCACATCGTCCCCAAGCTTTAGTCTTTTTTATATTCTAGTATGGTATTGGTATTTAATAATGTTAAATTAAATAAAATTAATGGACGGGAAAACTATTGATTTTGATTGGTTTATTACCAGTTTATACCCATTTAAAACCGGTTCAAGCGCATTAGAACGCGCATAGGGCGTAAGCGACGCGTCTTGAAGACGCATCGCACATTTGTGTCCTAGACTGTGCATTTTAGCTCCTTTTCGAACACTGCTTTATATTGATTGCTACATTACTTGGCGTCTCTTTGATTTTCATTCAAATTGCATTTTTCCATTTCTGTACAATACTTATATATTAAAATAGTGTCTGAATGTACAATCACCAGAACAAGGCATTATTGCTTTACAGAAGTCGTTGAAAATTTTTTGACAAAATTATCCTCCATTAATACACGTGTTCACACAGTAAAAAATTGTAACCAAGCAGATGAGTACAAATTGGGAAAGTTCAGAAAATCAAAACACACTTTTTCAAGATGGCTGGACATTTTTTCATCCAGGACCCACAGCTGCCTTTCTCTAATTTGACAAAAAACTCGTTAAAACGAGTATCAAACAGACACTTAATTGTTTGATTATTTATCTAGATTTATTTACTTGTTAATTAATTTATAATTCCACGTTAGATACATTCACCCCCTCTAGGTGCTGTTAGATCAACTTAGGTTATTTCAATTTGAATAGTTTTATATATTATAGACTAATGGATTCTTGTGGATTTCATAAATTCTCATGGTTTTGGACCTTTTATTAAATAAATAATTTTTACCTTATCAATCAATCCAAATAACTTGTCAATCGAAACTCTGGAGAAAATTTTAAAATTCGCCATACTATTTCAAGTTTATTTTTTCTCAGAATTAAATTATGGATGAGCAACATGCTCTAATGTTGATGTTGACCTAGGAATTAATGCGTCTCGACTTTATGTTAGACAACATCGAAACTGTAGGAAGACCTAGGAATCATACGAAGAAGGTGGAATGCAACATGAAATGCAGCAAGAAATCAATGTTTGTGAAACCCAATTTCACAGAATTAGAGAACAATGATAAGATTATTTCAGAATAAATTTGCCTCCTCTTAATTACTCCCTCCGTCCCACAAAGATAGTCCCCTACTCATTTTCACACAAATTAAGAAATGTCAATTAATGTTGTTGGAAAAATAAATTTTATAATCACTCTTCCTAATATACCCCTAATAAATTTATGAAGTTTCCCATAAATTTGAAAGATTATAAATTTATTTAGACTAATAAAAAACACATTAAATAAGGGCAAAAAGGGATATAAAAATTAACTTCACTCTCAAAAAAGGAAGTGGACTATCTTTGTAGGACGAAAAAGAAATAGTGAACTATCTTTGTGGGACGGAGGGAGTATGAATTAACAACTTCAAGTTTGACCTGATTCCACTATTCAAAATGATATTGTCCTTGTTCAATAAATGAAAGAAGCAGATTGAAAAAATCTGCTAATTATAAAATAATCTATGAACATGTCTGGAATTTAAACCCAAACTAATTAAAAATCAGAGAATGATAATGAGATAGTTGCTTATTGCCCAAACGAATTAGATGAATTTTTCAGTTTCCATGAATGCAATTCTTGTTTTGCCTATTGGAATGAATAAACTCAACCAAACAAATAAATTCACACAGAACATGTAATTCATTCAACCGAATTGAAAAAGAAAAAAAGGGAACTAATTTCACTAGATTAACCACACCCCATATTCAATAAAACTAGTGCTAAACTTCAAAAGTAAGAAGCCAATTTCACATTTTATTGTCATCAAATGAATAAATTATTATCAAACCACACAGCCATTGAAGTGAGCTCTACAATACCGTGAAACATGACTTTTACTTAGTTTTCAGATGCCGCCAAATTCTAACGTACACGAGGAATGGCTAGAACCACAAGAAAAAAGATGTAGATTATTCTATTCTTTTGTTCCTTCATAACATATTGGTATCTTATGACACTCTACTTAGCAAATTTTCAAAGCAGCACAACTTAACTTGCTAACTATTTAACGTGAAATTTATAAGATGGATAAACCCCTTCACAAAATGTTTACAGACATGGATTAGGACATCAGTAATACAACTCAAGAGAAATCATGCAAATTAACAGAATCATTATTTTACAACCCTCAACATGAGAAATTAATGTCACTTAGCCATCTCAAAAGAGGAATCATGGGAAAATCACATACAGAAGGACAAGAATCCAAATGGAGATTCATACTAACAGGCTGAAATCCATTAAAGAGTAAAAGTGCATATTCGCTACTCTTAACACATCTTTCTTTAAACAGAATTAGAGCTTGTTTGACTTTGTTTCTATCTACAAAACGAGCGGCTTTTCCAACATTGGTTAAAATTTTATCCTCTCTCGGCTGTAAGAGTCTTACTGCCTGCCGACAGAAGCAAGTTGTTATCTCCTATATATATCGAGCTAAGCAGATTCAATAGTTTTTCATCTTAGAAGAGTCTTCAAGATATTTCATTCCGTACAAGTGTTTACCGAAATCATCCTTTATTTCAAAATGCAAGGCCATTCCCCGCACCTATATTTCCAACAAATGAAATAGAGTATGGCACATCCCATTACCATCCTCAAATATTCGCCCGAGGGACTTGGACCAAAAAAATATTTCAGTTCAGGTGGAATTTTTTTTTTTTTTTTTTGGTTGGGGGGGGGGGGGTGTGATAACCCTCATCTTAGTTCCACTTTTATATTTTTGTTTCTATTTCACGTTTTATTAAAAAAAAAACTTAAGGAAACACACTTTCTTCTCTCTACAAGTAAATTTGCACATTGGAGGTAGAGGTGTGTGAAAAATGATTGTTAAATCTGGTGCAATTTCTCCCTTCTCTCTCGTAAGTTTCTCTTTGCCCCCACCCTGTTCATCTCTTCTTCTATCTCTCAATTACTTCTCTTCATCCTTAACTTTGAATCTGTCATCTATCTCCCTCTCTCTGTGCTCTCTTGCACTTCTGTGTTCTTCTTCATCTTCTCTGAATTCTCATTCTCTTTTAGGTTTATCCTTTTACTTATATTTTACTGCAATTGTAATAGAAGTTGTCCTTAACATGAAATGAAGACTAATTCAAATGTTAGCAATTTCAGTTTACATTTACAATTTCTAGTTGTGTTCTTCAATTGGAGTAATTACGGATTATAGCTGTAGTATAGGAATAGTTTGTTCTCTTTCCTTTTATTGGTTGAGTCTTTGAATTAGGTTGTATTATTGCTTGTTAATTATTGATTTCATCATCAAATTGAGCTTCAATCATAACAGACGGCTCGAAAAATAAATAAATTAATTCAGCTATTGTATAAAGCTTTCTTAGTTTCACAAAGGAAGTGAGATAATATATTAGCTTATTCCTATAAAAGTCGTACGGATTACTAAAAAAATTGATAAATTATGAAAATTATTCTAGAGTTTAGACTAATTGTGCATTTAAAAAAAAAAAAAAAAAAGAGTAGAAAAATGAGCAATTAATAGTTGCAAGTTGAGATTCGAAGTCCCGTACATTGTAGCAATCAAGTGAACATTTACAACTTAAGCTTCTCCCTCCGTCCCAATTATAGGCTACCATTTTTATTTCTCTTGTCCTAATTATATAAACATGTTTCTTTATTGGGAAGTATTTATTTTGTTTGCTTATTAATAACCCCAATTCATTACTTCGAATAATAATAGTTTTGATACTTAAATAAGATTAAGTTGAGAATTTTCTTTACAAAAATTACTTTTTCAATAACATTAAATATGTTTCTCAATCTGTGTGAAAAGTCAAATCATCGGCCTATATAATTGGGACGGAGGGAGTACATTCTTATTCATGTTATTATCTTAAGTTTCATTATTTAATAGAAAATATATATTGAAAAATCCAATAAAATATACAAATTGTTGCAATCAAGTGAACATTTACCACTTAAGCTACTCCCTCCGTCCCAATTATTGGATTTTTCAATATATATTTACTATTAAATAATGAAACTTAAGATAATAACATGAATAAGAATGTACTCCCTCCGTCCCAATTATATAGGCTACCTTTTTTTTTCTCTTGTCCCTATTATATAGATATGTTTCTTTATTGGAAAGTATTTATTTTCTTTGCTTACTAATGTACCCCTGTTCATTACTTTCAATAATAATAGTTTTGATACTTAAATAAGGTTAAGTTGGGAATTTTCTTTACAAAAATTACTTTTTCAATAACATTAAATATGTTTTCTCAATCCGTGTGAAAAGTCGAATCAGCCTATATAGTTGGGACGGGGGGAGTACATCCTTATTCATGTTATTATCTTAAGTTTCATTATTTAATAGTAAATATATGTTGAAAAAATCCAATAAAAAATTCAAATTGTTGCCGGGAGACCCAAAAGTTCAGGGCAGCAAATGGTCCTTACTTTTATTGAGTTCTTGTTGCCAATTGCAGTCACAATCTTTTCAAGCATTTGGTCAAGTAATCATCTTTTAACATTATCAAAAACTTCTGTAAATTAACCTAAAAATCTGCTAAATCTATCACTAATTCATCTTTATATAGAAATAACATCGATCATAACTCTTAACAAAACTGATTTCTACCTGAAATTGTAATTCAATTATTGAAGACTACACTAACACGGTATATAAGTAATAACCAGTATAAAAAGAATGATATGTGGAAACAGTAAAAGGAAGTTCCCGGACTAACCGAACTCGAGGCGGCCGCCGGGCAGGGCGAAGGTGTTACGCCCAACGGCCGTGAGGCGGCGGCCCAGCAGCACTTTGTTGCCCTTCAGCAGGAACACCACCACTCCCACTTCAGGTTTAGGTGGTGATGCCATTGTGATCGAAGTCGCAACCTGTACACATAAAAAGGAAAAATTCTTTATAACTTGAACACAAACGAAAAATGAAATATTTTTGTTTATAAATAAAGAATTAGGTATTTTCTAAGATAAATACGTAATTAAAAAATAATTTTAAAAGATGTATAATTAAAAAGTTGTTTAAAGAAACGTTATGTATATAAATGAGTTATCAAACCTTTTCTCAAAAAAAAAAAAAAAAAAAAAAAAAATTATCAAACAAATTACAAACAAGTTACCAAATGAATTATAAAATATATATAATCATTATGACTATAATGTTTAGTAAATTATTTATAGATAAGTTTATGAACAGCACGCTTCCTCAAACCCACCTTCGTTTAAATGTTGTCAAAGTTTTCGACATTTTAAATATTCTTTCACTAATTGAATATTTGTCAACATTTAAACATAGATAGGGATGTCAATGAGTTGAGTTGAGTCGAGCCGGCTCATTAGCCGAACAAGCTCGACATTTTATGGGTCGAGCTTTTTTTGGGCCGAGCCAAGCCAAAGTTTGTCCTAAAAAAGAAGGCTCGACTCGAGCATCAGGCTCGAGCTTTTCCAAGTTGAGACGGACCGGGCCGAGCTAAGTCTTGAGCTTTCAAAATTTATTTTGTTTTTATAATAAAATATATAAAAATTTTATTGAAAATGTATATATATAATGAGTCGAGTCGAGCTTGTGATTGAATTTCAATGATCGAACTTTTTGGATGATTTTTTTTTTTTTTTTTTGCTCGAATCGAGCCAAGCTAAAGCTCGTCCATGAAAAAAAAAGCTCGACTCGAGCTTTGACTCGAGACTTCGAACCGCGAGCCGAGCTAAACCCGAACTTTTTCCAAGCCGAGCCCGAGCGGCTCGAGCTTACGAGCCATTTGCCATCCCTAGCACCATATCATTTTCTTTGCAATTAAACCCTAAAAAGATATATCATAAATTGTTTTGTAAATATATTAAGCTGATTTATAAACCAATTTATAAATTATGCAATTTTACAAACTACTTTTTAAGTACACACAATTTCTCTCTCCAATTTTCAACATTTACTTTTTATGTTAAATTCATAAATAAACAAGTTTATAAACAAAATAATGTTATCAAACAAAGGATCAATTGTAATCGCATATAATACCAAGTCTCCAACATTCGAGGTGGGATCTTTCTTTAGCATTTTTGTAACTTATTTATAAACAAATTTATAAATAACATATTATATTAATTAACTTTTTAACTACTCACATTTTTTCAAAATTACTTTTCAACTACATATTTTACCTCAAAAAATCACAATTTTTTTTTTTTAATCAAACTTATGTTAGTCACTCGATTTTTTAGTTTCCGAGGTGGGCTAGGGTGTTGCCCTTGATCCCCAAAATTTGAATATAGGAAAATTACATGGAGACTACATTCTAAGATCCACTTTTAAAAAACAAGTATAGGTAAAAAAATTCTACAAATCAAGTGTTAAATTCAGATTTTTAAAAATAATAAATTAAACAAATATATCGAATCTCAATACAAAAAATCATAAGAGCATCTCTAATGGTTTATGCATATTTTGATCTATGTGGCAAATAAATAAATAAATATCTCACTCATGTCCATAAAATAGATATTGGAATTTAAAACTTATCTTCAATGATCTTAGTCTACAATTTTTTATGTGTACATACGTCATCAAATTAGCATCATTTTCTTAGATTAAATAAATGAAAAATTAACATTTGCCTAGTCACTTTGTCTAGCACATTATCTATAACTAGACATAGCACAAGATAATATTCATGACACATCAGCATCATATAGGCATGAAAACTAATGGTACAACATCACTCCATCGATGGCACCGTGCTCATAAGAGACGCCTTTTGGCGTCTTTGCTGCGGCTTCTTCTCAACGTCGTCGGAGCCTACTTCGCTCATCGCCTCCTGGCCTCCTTAGTGCGGTGCGGCTCAGCACCTTAATCTATTCCTCGCCTCATCGTCGTGTGTTTTTTAAATTTTTTAAAATTTTTTTTATAAGCATGGTTTTGGATGACTTTGGTGAAGCTAGTGGTGGTTTTTTTGGTGTTGCGGTGATGCGGCGCCTTTTACTCGATGCTTCCGTCGAGTGGTTGGTGGTTGTGGTGGTATTGTTTTCTTGTGGTGGTGGTGGTATTGTTTTCTTATGGTGGTGGTGATGCACGTGGTTGGTGATGGCAGTGGCAGTAATGGTGGTGGTGGTAGTGGTGGTGCAAGCAATTGGTGAAAACTGGTGATGGATAACGTTTCCCTCTTGTGACGGTGGTATAGGTAGCGGTGGGGGTGTGATTGAGGCTTGGAGGGGTGAGGTGGTGAAGGTGATGTTGTTGGCCATGGCGGCGGCGACAGCAGCTAAATGGTGGTGGTAGAACAAAGTGATTAGGTGGTTGGTTGGGGTGGAGATGGGGAATGCTGATTGGGTGGGTTGGGGTTGGGGTAGGGGTGACATGAATAGTGATTGTAACCAAATATTAGGTAATTATATCAAAATATTGATTAAATGTGATTTTGTTTAACTTGTGAAGGTGATGTTGTTGGCCATGGCGGCGGCGACAGCAGCTAAATGGTGGTGGTAGAACAAAGTGATTAGGTGGTTGGTTGGGGTGGAGATGGGGAATGCTGATTGGGTAGGTTGGGGTTGGGGTAGGGGTAGGGGTGACATGAATAGTGATTGTAACCAAATATTAGGTAATTATATCAAAATATTGATTAAATGTGATTTTGTTTAACTTGTGAAGAATACGGAATATGACCAATTATTAGGTAATTGTGAGAAAAAAATATTGACTAACCGTAATTAAGAAAATAAGCAAATTGTGATCAATATAATTGTGTGATTTACAATTGTGTCAAATATGACATCATGACCAAGATGTGACTGTGTAAGGGAACTGTGACCTTATATGATCGAATTGTGACTTTATGTAATTGAATTGTGATCTCGTGTGACCAAACTGTAACCTTGTGTGATCAAACTATGACCTTAAGTGACTGAACTGCGATTTTGCGCAATCGAACTGTGACCTCGTGTGATTGAACAATGACCTTATGTAACTGAACTGCGACTTTGCGCAATCAAACTATGACCTTATGTGACCAAATTGTGACTATGGGGGACAGGTGGGGTGGGGTGAATTTTGCAACTAAATTTGTAATTGTGGATTGTGACTTTATGGTTGGGTTAGGTTAGGTTGGGGTGGGATTGTTGTAAAATTTTTGACTAAATTTGTAATTGTGACTAAAATATGACTTTGTGCGACCAACTGTGACTTTGCGGGTGGAGTGGGGAGAAATTTACATTTAAATTTATAATTATGACTGAATCGTGACTATGTGTGACCAACTGTGACTTTGGGGTGGGTGGGTGCGTGGGGTCGGGTCAGGTGGGGTGGGGGTTGGAAGGACATTAGGTATTGTTTGAATTTTTTTGTTTAATAATATTATATTAATTTTAATTTAATATATGTATTAGTGAAAACCTTTTTATATTATATTATATATTATATTTACTCTTAGTGGTTTTGCATTTATGTTTTGAAAAGTGCTATTAGAGATGTTATTTGTTTACCAAACTCTAGAATTTGTTTGATCTATATTCTTGGAGACACAATTTTTTATACCTTTATTTATTTTCCGTTTATCTGTAGTTTCGTTGTTTATGTTTTGTATTGAGATTTCCAGTATTCAGTTATATTGGCTGTGTGATTTGTATTTGGTAATTTGTGGCTATACAGGGGTTTTCGAGAGCACGTTTTGATATTTCGAATTTAGAAGCGGATCGTCAAGGTCATGTATTTAATTATGTGATGGCTTTTATATATGTCACGATCTAATATTTCCCACACATACTCTATCTAACTTGTTTGATTACAGTCACCACTGCTCAACTTTAGTTGCTTAGTGGTAGAATGCTGTTACTCACAAGGGTATGATCAACTTTTTGTCAATGTATTTGACTTAAATTGAGTATTCCTTTTAAAATTTGTGTTGCGTACATCTTCTCTGGCATCATTCTAGATGAATAGCTATCCATTCTGAAATGTGCTTGAAAGAATTAATATAATTTAGAACATATATTTTCGTAAGGGGAAGATGAGTGTTTTCGAAAATAGTGCTATATTTGCAGTGTCTCTGTTTGAGCTAGACAAACCCCATTCTTGAAAAAGGACTTTGGAACACTACTGACTAGAGGAAAGCTCAATGCTTTTGAGTCTTTGGATTTATCTCGCCTTGTTGTGAATCAAAACAAAAAAGAATCTTTCTAAAAACTGATCGGATGAGGATAAGTTGGAATGTGGTGAAGAACTTGGGGACCCTGTGAAGGTTATTTATTTCCAAGTTAATTTTAAGCATCTATTATTTTAAACCTGTCAATTTTAAATTTTTGTTCTATTGCTTTCCACATTTTGTTGCTGTAATAATTCAACTTATATAGATTGTGGGTGATGACCTTGCACTAAAAAAAAAATATATCAAAGCAAGAGCTACTCCTACTCCGTTAGTTGTTGCAGCCTTTGTTTAGCATAAGGAGTTTGATAAAATCATGACATACTCCAATAGGCCAGTTACAATTTTCATTGTTGAAAGTTTATCTTTTTACTTCATTATAATTACAATGTTTCAATCAATGACCATAGGATCTTCATGCTTGTATAATGATTTTTATGAACAATTGAATTTACGTCATTTCAAATTGGTTATACAAGTAATTATCTGTTCCTTCGGAAAACTATATTCGATTCAGATCCTCAGGTATGCTTGGAAGTGCATAAAATAATGTTTGTCAATATAAATTCCTACATTTCGTTGCATGAATAAATTTCCCTTTGTAAAGTATGACCATTGTTGTAGATGAGACAATATATTTGGATATTTTGTAGGGAGATGTCAATTTTGCTCTCATGATGTTCCAAATAGAAAGAGGGTGTCATGTTGATAATAATATCATTACTGATCTCTTTCTTGAGGTCTGATTTTTTAATTTTTCTGGTTTGTTTGAATTATCTATGGCCTAGAGTGCTAACCTATAATTGGCCTTTTGTATTGTTTTCTTCTACAAAGCAATAAGCTCTAATTACATGTCAAAAGTTTGTGGGTAAACACCAATTATGTGAAATACCTTTCAGCATTTTTATTGGATGTTCTAAAACCCAATTTTCTTAGAGCACGCGTTCCTCCAAACTAAGGTTTAACTTTGTATAGCTTTTTATCTTTCTAATCAAACCTCATTTATCAATCAGATTGATATTACTTTTCATGACTTGCATTTTCGATTCAAGTCCTGGAAATTAGTTTTGTGACATTTTCCAATGTGGCTGATGCTATTTTAGCAAACAAAATAATCAGTCATTATGATCGGCCACGCATTGCCCAGCTTTGTGAAAAAACTGGTCTTTACATGCGAGCTCTTCAAGTTAAACTTTAACTATTCTTAATATTTTTTCTATATATCTGCCTCTGTAAATTTACCTACTATACCATTTTTATTAATTTATTGGTTTTCTAAACCATTTGACACGCTATAAGTATTTGAATTATATTATTTAAATCGATTGTTATAAATTCTGTACTTTTTTCCTAATATATGGTTTTTTTGTGCTTTGAAAAGGATTGTCATTTAATTCTTTTGGTTCATTTTCCTTGCAGCAGTATTGATGTATTCCGGACCCTCAACAATTGGAGTCATAGCAGGCTTGACGGAAAAAGTTAAATATTCAAGCCAAATAAAAGTGTAATCCAGTCAACCATGTCGGAATTAGATGCATAATATGTGTTTTTCGAGTAGAAATGGGCCACTGGAAAAACTCATGGGCTAAAGCTCTTGAGCCGACTGATTTTATGGCCAAATTCCATCATTTGGGGCTTCAAAATAGCAAGTCAATTATGCAGACGGAAATTAGGGTTTTTTGCGTATTTTTAGGTTAAATTTTGTTTTTAATTATTTGTTTGCCTATTTTAAAATTTTAGTCTAATTAGAATTCTATTTTGAGTCAATTAGCGGCTAGGTTATTTTACTTATTTATATTCCTTTCCATTCATTATAATTCAGACTTTGATTATTGAATAAAAAGAGATTGAATGTTTTTCAATTGTTTAATGTGTGGATTCACATTACAAACCCAAACTTATCAAGAATATTTCTTGTGGCGTTCAAATACCGAACTTATCAAATATTTCTCGAGAATATTTGTGGCGTTCAAAACCAGAAACTCATCAGGGAGATTGGGCAATTCCTTGTGGTATTTCGAAAGTCGTGGTTCGTTATTCCGCATCGTCGAGCCATTGCGTCGTGAATATTGGTCAAGATTCCACCGTCCATCCACAACCTGGGTTCGGAACTTTCCGGCGTTCAATTTCGCGCTTCGAATCTCATCATCTGGTATCAGAGCTGGATTCTGAATTCAGGTTTTTCTATCCAGTTTAATTCTTATGTTTATCATCGAGTCTGTTATAAGAATTATCCATATCTTGTTGTTGAGTTTTTCTTTTCTTAAGTGTTCTTCGTGCCAATAAATTTTTTCATTGTTTGATCCATATAAAAATTCAACAAAAATTCAAAAGTATTTATTTTGTTCAATTCTTATCCAAATCATGTTCCATTCTTTTGTTACGTTCGTGTCGAATTTTAGGATTTATTTATAAAAAAAAAAAAAAAAAAATTTAATTTATTTTTTTCCAAAAATTCATCCATTATTCCCAAAAAAAAAGTCGTTCCAAAATTCAAGAACCACTTTCTTGAATTTCCTTAAATTCTTGATATTCATTTCCTTTCAAGTCAGCAATAAAATTCGTTCCTGCTATTTGATGTCTAAATCCTCTTCGTTCTTGAATTTTTGAAACGCCACATAAGAAATGGATTATGATCCAGACTCTTTATTCCAAACTAGATGTTATGTGGATCATAAGGGGTGCAGTTTGGCGATTGATGGAAAGTGTTTTACTAATTTCCTTAGTAGCACCGTGATTGAAAAATTAGGATTGCCTCTAGAACCACACTATAAACCTTAAAGGATGATGTGGATGAGGGAGTTTGGGAATTTCAAAGTAACCAAACAAGTTCTAGTGCCTATCACCCAGGGAAGGTATAGTGAGGATGTATGGTGTGATGTAGTGCCATTTAAGTCTTATCATATTTTATTGGGAAAACCTTGGAGACGTAGGAGGGAGGCTGATTATGATAAGAGTATGAACATATACAAATTCCTTAAGAAAAGGGAAACATGCGCACTGTATGGGTTGACATTAGAAGATTCACGAAGGGTAAGAAAGAAGAGTGAAAAGTGGTGTAATAGGAGGCATCATGGGGATAAGGATATTGATAAGAAGGAGGGAGAGTTGAAATTAAAAACAAATAAACAAACTCCAAATTTTGATGAAGAGACGGTGGAGTTGGGTAGCAAGGAAATGATTAAAAATGAAATTGTTGATGATGAGTGAAATGAATTGGAAGTTGGGGTAGAAGTTCAAAATTTGGGTTTTGAATTGGTAGATCCACATTTGGATAGTGATAAGGTAGTGTGCGAACATGGTGATACGAATGTGGAGGTAGAAGATGTGGTTGAATTTGAAAGAAAAATTTTTGAAGAGGTGGATGAGCTAGAAAATCTTGAGTTAGAGAAAGTAACCGAGCTTGAGAGAAAAGAGATAGAGGGGGGTGAGAAAGAAGTTGCAAAAGGAGAACGAGGTAAAGAGAAGGGCCTTATGGTTCAAAGGGTGGAATTGACGGTGATAATTCAAGAATACAAGGATCCATACCTTGTACCTCATGAACCTAACATTTCCCTCCCCGCGTTATTTAATTTTGTCTTGCAGGTTAAATGTACTTGGAAATTTGGACAACACCACCAATGCCCACAGGAGTTTCTACTTCAATCCATTCATGTAACCCAAGTTACAGGATACTATTGGTCATCCCTCTGGCATGGAAGCAATAATTTTCCGTTTGATCCAGGAGGTGAAGTGAAACAACATGAACAAAGCTATGATTCAGGATGAATCATCCTAAATGAGGGTATGATGTGTTCCGGACCCTCGACAATCGGAGTCATATCAGGCTTGACGGAAAAAGTTAAATATTCAAGCCAAATAAAAGTGCAATCCAGTCGACCATGTCGGAATTAGATGCATAATATGTGTTTTTCGAGTAGAAATATGCCACTAAGCAAAACTCATGGGCTAAAGCCCTTGAGTCGACTGATTTGATGGCCAAATTCCATCATTTGGGGTTTTAAAACAGCAAGTCAATTATGCAGACGGACATTAGGATTTTTGCGTATTTTTAGGTTAAATTTTTTTAAAATTATTTGTTTGCCTATTTTAGAATTTTAGTCTAATTAGAATTCTATTTTGAGTCAATTAGCGGCTAGGTTATTTTACTTATTTATATTTCTTTCCATTCATCGTAATTCAGACTTTGATTTTGATATAAACAGTTTTTATTGATGATTCAATAAAAGATATAGGTGGATTCCTATGTTTTCAAACTTATCAAGAATATTTCTTGTGGCGTTCAAATACCGAACTTATCAAATATTTCTTGAGAATATTTGTGGCGTTCAAAACCAGAAACTTATCAAGGAGATTGAGCAATTCCTTGTGGCGTTTCGAAAGTTTTGGTTCTTTATTCCGCATCGTCGAGTCATCGCGTCGTGAATATCGGGTCAAGATTCCACCGTCCATCCACAACATGGGTTCGGAACTTTCCGGCGTTTCTTCCGCGCTTCGAATCTCATCAAGTATTCTCCTCTAATTTGTGTTATATTTTCTCCCATATATTAGGATAGGGGAAAATGCTCATTTTAGTTTGTAGTCTTAAAGATTTTTCTTATTATAGTCACTTCCTCCCAAAAATAGTGATGGCAACAGGGCGGGTTAGCCGTTCCGCATCCCGCCCCGTTAAACAATTTGTCGCTCCATACACGCCCCGCGCCCCGCCACATTCGGGTCGAGGCGGGTTCGGGTTTTCACGGGTCGGGCTGGGCCGGGTCCCTCACCCGTCCCGTTTGTGACCAGGATTTCCCCCCTCCCCCCCCTACAATGCGTGTAAGTAATTGTGAAATATTGGAAACATTTGCTCGATAGTTCCCCTGTAAAATATAAAACATGATTGTAATAATATCAATAATTAATTTAGTGATAATCAATCCAAACCAAATGAAGCATTTTTTATTCTCTTTTTTGAAGCATTTTAGTATTTATGATGACCACAGATATTAAACTCTAAATCGTAAAAGGAACCTGAGACTTGCAAACAAATGAGGTAAAAGGGAATAAATTCTGCTAATGCACATGAAATTTCATCATTTAATCTAACATAAGCAGAAGAATCAGGAATAAATTCAATCTTGAAACTATGTTTCTCTAGATGAAATCGACATTAAGAAAAGAGATGAAACTGACATTAAGAAAAGAAAAAAAATAAAAAATATCCGCAAGGAAATCCTAATAGAAGTGAATCAAGATTGAAAAACACCTTAAATTTCGGAGTTGCTTCTTCACAGCAATTTTAACACCATTCTACTTTCTTTCTCCTTTCTTAATCCATTCACAATACTAGAAATACTAATACTAATAATAATACTAAGCTCTTGTTTGGGAGGGCTAATCACCACCATTTCTATCAAAAATTTGATAGTCAACAATTCTGGCCCCATTATAATATTCAAGTACTTTACAAAATGTCAGGCTTTTTATGGTAGAAATAGCACATACTTTTTCATTCCATTTAAACAAGTGGGTTTCAATCCATTACATTAGCTGATCTGAAAGTCGAAGAAGTAGTCGAAAATCCCCAAAATCAAATACATTATACACTACACATTACATAAACGGCAGTAGCAGACCACATAATCAAATAATTGTGAAAATGTGGAAAGTCAAGCTAGAATCTAGTCATCAACAACACAAAATAACCGAAATTAAGTTTTCACAAATGACAAATCACAATCTATATTCTAGGGTTTGAAGTTTGAAGCAACAACAACACTAACCTTTCGCGTCGTCGCCTGTCGCTGTCGAAGGAGTCGGAGTTAGCAAAGACAGAGGAGTTGGAGTCTTGAACTGAAGACTGAAGTTAAGTTTGAGTCGGCCGGAGGAGTTGGACTTAAGAGTCTTGGACACGAGTGTAAATCGAGGAGTGCAAGAAGAAGAGAGGCTGAGAGTTGAGAAAATGAGACGGAGGTGATTAGGTGAAGTGCAGAAGTGGTGATTCTGGTGAACTGAAGAAGGAATGCGGCGCTGGAATCTGGATGTTAATGGAGAATGGAGATAGGATAGGGTTTAACGTTTAAGACTTTTACCTTTAAGTCATTTTCTTTTTTTTTTAAATAAACTAAAAAAGTAAAAATTACTAATGTTAGTGGGTCGGGTCACTAACGGGGCGGATCTTTCCCAACCCGTACCCGACCCGAACCTGCTGCGGGTTTGCATTTTACCTCCCAAACCCACCCCGCCAACCCACGGGTTAGTATTTTTTTGCCCCATTAGGGTCAGGGCCCCGTCGGATTCGGGTTCGGGTCGGACGCGGGTTTTTTTGTCATCCCTACCCACAAATGTGTCCGTCATTATGGACAACAACTAGGTAATATTGTTCGACTAATCGCATATGATAGTGTGTCTTAGAACTTTAAATTAGAAAGAGTTCAAGATTTTTATTCATTTCTTTTCTATATATTATTTGTTTGTTACGCATTGATTTTGTTCGTTTTTAAAGATGAGGCCATTGATGTACAAGAGAACGCTACATTTAGTGTTGAAGTAAGTGCAATTGAAACCGCAAACAAATGAGCACATCTTAGATTCATGTTTTGTATTTATTTTTAAAAAATATAGCATTTTATGCTTATTACAGTTTTTCATTATTCATGCTCTATATACTCTTTCTTATGCATTTTTCTACACTTTCGTTTGTTTTTTTTAAAAAAAAAAAAAAAAAAATTAGGCCAACTACCTTTTTTCTTGTTTTTTTTTAATTATTATTTTCTTTATTATATATATAATCAAACAATTATACAACCTTAATACATAACTTTGTGACACGCTATTACAAACTTAGTTAACATACGACACGTGCATCGCACGTGCGTCTAACTAGTAATGCTCAAAAAGAAAGAAAAAAAAAACTGTGTTTCAAAAGTAAGGGTGTGTTTGATAAGCTAGCTTTTCCATGAAAAATTCATGTGATTTTTCAATTTTGCGTTGTTTGATTGCCTAAGTTTTCCATGGAATTCATTTTTCCACTTGCCTCAAAATCCGGTATTTTCCTTATTTTGAATGAATTCGTTTTCCAATGGGGGGAGGAAGTTTTACTTTACGTGGAAAATCTTATACCATTTTCGTTGCGTTTGATCATTTTTGTTGTTGTTAATTAATTTTATTTTTTTTCTAAAAATTAACATTATTATTATCAAGTACAAATGTGTGAAAAAATAATTTTTTTTATTAAAATAGATAAATTTTACTTTATTTTTCATGGAAAATAATGTCAATCAAACAAAAGTTGGAAAATTCCCTACTTTTTCCACCTAGAAAATTAAATCAATCAAATACATTAAACTTCTAATTCCCTGGAATTCAATTCTCTAGAATTCAATTCCCTAAAATTCATTTTCTTTCCACCCAAATTTTACCATCGCTATCAAACGCAGCATAAAAGAAACTATGAATAAGCTGAAGATGGAAAAAGTAGCTAACGTAAATAAAATTTCATCTAGGAACAGAAGTATTTGAGAGCTACGTATATATAATGATCGAAATGTGACATCCCGTCCGATCAGTCGAGATCTGAAAATAATAGAGACAGCCTAAGGTGTGGTATATTGAAGAAAACTGTATACTAATAATTTCTTTTATGTATCCAATCATTCATAAATTTATTCACATTTAATCAAGATGCTTGGCAACTCAATTAATTGAGAGCCTGTTTGGTAATGTTAAAATTTTTAATTTTTGTAATTTATGGATGTGTGGTTTAAAAATATTTAAATAGTCAAAAATTGTGGGCTTGACTAAAAATGGATGGTTGAGATTGAGCTTGAAAAGTTGTGATAAAAATTTTACTTTTACCAAACAAACTCTGAAACTCATTTATGAACGTGTTCTTATTCTTGGAATTATGTTCAAATCTATCATCAAGGTGTCTATGCTAAGCATCAGATGCAGCTTCTTGAAAGAAGCCTCCAATTTCAATATATTCCATTTCTTTGGATCACATAAATTTAGTACAACTTGTAGTATTCTTATTCCTTCCAAAAATCTGTGAAAACTATAACTATAAATACATGTGAAATTGCAGCTTCTGATAAGTAAAAGGGAATTTTAAAGATGGCATCACTCAAAGCTGAGAAACCTGTTGGCTCTCAATCACATGGAACAACCAAGAAAGAGCCTGTAAAGGCTCCTGTCTCCAAACCGGGCTCTACTAAGGCCGAGCAAAAGCCTCGGGAGCCTAAGAAGAAGGTATCTTCTTGTTAGATTCAACTACATGAATTCTTTAACGCAATCATTATTCTCTCACTTTTTAACTACACATTTTCTCTTTCCACTTTTTAACCACACATTTTACCTCAAAAACATAAATAAATCAATTTATAATTACTTCAGCGCTGCCAAACAGAGCCTTGATTGTAATTCTGGTTGTGTTCAGGGATCAGGTGGCAAGTCTGCTGGGAAAAAGTAAGACTAAGGAAGAGAAGTGGAGCAATTTATGTTTGCAACTTCGATAATTAAGCAGCCAAATTATGGCTATTTATACATGTTATGAAAGCAGTGTATTGTGTTTTATAACTATGTAAACTTTGTCCTTAGGCTTGGCTTTGCCCAATAAAATGAAGATATTATAAATTTAAATGTTTTTTCTTTTTTAGCCAACACCGTTTTGGTTGTCAAATTATATGCTTAATCAACATATATAGTTCTTAAACTTCACACAGATAAGAAACGTCATTGCAATCTAGAATTTAATTTCTTTTTGGCTCTAAATCTTAAATCTTGATTCTATTTAAATACTACAATGCCAAATTCAAATCTAAAAAAAGGAAAAACAATATCTTGCACATGTTCCTAAATATGTCGAAGTGATTCTTTAAATTAATTCTAGGAAGAACAAATGAATAGACAGTAATCAGAAGGGGCTGACAGTGCGCGCCATTTTCAGCATGAATTCAGGCACGAGGCGTTTTCTAGGAGGCGCCGAGGAGTCTTTCGAGAGAGCTTCTAAGTCTCCAGCATGAACCATGGCTACCAAATCTTCAAACATTTCATCTCTGCCACCCCTCATTGGATCCTGAATATTATGCCAACAGCCATTAAACAAGAAACATACATCGCGCTCTCTCTCTCTCTCTCTCCCCCCCATTTTTTTTTTTTTTTTAATTTTTGGATCTGTCTTTTTTAAGTTATAGACTGGATTTATTATCCCATCAAATACTTGACACGCTCAAGTTTCATAAGTAGGAGGTCGACATTTGCTTGCTCTGATACTAGGTCAAACGACCTGTTTTAAAAGCTTTAGATAACGTATAAGTTTCGTTATCTTCTCTTATACCAGAGACCCTATAGAAGCCACTGCAATACGATGTTCTAATAATTTAATTAGAGGAATCTCTACATGACACCGAAAAAGGAAATAAGAAAAACAAGAATGAAAAGAAAGGGAAGAGCAAAAGCATATGGAACAACCAGATACCTGAAGGAAAACATCTGTGTGGGTTTTTCCTTCGTATAAAATTGATTCAGCTTGAACTCCAACACTTCGAAGAGTCTCAGCAAAACTTTTACTGGAAGCAGTATATGTTAAAAGTACAATATTATAGCCTATGAAACACATATGAGCTCTATTACAGTTGTCCAAAGCAACAGTTGTCCAAAGCAATATATTAAGTCAAAAGCATTATTTTATACAGAAATACAGTTTCAAGTTTGAGTAATTGATCTATTACGTGACTCCAAAATATCGTAGGGTTAATGATTAGAAAGAAAAAAAAAGTTAAAATTCAACGAGATTCAAAACCTGGCATCAGAGGGAATGGAATAATCTGCAGTTCCATGGAAAAGTATAATAGGAGGTAGGAGAGAAACTGCATTTCTAATATTTGGGTCTTGTACCATTACTTCAGGAGAATAACGCCGTATAGATTCTTCCCCCTCCATTATGCTGCACGTGGACTATAAACCATCAATACTGTGAAGGGGGAGATTGTAGATAAAGGCAGTGAAATGATAATGCATATATACATATATTGAAGCTTGCAAAGTCAACATAGTATGTTACCTTAGAAATATTGAGCGGTATAAACCTCGACTATGGAAGTAATCTACCAGATTGAGCAAATTGTAACTGTACATTTAGGAACGAACAGTTACATTCTGACATAATGTATTGTTGAAGACAAAATTTAAAGAAACAAATGTGTCCTCTCTCTCAACAGCTTAAGATTTTATTCACAAGCCAGAAAGTACAGACTTTTTTAACCAACCTTCCCAAAATATTGGTTGCATAGGAATGAACAGACACAAACTATTTTATAAATCCCATTGCATTAGAAGCCTTTTTGGCATAAATTTGACAAAGAATGACAGATCAAAAACCATTGAAATAGTTTTTTAGCATTAGAAGCCTTTTGGCCAAAATTTGACAACGAGTGACAGGTCAAAAACCATTGTATTTTTTCCATCAGCCTGCTACTTTTTATGAGGCACAAACGGGAGAATTTTTCTTGAAAGCGTAAGAATTGCTCTGAAACTACGTGAAATCCCCACGAGGGGAGGGTAAAGTAATTATTAAATAGGTGGTGGCACTTTAGAACTAAGTCCCGAAACATATTTAAACAAGTATTATAGTTTTTTCATTGTCATTAGAATTCTTTTTCCCTCACCCAAATGATTCATATCTATTTTGAGCAAAAAATGTGAAGTATGATCACTTTATGAAGTTCTCCAAAATTAACTGTGACCAAGAATATTACATAATTGAATATGATCTCACCCTCCAGATAAACCAAAATAAGCCTTTATCTGAGAGACACTCCAAGATGTTTTTTCTCCACTGGCTTCTTTGATTGCCTGCTCCAAGAGAGTGCAAGCTGCAATATGCGCACCAGCTGATTGTCCCATAAGGTAAATTCTAATAACAGAATGAACCAGGAGATTAGATCTAAGTACATAGGTAACATCTTGATAGAGGAAAAAGTAGTAGATGGACAAAATTCCAACCTGTTAGGATCGCCTCCATATTCAGAAATATGATTGCACAAAAATGAGATGCCTTGAGAAGCATCTTTGATCATATCACTAATAGTTCCCTGCGGAAAATTTCTTCAAGAAAGTATGAAGAATCAGAGTACATTAGACTGCAGGTCGTTAGTGATTATTTTTATAATTAACACATGTCCAAGCACCTTCAGGCAGAAGAACTGGAAGAACTGATTCTACTGAAAATGAAAGTACATTTGAGATCCCAAGTTCACATTGTTGATGGAACATAGTTTTATCCAGGTAGTAGCTATTAAGAATTGAGAATTTTTTTATGACATTCATGTACCTGTAATCTATGCAAGCCACCATAATATCTCTTTCGGATAGCTGCTGTCCTAAAAGAGAACCCCAAGCCTTATAGCTGTATCAGCAGAAACGCTGGTCAGAATTAGTCAAGGACAAAGAAGAAAGTGGAAGCACTTCAAATCTGAGCTGAAAAGGATATCCAAAATAATCACAATAGAACTTATAAATCACATGCACGGATAAAAGTTGAGACATTTATACTTATTTTGGCCCATCCAAATTTTAACCACGTCCCTCGGACAATATATTTCCATAAACATTTTTCACCAAGAAAGAGTTGGTTTTCTATATCTTTGGACTTTTATCTGTACTTCTCGCATAGTTTTCCACGTTCAGTTCTTAAATCGAGTACTTTCTTTAGAATAACAAAAGAACAATATTGTAAGTGATTTAGCAAGCCAGATGCTGGTTTCTCAAAATCTGCATATTCTTCCAATTTTTTTAGCTCCATTCTCACTTCAGTACTTCCTCTACAAATTAACCAAGAAAAAATATTGTCCATAATTTCCAGTTCAGGTAATTTGACCGTGATATAACTACTTTAGTACTTTTTCTCTTAAGCAATTCTAGTATATTGAGCTTAAGATATGCAGACGGTTTAAACACTATCCACGATAAAACAAGGATGTCAAGTCATACCCGATGATCCAAGCTCCACCAGTTACAAATGCAACAACTGGCTTTGGTCCATTGCTATTTTTTGGCAAATACAGATCAAGCCTGCACCAAAAAAAGTATAAAGAGTCAAACAAATAAGAAGAAATCATAATAATAAAATATGCTAACTTGTGTATTATTAAAAAAACATATTTGCAATTAAGAAAAGCCCACCTATTTCTTGGCTGATCACCATAAACTATACCTCGACGTATTTGACTAGAGAAGAAGTAGTGATATCCAACTGCAGTACAGTGGTCAATTGATTTCAATAAAAAGGATTGGTATTTCTCGCCAAATTATGAACTTGTATTTCTAAAAACAATTGAGAAAGACAATAAGATGATGTCTAAGAGACAGTACATAGAAAATATACTGCAGAACGCATAATTCTAAGGTCATAAGGGCAATCGAGAAGAATATTTTTCGTAGCATAGGCCACTTGGTGTGCAAACCTTGAAAAAAACCAGGAATAAGTAGGAAAGAATAACAGCCAAGGGTTGCAAACCTTGAAAAAAACCAGGAATAAGTAGGAAAGAATAACAGCCAAGGGCGAGAAAACGCGTGATCCATTTGTACCCTACCCTGAATTAAGATATATGATCAGAAAGCATCCAGAAGTTAAAAAAAGATCTATGTATAGCCTGCCATAGAAATTAATGAATGACCATATTTGTAAGCAATACATTGTTTTACAGAAGCACTATATGTTTTAATCATCAGATATAAAGAACACTTAACTGATCACAAAATAAAAGACCTGACAGAAAGAAAAAATCTTAACAGTAAAAAGATGTCATTGCAGCAAAATAAGAATTGAAAAGGGGTTGCTTTAGTTCGACAGTTACCTAGTTTACAAAGGACGGATATAATGACTTGTTAAATGTCCTGTAGAATAGAGAAGAGATTGACAAATTATAGATTTATCCATTTAGGACTAAAATGTGGGTTTCCTGGTACCCATAAGCTGAGACCTCCTTGGTATTACATACTTGAAAAAAGTTTGCTTCAGTAATAGCTCATTGGAAATATCATACATTCAGATTCAATATTGCGCTCTATCTTAATTTTGAACATTACTTCATGCACACATGTATAAAATAAACAATGAAAATGGAATGTACATCCAACATAAGAAATTCTTCCAATAATTCCGAGCCTAATCTTTTCAAAAAAGAACGTACAGTACTTTTGTGTTTCCGAGCCAAAGTTCTAGCACAAGAATGGATTGTGTTGTGTTGTGTTGAAGACATGAGATAAAATTTATCATATTTCAACACGAACTAGAACTATTAGATGATGCAGCGATTCAATATGCCACCAGTTCGGAACAATTAGAGTGATTGTTGTACATTTACCACTTAAAATAAAATCGTTTCCCAAATAAATGTGATGATAAACATAAACATACTAAGGCCACAAAAATTTTACTGCAGACGTGACAAGATAGAACATTTTCACAATATAAGATAATAAGATAAAGAAAATGAAATTTTACCCAAGATATCTCAACAACTTGAAGCCAAGCCGAGTAATTAAATAAGTATCAGATGCAGCCCTCCCCATATCCTGTCGAAAAGAATGGCGGCGGCTACCAGGGAGGGCCGAAAGGCAGGAGTCACTGGCAGTCCTCCGCCGCCTCTGCTGATACGGATTTGAATTGGCAGAGGAAGTGGGTGAAATGTTGGTGAAACTCAAGGTTCTTGAAATTAAGGATCTGGTCTCCATTTCCCCATCATCCTCAAACGATGAAGAAATCGACATCCTTGTTGTGGGCAAATCATCTTCTGATCTAAGCAGCATTGTGTCAGCCGCCGCCGCCTGGATCATTGAAGATGATGATAACCCGGCGCCGGGGTTTGATATAGGAAGTAACTGTGATTGCATATTCGATAATTTAATATACACCTCTCTCTCTCTCTCTCTCTCTCTCTCTCTCTCTCTCTCTCTCTCTCTCTGTGTGTATAATATACAGGTGGAGAGAGTTGGATTTTTGTTGGGTTGTTTATTAACTGCTGATGCTGAATTTTTTGAAATTGGGTATTGGGAGAAGTAAAGATGAAAATGGCAGAGGAGACGAAATCAAGATTCAAGATTTCTTGAATTTTTTATGGTGCCACTTGTTGTGTTGTGATTAGCTTAGATTGCTTATAGGAATTGGACAGTTTCTTGCTTGTCCGTTTCTCTTTGCCTTTTGAGTTATTGTGCTTTTGTTTCTTTACTCCTTTGCCAACAATTGAGAGAGTTGTAGAAGGGACAATCCAGAACTTGAGAAAATGAAACCTAACTATTTGGCCAATGTTGGGATCCAAAAAAACTGATTATAATAAGTATTTGTGCACATCTCGAGGTTAATTAAGGGTTCAAAATTGAAGATAAAAAATATGTACGATTAAAAAGTTATATTGAAAATTGGAGCGATTATAAATTATTTATAATCACTCTAACATTTTGATAAACTGGTCAATTTATAAATATGTAGTTGAAAAAATTGAGAGAGAAAATATGTGTTATTAAAAAGTAATTTGGAAAATTTTGTGATTTATAAACCAATTTATTCGGTTTACCAAACAATTGCTTACAAAATTGGGGAGAAAATAATAAAATAATACAATAATAATAATAATAATAATTTCGTTCCATATTGTTTTTAGTCGTATTTAGTATGGTGTTCTAGACGTCTTCTATAACATTCTGTTTGGGGGCTGTCACTTGTTTATAAACAAAGATTTTGATATTTTTGAGGTAAAATGTATTATTGAAAAATATGTGTGGTTAAAAAGTGAATTTTAGAAATGTGTTTATAAACAATTTACCAAACACGTGCTAAACTAATGACTTCAAACTTGTGAGGTGATACGAAGAAGTAAGCTTGTTGAGTGTCATTTTAACTTATCCAAATTGAAAAAATATATTTGACAAATAAGACACCATTGACATTCAGCATGAGATCGAATAAAGATTAGTATTTAACGTGTGAGGAATTGCAATTTTCATGAACTTAGCAGTGTTTCAACTTGTCCAAAACTCAAATAATGTCTTAAACTTGACAAAGGTTAGAGACACGTTCCAAATTCATCCAGGAAATAGGCATATTTTTATTTGTAAAATGTATTAAATTGTTAGGTGTAACGACCCGGATCCTACTTAACAGGCTGTCTCGGCCGTTAGATGACGGCGTACTGTCCCTACTGTACTAATACGAGTCTTTTCAGCATGTTTTGTCCTCACTCGCACGCTCCCCGAGAAAACTTCCCAGAAGGTCACCCATCCCAAAATTTCTCCAAGTCAAGCACGCTTAACTATGAAATTTCTAACGATGGACTTCCGGAAAAGAAGGTACACCTTGTTTGTATGAGTAGTACCTATCAATTCTCTTAAGCTTTCTTAGTTGGGGTATTACAATCACCCCCTGTTAAATTCGCGACGTCCTCGTCGCGTTTAACCCATCTGAGGATCTGTTGCAGGCGTTGGGATTCTAGAGGTGGCTCCCGCCCTATGACGAAGCACTTAGTTCCCGATTTTCGGCTGACGATCGGCTCTGATACCATTTATAACGACTCGGGTCCCACTTAACAGGTTATCCCGACCGTTAGATGATGGCGTACTGTCCCCACTGTACCAATACGAGTCTTTTCAGCATACTTTGTCCTCACTCGCACGCTCCCCGAGAAAACTTCCCAGGAGATCACCCATCCCAGAATTTCTCCAAGTCAAACACGTTTAACTGTGGAGTTTCTAACGATGGACTTCCGAAAAAGAAGGTGCACCTTGTTTGTATGAGTAGTACCTATCAATTCTCTTAAGCTTTCATAGTTGGCCGTCTACTCATGGTTTTTCCACTCCCCCTGGTCGTCCTGCTCCTCAAGGGCTGCCAGCCTCGTTTCCAGGAAGTGAATTTTTGCCTTCCGCAGGGATCGAACCTTGTACCTAGGGGTTAAGTACAAACTTCATGGAATCCCTGCTACCATTAGACGTCTAATGGTAGCAGGGATTCCATGAAGTTTGTACTTAACCCCTAGGTACAAGGTTCGATCCCTGCGGAAGGCAAAAATTCACTTCCTGGAAACGAGGCGGCAGCCCTTGAGGAGCAGGACGACCAGGGGGGAGTGGAAAGACCATGAGTACGACGCGGAGAAGGCCCCAGGGAGGGAGCCGGGTCGTTACATTAGGAATATTGACATATTGTTACCATCTTGTTTCATGCAAGTGGCACATGCGAGTCACGTTAGATTTAGAGGACAGAAAATGCCTTAAATCATTATACAGTTATACTAGACAACTCAAATGGTTTTGTAAATCTTCACATGACTTGTCCAAATAACCTCAAAGAAATGCTGGGAAAAGCTCTCTGGAGGGAATTTGCTCCTGGGTTATTAAATGAAGTTTTGTAAAATAAAAGTGAAAATTACACGTAGGCCTACTTTTTAATATCACAATTCAAAAGTAAAGTTTGTAAAGTTTTTATAATCAATCAGGTTCTATTTAAAATTTTAAACTTATAAGAATCTAACACTACCCACCCCACGCGCCCACCCCATACTGAACCCACCGACATAAACTAGCCTCTCTCTCTCTCTCCACAACCGAACTCAACCCTCTGGCAATTGAAAACTCATCCGGCGATGGCATCCCACTCAACCCATCCGGCGATGGCAGCCATAGTCGTTACCGCATGAGACTGCGCAAAGCTTTTGTGTCATTGTGCACAGCATCGCATCACGCGGTGGCGCTCCTCTTCTCTCCCGCGGAAAACTCCTCCGACGAACGCACCCCACTACACCCACCCTAGTTTGCAACCACAGCATCAACTAGCCCAGCTCCATCACTTTGCACTGTGGTTGCTTGCTCAAGGAAGGGAGATTTGTGCGGTGATCTAACCATTACTACATGGAAGCATCGGCGTCGCTGCTTCAATCTAGCAGCGGCGCCGCTGCTTCCATCTAGCAACGGTGTTGTTCACTTTGATGGAAGCAGTAGTGTTTTGGTGGGAGTGGAGTGTCGATGGTACAAAATCAGTTTTTGAGGGGAGTGATTCTGGTCGTTTTAAGGGCAGGGGACGGTGATGTTTTGGTGGTGATGTGGTCGGTATGGTGGTTGTGTGACGTGATGGTGCTATAATATGTGGTGGTGTAGTGTGCGGTGGTAGTTGTGCTATGGGGTGGGGTGGGGTGGGGTGGGGCAGTGGTGGTGGTGGTGCGATGGTTTCAGTTGTGATGGTGAGATGTAGTGGTTTCAGTGGTGGGTCGATGGCGGTGGTATGATGACGATTGTTTGTTGGTGGTCAATAAGGTCACATATACAAATCACATAACATATGTTAAAGGCATAGGTCATGAGTCACATGTTCAAATAGTATGTCACATTTCATATATTCAAGTCACGGGTTCAAATTACAGGTCACATGACACATATTCAAGTCACATTTCACAAGTTCAAGTCACATGCCACGTAATCAAGTCACATGTTGTTGAGAAAATTTCCTTTCTCAAATGGAATATGTGTTATAACGAAGTTAACACAAAATTGGAAACAAAAAATCAAGAAGAAATCACAAATTGCAAAGTGACTTGAATCTCAAAGAATGCTGTCCTAAAAGCGGAATTTGCGCCCTCTCGGAATGAGAATGCTAAAGGGCCTCCAAGCAAATTGCTTTAGCGGATTTCAAGCCTCAAACCAAATATCAAATAGCACAATTGATAAACTTGGAGAATAGGAACAAGAAGAGCAATTTTTTTTTTTTTTTTTGAAGATTCTAAGTATAAAATTTGGGATGATAATCACTATTGAAAGTATATTGATCAAAGATGTTAAAACCATGAATTCTATACCTATTTATAGAATTCTATCATCCCTATTCGTTGTTCATGCAACTCTTCACGAAAGAGTGCCAAAATTGGTTGAAAAGGTGCATGAGAATTTCTGAAAAAATTCTCCAACGGTCGAATTTTCATGCCACGCGATCGCGAGATAGGAGGCACTCGTGATCGCGCGATGCCTCGAAAAAATGTCCAGTGTCCAATGTCACTCAACCACGCGATCGTCGGACCACCAACCACGCGATCGCGTGGTTCTTCATTCTGGCCGGACCTTTAGGTCCGGTCCGGACCATTTGGTCTGTCCATTTGTATTTGGTCCGGTTTTTGCACTTTTTGGACCGGTTCCTTATATATTGGACCGGTTCTCGCACTTTTCAACTTTTATTTATATATTTGAACAACATTTTTCATAACAATCCCCCACTTGTTCAAATATATGAACACAACTTAGAATCATAAAAGATGCCACGCATAAAATAAGGTATCTTTCAATTTTAACCTTATATTAGTGCTAATATTGGAAAGTAATATCAAGATCCCAGGTAGCCTTGGCTTTGAACCAGTTATCCCTTATGACATTACCGGAGATATCGCACACATGAACATTCTTGCTCAATACGTTCCACACAATTTACTTTGACGCGTTAATGGCCTTGCGTCCATCCGAGTTCATGAACTTTTCAGAAAGTAACTCCAAAACTTTCCTTGAAGCGGCACCACTTCTAAGTTCATATAGAAGAAATTATTACAGTGTCTTGGTAACTTTTAAGGACACTTGTACTAAGTACTGAATTTCTTTAAGATTTGTTCAACCCTCCAAACAGTTACCCCAGCACTTGTATCCTTAGGATAGGGCCTTAAAATAATTTTTAAGTGCTGCAACAATTCACTTATCGAATGACTTGTTGTTACCCTTTGAACCCGTGAATTACTCATTTCGTAATGACAGGTAGGGTTGCCGTCATTGGTGAATTTATAATAGGAGTTTTAGCCTCATCCTACTCGATGTTTGTCTTACCAACTCTTTGGTAAGTGGTTTTGTGAATGGATTAGCCAAATTTTCACTTGACCTCACATAGGTAAGTGATATTACTCCATTCTTTATTAATTTTCTTATATAATCATGTCTAAGACTCATATGTCTTGACTTTCCGTTGTAGACTTCATTATAAGCCTTTGCTAGAGTGGCTTGACTATCACATAGTATAGATATTGAAGATTCATTCTTCGTATCTAGTGGAATTTCATAAAAAAGATCCTTAAGCCATTCTGCTTCCTTCCCAGTTTCGGCTAATGCAACAAACTCGGATTCCATAGTGGAATGTGTTATAATTGTTTGTTTCTTTGATCTCCAAGAAACAGCACCACCTCCAAGTGTAAACAATCATCCCGAGGTTGATTTATTTTCTCCAGCATTTGATATCCAACTTGCGTCGGTATATCCTTCTAATATTGCTGGAAACTTGGAATATTGAAGTCCAAGGTTTTTAGTTCTCTTTAGATAACCAAGAACTCTTCCAATCGCTCTCCAATGCTCAACACTTGGATTGCTAGTAAACCTACTAAGTTTACTCACGGAAAATGCAATATCCGGTCTCGTGCATTGAACTGCATACATTAGACTTCTAATTGCACTCGCATATTCGAGTTGTCCAATAGCCCTTTCAACATTCTTTACAAGTTTAATACTTGAATCAAATGGAGTATTTGCCTCTTTAATGTTCAAATGTTTGAACTTTTCAATCACATTCTCTATATAATGTGATTGGGTTAATGCATACCCCAACTCATTCTTGATCACTTTTATACCCAATATGGTATCCACTTGACCAAGATCTTTCATATTGAATGTTGACGATAGAAACCTCTTCGTTTCTTTTATGTCATTCATGTGATTACTTATAATCAACATGTCATCCACATACAAACACACAAATGTAACAAGTTTATCACAACTTTTGATATATAAACATTTATCTACCACATTATGTGAAAAACCAAAAGACATAATTGCATTATCAAATTTCTCATGTCATTTCTTAGGAGCTTGTTTTAAACCATATAGCGATTTAATAAGTTTACAAACTTTATTTTCATTACCCGGAAGAACAAAACCTTCTGGTTGTTCCATGTAAACTTCTTCATCTAATTCTCCATTTAAAAATGCAGTCTTCACATCCATTTGATGCACATGTAAATCAAATATAGAAGATAGTGCAAATAGTATTCTAATAGTAGTGATCCTAGCCACCGGTGCATAAGTGTCAAAATAATCAATTCCTTCCTTTTGTCGAAAACCTTTAGCAACTAATCTTGCTTTATAGGTTTGGATCGAACCATCGGTATTGTATTTCCTTTGAAATACCCACTTGCAACCAATGGCTTTTGATCCAGCCGGTAAATCAACAATCTTCCAAGTATTGTTGGATGTTATAGAATCCATTTCATCATTGATAGCATCTTCCCAAAATGTGCTATATCTAGAAGTCATTGCTTCTTTATAGGTTTTAGGATCACTATCAATTTGAATAACATGTGGAATTGTTCTTACTATATCTTCCTTACTTGCTTCAACCAAGTAAAAGGAAATTCTTTGAGAATCAATCTCATCGTGTCCTAATACCTTCTCTTTACGAGATCGCTTGCTTTTTCGAGGTTCACTAGTCTCTATTACATCTTGGGTAGATGTTTCTAGTGATTTAGAAGCCGAAAATTCATTTTGAATTTCTATTGAATTTTGAGGAATATCATCAACGATTAATGAATTCTCAAAAAATTCCACATCTCGTGATTCTATAATTATATTGGATATTAGATCAAGTAGCCTATATGCTTTACTATTTATAGCATATCCAATAAAGGCACTCTTGATCCCTCTTGGTCCTAGTTTTGTTCTACTAGGATTGGTGTTTTTATAATAAGCCAAACACCCCACACTTTAAAATATCCAATGTTAGGCTTCCGACCTTTCCACAACTCGTAAGGTGAAACTTTAAGTTTCTTAGAAGGAATTCTATTATTTATATGACACGCGGTAAGTAAAGCCTCACCCCATAAGTTATTAGGCAATTTAGACCTTGTTAGCATAGCATTTATCATCTCAACTAAGGTTCTATTTTTCCTTTCCGCCAAGCCATTTTGTTCCGGTGTTCTAGGTGCACTACATTGGTGTAAAATACCATGTTCTTCACAAAAGATATCAAATTCATTAGAAAAATATTCACCGCCTCTATCACTTCTAAGAATTTTAATCATTTTATCCTTTTGATTTTCTACTTCATTTTTATATGCTTTAAACATATGAAAAGCCTCATTTTTATGTTTCATTAGATAAACATAACAAAATCTAGAATAATCATCAATGAAAGTGATAAAATATTTATTACCACCCCTAGTTAACATGCCATTAAGTTCACAAATATCGGTATGAACTAAGTCAAGAATATTAGATGATCTTCCTACACTTTGAAAAGGTTTTCTAATCATTTTGGACTTAGTGCAAATTTCACATTTTTCATTCTTTGTAAAATCACAAGATAGCATGTCATTTCTTATCATTCTATGCAAAGTAGAATATCCAACATGTCCTAATCTATCATGCCATAAATTTAAAGAACACACGAAGTAAGAAGAATTTATTTTATTGATTGCATTGTCAATAGTACATAATTTGAACATTCCATTAGTGGAATAGCCTTTACCAACAAAGAAATCATTTCGGGACAATACAAGTTTTCTCGACTCAAAAATACATTTCACGCCCGATTTTCCCAACAAATCACCACTTACAAGGTTTCTATTCATATCCGGCACATGTAAGACATTTGAAAGAGTTACAACCTTTCCGGATGTGAATTGAAGATCAACATTCCCTTTGCCTATGACTTTTGAACAATGTTCATTTCCCATTTGAATTTGTTGACCATCATCAATCTCTTGATAGGTCTTGTATAGGGACTTGTCATAGCAAACATGAACAGTGGCGCATGTATCATACCACCATCCCGGAATTTTTCCTTTGACAGAATTCACTTCGCTTATAGTAGCAATAATTTCATTCTTGTCAATGGAATTAACTTGCCTCAAAAATTGCTTTATTTTTTATGTCGGCAATCTTTCGCAAAATGGCCGAATTTTTCACATACAAAGCATTCTCCCTTGGGCTTCTTTTTGAATTTGTTGTTGTTGTTGCTAGTAAACTTTCTTTTGTTTACTTTGGTCACTTTGTTGTTCTCCAAGGCATTGGCTTTAGAATTACCAACATGGGAATGTTCAATCCCATCTCTCTCCCTCGACTCTTCCTCAATTCGGAGATATTTTTGAATTTGCTCCATTGAAAAGTCTTCGAAGTTGTGAAGGATTTTCTTCCTATATCCTCTCCAAGTAGAAGGCAATTTTGCAATAATTGCTCCTACTTGAAATGATTCCGGAAGTTCTATCTTCATCGCTTTTAATTTATTGACAATCACTTGCAATTCATGAACTTGGGGTAATAGGGGAACATTTTCCAAAAATTTAAAATCAAAGTACCTTGTTATAAGGAATTTTGTAGTTCCTTCATCTTCGGCTTTGTACTTGTTTTCAAGTGCATTCCAAATCTCTTTTGCAGATTTAGTGTTGGTGTACAAGTCGTAGAGACGATCCGAAAGTGCATTCAAGATATGGCCACGACAAATAAGTTCGTCTTCTTCTCGCTTCTTTCGATCAATCCTTGCTTGTTCGGTATCTTTATCGGACGATTCGGGCAAGTCTTCCAAATTGGGATCAAGGATGTAGAAGATTTTCAACGCCGTTAATAGGAACTTAATTTTTTCTTGCCACCTTGTGAAGTTGGTACCATCAAAACGATCCAAGCGAACTAAATCTTGATTCATCAACTTGATTGTAGCCATGGTTGTGTCTCCTTCGGTTGCCATCGCAGAATTTCGCTTTTAGATTGTTGAGAAAATTTCCTTTCTCAAATGGAATATGTGTTATAACGAAGTTAACACAAAATTGGAAACAAAAAATCAAGAAGAAATCACAAATTGCAAAGTGACTTGAATCGCAAAGAATGATGTCCTAAAAGCGAAATTTGCGCCCTCTCGGAATGAGAATGCTAAAGGGCCTTCAAGCAAATTGCTTTAGCGGATTTCAAGCCTCAAACCAAGTATCAAATAGCACAATTGATAAACTTGGAGAATAGGAACAAGAAGAGCAATTTTTTATTTTTTTTTGAAGATTCTAAGTATAAAATTTGGGATGATAATCACTATTGAAAGTATATTGATCAAAGATGTTAAAACCATGAATTCTATACCTATTTATAGAATTCTATCATCCCTATTCGTTGTTCATGCAACTCTTCACGAAAGAGTGCCAAAATTGGTTGAAAAGGTGCATGAGAATTTCTGAAAAAATTCTCCAACGGTCGAATTTTCATGCCACGCGATCGCGAGATAGGAGGCACTCGCGATCGCGCGATGCCTCGAAAAAATGTCCAGTGTCCAATATCACTCAACCACGCGATCGCCGGACCACCAACCACGCGATCGCGTGGTTCTTCATTCTGGCCGGACCTTTAGGTCCGGTCCGGACCATTTGGTCCGTCCATTTGTATTTGGTCCGATTTTTGCACTTTTTGGACCAGTTCATTATATATTGGACCGGTTCTCGCACTTTTTAACTTTTATTTATATATTTGAACGGCATTTTTCATAACACATGTCACATATTCAAGTCGTTGATCACATGTTCAAGTCACATGTTCAAACCACATGTCACGTGTCACATATTCAAGTTATAGGTTTCATGTTCGAGTCACATGTCAAATCACGGGCCACATGTCACATAACACACTTCATAGGTCACATTACATCGTCATATGTCACAATTCTTCAATCACAACATGTTAGGTCACATAGATTACAATTCATATGTTGTAAGTCATAAATCGCATTCCACATAGTACCGATCCAAGAGAACTGGTGAAAGAGACAATCAGTTATCGATTTTATTTTTGATTGATCTTCACAATTTTTTTTAATTTTAATATATATATTTATAGACTCATCAGTTTCTCTGTGTGTATCTTCAAGACGTGGTGATTTGTCGAAGGCGACGGTGGCGGTATGTCGGAGATGGTGGCGACAACGTTTTGTCAAAGGATGTGATGGTGACAATAAGGTAGAGGTGAAGGTGTGGTGGTGGCGACAGCAATGGTGATAATGGGGTGGCGACGGCGGCGCGACGACAACGACGGCGATGGCGACGGTTGAGGTGTGGTGGTGGCAATGGTGACGACGATGATGATGAGAAGTAAGATGCACGTCTAATTTTATTTGAATTGTGGGGAGGGGAGGGAAGGGGGTGGAGTGGAGTGGGGTGGGTGAATTTTCATAGTATATTAATTATATTTATTTCCACCTGATTGATGAAGTTTTAAACTTTTTGTGTATTATTTCCAAATAAAAATGAAAAGGAGATGTCGGGGGCATCTGTATACAAACGACCCAGATGAGCGAATAAATATAAATAAAATTAAAAGAAATTATTGAAATTTAAAATTAAATAAATAGAAAAATATAATTATGAGTTTAGGAATTTTTGGATTATTTTATTTTACTTATGAGTTTTGATTCTCTAGCTTTTGGTTTGGGAGTGAGTTACTGAATATTTTATTATTTTTTTACAATCTGAAAGTTAGCAGGGAGCGTGTCTTTGTGAGATTTACTGTGATTATTATTTTTAGATTTATGTAAGTTGCATGTAATTTTTTTTTTATATATATATATATATTTTTTTTTTTTGATTTATTGTCAACAACGGTCAAAAGGGACGTCTAATAATTTGTGCAAGTACTAAATAGTCATATATTTATTTCTCTAGAAAGTATAATCAACAAAGTTTTATTTGAGTGGCATTAGTCACAATATAATTTTACCACCCAAATTTATTTCTGTCTGAATACTATATATCGGTAGATTATATGCTAACCAAAGAGGTTTTGGATTTTTTCATGTTTCGAAAGAATTGAAAATGGTACAAAATTTTACCTGGCAAATAAATTCTCCTACCTGCCTGGGAAAAAGAATTCCTTGAATCGATGGAAAATTGGCGCGTGAACGTAGAAGATGGAAAAGGAACTGTCATGAACTTTAGTGCTATCAAACGGCCAAAAGATAGAAAATGGCATTTGAAAAATTCATTTTCCCTAAAAAATGATGGTTATCAAACGTTGCCTTAATGCACTTTTAGATGGAACACGTGATAATGACTGGACATGTCCCAAATTTGGAAATATCAATTTTCGTTTAGAATGGTTTGCAACATGAAAAAGTGCAATTCTCATTATCCTGAGTTCCAGGTTTGATCTGGAACTTCTTGATTTTCTAATAATAAACATATAAACATCCTATCACGAAACACAAAATCTTGACGTCTAAAAAAGGATTTTACGTAAAAAAAAAACCATTTTTCTATCTTTACCGCTCAGTGATGTTCTTGGATTGGGAATGGTAACTCACATTCATAACAAGTTACTTGTTATTAAGGTCTGTATCGACAAAGCCACAAGTTTGAAATGTCTGGTTGCAGAAAAAATTATAAATTGCAAAAGAATAAAATTATCTCAAACGGTAGCAACCTTTACTTGAATTTCTGTAAACAAAAAAGATGCATAAAAAAATACAGATACGTATGCTCAACTTTTCACTCAGTCACAAGAAAATTATTTTTTAGAAAAGGAAAAAAAAAAAAAAAGATAGAACACAACCTAAACCACAGAATAATAGAAGAGAACCAACTGTGTAAACCCTTTTCACTCTCTGATCGGAATGACGCTATGCAGAAAAAAGGACGAAAGCTCCAACTTCCACAGTGCTGCTGCAAAGAAGATAGAAGAATTGGATAACGAGAAAGAGGAGTCTAGGTTCCTCAGTTAGTGAGAGATGTCGTGCAGCCGTAGTAGAAGAAGAAGAAGAAGAAGAAGAAGAGGAGGAGAAGAAAGAGGGAATGTGTCACATATTATTTATTATTGTAATCCATATTACGAAATGCTTTTGTCTTGTGTTAGTGTTTTTAAACAAATTTCTTTGGTTTTGCCAAACAGAGGCTCAGTAATCACACAAATTGATCAAAATCATTATATACAAAGTTCTCACAATTGTATTGCCCGATGCTGATGTAGTTCTAACCACGTCAGGATAACATCATAAAAATTCTTTGGGTACAAGATAATAAGTCGGGCCCCACCTATCACGTTTATTCCCTTTTCTCCCATGAATCTTACGTTTCTAGCCACCCCCACCCATTCTCATGTAGGCATGTACCAACTTTTTCATTTTTCACCCCCCACCTCACCTTTTTCTCCTTTCCCAACCAAATTGCAATCTGATGACTCTGATCACAAAAATTACTAAATGAAGGATAAAGTTAGCATGGTACTTATATCCTATTAATAGAACTTCCCTTCGACAAATTAAAAGTACTAGTTAGGTGACCCGTGAGGGATTTCTTCACGTGTAGGGTTTGGGACCATTGTTTGGGGGTGTTCATTAATTAGGCAGTTACATTTATTTGAAAATTATTATATGCATATAAAAAAATTAATTCAAGAAGTACACATTTTTTCTTTTTTTCATATTAATTAAAGGACGTATTAGAAACTATAAATTATATGAGAACTAGTAGATGGATACGTGCGTTGCACGAAACGTTTCATATTTGTATTTATTCGCGTTGAATTGAATATAAAGAAGCAATTATTTGTAAGTACAAATTAATATTAAGGTTAGGGGACAATTTATGGTATAAATTTCATGTGAATGATTTAAAGAATTTGAGAAATGGCTGTTTGTATATACAATTGAATATAATCATTAATAATAGATATTCAGTTTAATTTTGTTCACTTTATGGTATGAAATTGATGTGAATGATTTAAAGAATTTGAGAAACAGTTGTATGTATATACAATTTGATAATAATTAATAATAGATGATCAATTTACTTTTGTTCCCAGCTACATTTGAGATTGCTCGAGATTATTGGAATCAAAGCTTTTTCAAGCATTCTCATGGTAAAGTCAATTGAAGCCAATCCATCTCTATTAATGAATGCTCCTACTTTTATGGGTTCTATATTCAATTCTTACTACCAAGAATAAGTAGGCAATGGGATAATAGTAAAGAATTAACTTGACATAAACATAATACTATTTCTGATGTTCAAATTGGTGTGTTGTAGTTCATTTAGATACAGTACCAGTTATTTATAATCAAAAGATCAGCAACACATAATGTTCACAATACAAAATATCATAGAATTTTTGCTCAAGTAATTCTAGTCAAGCTTATCATTCAATTTCTTCTTTGTTGATGACAAGTATCGGGTGGGAATAAAGTGTGTTTAGATGGAGTTGAGGACGAAGAATGACCAACGATAGTGCTTGAATCACTTGAGTATGAGATAACCAAAGAGTGATCAACACTTGTTGCTATGCGAGGCTACTTGAACTTACTTGGTTGAACTTACTTGGCACATATGTTTCAAGAGAAATAACTTCAAACTTATGAGTAGAATTCTGGGAAGCTGTCAATGGTGTTTTTCCACGATCGTTCGAGCTTTGTGCCATTGGAATTGAGGAAAATTCCTATCAAGAGGATGGTTAAAAACGTCAAATAGGAGCATTCGATTGTAGAAGGGAGTACTCATTTTCTGGTGAAAAATTTAAATAAAATTAAGTTGAATACTACTTTCATTTTATATTGATAATAACGAGCAAACATCATTGTAGTGAGTTGTTGGGAATTCAGAAATAGCCAATGTATGTTCAGTGAGCAGATCCTGTGAAATGTTCCTCGTATATGTCATAAAGAATAACAGAAGTATTCTAATACTGAGATACATACAAAATAAAACTTAGGCAGATATCTGACCTTAAATGTAGAAAATGCATCTGAAGCAACATGCAACTCCACAAAATTTGAAAAACAACACAAAACTTGGAGACTCCAATATATATCTGAAATAAGATTAAGGGAAATTGTAATTTTGTACAGTTGCATTGTGAAATGAGGACTTTACTTTTTCCCCCTCACATTTTCATGTAAGAGTGACAAAGAAGCTTCTATAAAAATAAAAAATAAAAAAAGATATTGAAGTTTAAAGCATGCATCTCTTACTTTGCAAGAAAAGGAAATTTGATGCATTCCCTCAGCATATTTCCACAATTTAGAGCAATTTCCTTGTTATCGTAGCTGCTTGCAAAACATTAGAAATAGTTGGTTCATCATACTGAATGCTCATAAAATCACAAAAGTGTCTACAAGAACCATAGAAAAGAAACAAGAAGGAAAGTGAAAAGTGCAATAAAAATTGAAAGAGAACATGCAGAGTCGATTTTACTAACATTCAGACTAATAGAAACATTGTAGCCAAAGTGCAAGAAGAGTCGAGCATGTTTTGCACATGCTTGCATAAGAACCCAAAAAATCTTTACAAGAAATGTTGAAAATGAAGAGGGCACCAGCAACACTACCAATAGTTCTATTATTGGAATATACTATAAATTAGTCATAGGCCCAACTTCTATTGATTGTAATTCATTGTTAAGAAAGCTCTTGTCAGCAACTTCATAAAATTTGATAGTTTCAATACAACAGCAAAATTTTGAACTGTATAAAGGAAAATTTAAAAATAGTTGAGTCAAAAGGTTTGATAGTTTCATCTTCCTTTCTTTTGAACAGTTCTGGCTGAATAAAAACTCGCACTTTTCTATCTTTGAATTGCTCTGTACCACATTTGGGATTCTCAGAAAAAAGGGATTAGGGACCTAAATCTTTGGAAACCGGTGAGATACCAACTCTATTCAGCCTTATTGGAAAAATCATTATTCATAATAAAATATACAAAGGCTTTATTTCTGTAAAAACTTTATAAGAGAATTAACTAGCTACCTTAAACACTAATTTTATCAACCATAACTAATTGAGGTTATCGGCTTCGTTAGACAAAGTGACCAAACAACTATTTGCTATAATAGTTACGAAACAAGATTTTTATAACTCTGCCAAAAAACAGAACAGGAAATATAAATAATGTCTCCCTGGTTGGCTCTTTTTATATGTATATATTAACAGTTTTAATATACGGAATGTACAATGTAATCAACGAAGAGAAAAATTAAATCAACTGACCACTGGCACTTGTTTCATCTAAAGCAAAGGACTATGTTGTTCCTTAAATCTGATCAGAACCTCTGCTCTTCCAAATAGGTGACAATAAAAACATGGTTCACATCAACATGAATGTCTTTCAATAGAATAGTGCAAATTAAGATAGTTTTAAAACCAGTGCATGAAAAATTAAAAATATATAAACTTGAAAATGATATCATCTTCACGAGCTAGTGACATTTGAATTAACATATCACCGAACTTTGAATCTCATTCCCAAAACATTAATTATACAAGAAATTCAAATCATTGTCCAAATCATCTTCATGAGCTAGTGACATTTGAATTAACATATCACCAAACTTTGAGTTTCATTCCCAAAAAATTAATTATTTACTAATTAAAAAACTCAAATTTAAAATAGTAACAATAAAATAATCCCAGTTTGGAGAACATCAATCATTGAACATTTATCCAATTAAATATTCTATTTGTGCACTTGAAATCAACTATTTTTTTAATTACTTCTACAAAATCAAACAAGCACGATGGGATATCGAAGTCATATTAAGCTACACAAATTCTTTCCATATCATGTAAACATGATGGAGTAATGATTATAATATTAAAAGGACCTCACCTCAGTAAGAATATTTTGACCACAAAAATTAAGTTGAAGAGGGCATATTTCTCTTTAGTAACTTGACATTACAACTTTATGCATTGCAATTAAATATGGAGAGAAATGGCTAGAAAGAAAAGGCAATGGATGGGCTAAATTCAAAGTGGATAAAGAGGCATAGATTAAACTTTCCACTTCAACTGCTTTAGGACTATTATTCTTCTAGAATTGAATGCAGCATATGTGCTCCTGGTAGTAAGAAACAACGTCTTGACAAAATTGTAAAGTCCATCATCAAGAACAAGAACTATAGAAATGAAAACCTGCATTTAAATGAACGTTAGCATGTTTTTCAGCTCAAGATTGAGGACGAGAAGCTCGTATGTGTACTAAAAAGTAATTTGTTGTGTAGTCAAACCTTGTAACCATCTAGACTCTTCATGTTACTTTCTGGTATAGATTTAGGGAACCATTCTCCATTTTGTTTGTGTATTAAGGGCCACATTACCTCCTAAGAGACTACTGCTCCAAGAAGTAGATACAAGTTCACAAGATGGGAGCAAATCATTCTTGCTCCTATATAAGTCATGCTAAAATTGAAGCAAAATATGCAAGATTTAAAGTAATTAAATCAACGACGGATGAAATCTATTGATCTCGAAACTTAAAATGATTAATGTCAAGTACATATGATTGTTTCCAAGCTTTGAACGAAAGGACGAGAAATTAATGATCCACATTGTTTTCCACCTGAGTAGACCACTGGAAGAAACTCCAGAGGAAACTAAATGAGAAAATTTTCAAGAATCCATGAACTTGTTTCTTGAAAAATCCAGTCAAGAGAGATTAATATCAAGTAGAGTTTGATTTATTATGGCAAGAAAACAGAAAATTGCCTACTTGGCCATCCTGTTTCCTTTAGGAGTGTGGAATCCATTTATTAGAACAATGGTTAGGTAATTTGTAGTCTACAATCTTAATCTATGTAACAATGAAAAACACATGAAAAAGAACACAAAAATATTATTTATTGTACTTCCTGATCGAGCAAGTCTCATTGAATTTGGAGGACTCAAAAGAAATTCAAATCATTGTCCAAAAAAATGATACCATAAAAGAGAAAAAACTTGAAGATATTGTAAGATCAACAGAGAACCAAAAATCAATTCTTAGAAAACAAAAAACCTAAAAAATAGTAAATACCAAACATTAACTCAGCTACTGCATATAAAAAGCTTACCACACTTTGGCTAAAAATGCAAAATAAATTACTGAAGTTAACAGTAAAAAGCTTTCTCACCTTCACATTTTCTCCGGTAAAAGCATTTGTAGTTTGTTGTAAAAGCAAATTTGCTGCAACACATCTGAAATTAAAAGAAAAATCAAATCACAGTAAACAAAACCCAAAAAAAATCCCTGCCAAAAAACACACAAAAAATGAACTTATGTTTTATAAATACCTTGTTTCGACTAATCTCTTTGTCCAATTTAATTACCAGATGATGCATATGATAAACCCCTCAATCCGTATGAAGGATGTGAAGTTTATGCATACAAAGATCAGATAATAGAAATATTTCTGGAACCATAAATATGCGATCAAATTTCGTCTGTGTTCTTTTCTCAGAAATAAACCACGCCGACGACGGGAACGACGGAGACGAGCGAAGAAAAATGAAGAACGGTTTTTTGATGGAAGGGGCTGCTAGAAAAAAATTGAGAGTGAGAGGATTTTCAGTAGGCATGAAAGAAGGTTCGAGAGAAGAAGAAAGCAGAATGATGTCAAAAAAGCGTTATTACTTGAAATAGGAAGAAGTGGCGTATTTTCATTTCAACTATAAGTGTCGTTTTTGGTCCTTATGAATAGTAACATTAAAGTGAGATATATATATATATATATATATATATATATATATATATATATATATATATATATATATATATATATATATATACTAGTGGATTAATACGTGCGTTGCACGTCACTATTTATATTTGTGATCAATCGCGTGGCACTGTAACTAAATTTGAATGATAAAGATTAATGTTAAGAATCATGAAATTCTGCTTACAGGAGCATTTGAGACATTAAATTCAGGGTATTTTGGATTAGACTTGTAATAAATTCACATTACTTTGTTCTATGATTAGATATTTTTAAAACACGTATCAAATTTTACACCATAAAATATATTGTATCATAACATGCATTACTGGCTGCATGACGTGTTGCATTGTAACTGAATTTGAACGGTAAAGATTAATGTTAAGAATCATGAAATTCTGCCTACATGAGCATTTGGGACATTAAATTCAGGGAATTTTGGATTAGACTTGTAATAAATTCACATTACTTTGTTCTATGATCAGATATTTTTAAAACACGCATCAAATTTTACACCATAAAATATATTGTATCATAACATGCATTACTGGCTGCACGATGTGTTGCTAGCCGAACAGATTGCGTCTTTCCTTTCACAACTATGTACACTGAACAAAAATCTGAAGCAGGCTCGTTTATCAAAGTTGTACATCACGAGTCCAAAATCTCCCACTCCAGCAAAAGACAATTCATTCTCAATATAAATTACAAGCCCAGTATAGACAGATAAAGATTGAGAGAGACTTTGATAGAGCACTCATCAACGGGCCACGAAGAACAACATTGGTAACATGGTGGCTGATTACCTTTAAGGAATGCCTCTCTCACTATTATCTGAAAAATCAGGGTACCAAGAAGAAACATATAGAGAACAATAAATCAAACAATAGCTTAAAATGAACAATTGTTTTTTTAACCCTTCTGCTCTTCGCCTCATCTTCCCACAATTACATAAAATTTATGAAACGGAAAGGAATGGACAAAACATTCACAACCAACAAATACACTGGAGACTATAAAGGAAGCAAGAACCAGAGATAGCAATTAAAAATAACGATACAAAACACGGGATAGTAAGAATTAAAACAATTCTTAAACATTGATTCTCACCTAAATGCCCAGACTCAAACTGCTCAATCCACATAGTTGGAAGCTGCAACTAATTAATTAATGGATCGTTCATTAACAGTTAGTTCTATCAATCCAATAATTGGGACAATGAAAGCCCAATTTTCTAATTATGTCCAAAATCAATTATTTTGCTGCATAATCAAATAAGAAATTATGAAAATACAGATATAACTTTATCTATTACAATATAATTTTCCAGTGTGTGGTAAGAGATGGTGAAGGGTGTGCAAGAATTACTGGAGACCCAAAAAAGGAGTTTAACTGAATACGGAATGATAATTATTCAATAATCAATAATAAATATAAAACAAATATATGACCATATAAGAATAGAAGAAATCATTAATTTTTATTTTCGATTCATGTTTGATAGTAATTGTTAATCTAGGTTAATATTTTAAGATCATCTGAGATTTGTTTAGTGTTTTCTTCTCCCTTTCTTCAAGTTTGTTGAAGCATAGATTTTTTTTTTTTTTTTGAAACTGTCATTTGAATGATATTCGGAACAGCAACAATTGAATTGCTTTCATCTATCAGCTTGACTTTTAGCTTGGGGTGTCTTCTTACAAAAAGTTCACCAACTCCGTTAAGTTCTTACGGTGATCAATATTTATAAAACATACAAAATTAACATTTGAATTTTTTGTGATATGAAAGAGGAGGCATTTTTAATACTCCAGAGCTCTAACTTAGCTGATTCAATAGACCCAGGTTGAAAACCTTATGCATTTATCCAGCTACCTTTATAGCATCCTCGATCAAACTAATGATTAATTCTCTTTGCAATTGCATGTAATACTTCAACATCAGAATAATAATGCCAAAAATATTTAAATTACATTATGTCTATATATAATTTGATACCGGTATTGCCTATAATTTGATCAACACACAGCTTGTTATAGTGAGTGATGAAAGAGGGATTCTTCACAGTTTCTTATATTTCCATTCTTATTATTAAGAATGTTGCATAATCAAATATGGATTTTGTTATCTTGATCCTCACTCCCTACCAGAAAGACTATGAAAATTAAGGCGTGCATAGAGTTAACTGCGAAAATTGTAGAAGTCTTGAAGAAACACGAAAAGGCATATAAAATCTTGACTCTCCTATAATTATCATATGTAAAGATCACATGATCCCTCATAGTTTTTAAAACAACAATTATTTGAAGAAACAACATGAGGAAATACAACATACCCATTTCTTGTAAGGTAGCAGGACCATTGATATAAGTCACTGGTGTTAAGTGTAGCTCTACGTATCCTCCATGCTTCTATCAAACAGATAGTTTAAGTCATTGCCCAAACATGTAGATGCAAATAATAAAAAAAAATGTAATTCATAACCGTGCAGACCATCATCAGTTACCTTTTATTAAAAACATAACCAAATGTAATAAATTTGTAAATGAATATATGTTCAGGTGCTCATTATTTATCATGAAGCAAATTGTTTAACAAGTGCATATTGAGTTTTATTTAAGCAAAACCTAATTTCAGGGGCTCAATAATTACGACACAAATTGTTCAATAAGTGCAGATTAAAATTTACTTAAGCAGAAAATTTATTTAGTCTTGAGTGGATGCAAAAGTCTAATTGAATTAGTTAAGAAAGTAAATTTTTTAATGTTACCTTCATTTCATCATTTGGTGCAGGCATGTCTCTCTACAACATAATCTGATTTCTTAGAGGCAACCATTAACTTTGTCATATTTTTAAAATATGATTTTCAACCATCTCCAATTATCTGATTTTTTAACTTTTCTTTCTACTTTTTACTCGTGTTTAAAAAAAAAATTAGAGACAAAAAAACATTTTAATTAATTTATTTCTAATAAAATATTACATAGATAGACTTGAGTGATTTCCCCTTTCCTCATCCACCCCTTTCTTATCACCTTTTCAGAATTTCACAAATCAAAGATAACTTAAGCTCCTAACATTTCCATTATTTAATTTAGCAGAGGGAGACATAGAGTTTTAAAAAAATGGACACCTTTACACCGAATTGGGGCAAGAAGCACCATGGAGAAAATAATCGCAAGTTGAAAAAGAAAACTCGGAGTCAACGGATCGACGGCTCTGGGAGCTAAGTGATAATATTCTTTCATGATTTATCTTTTTAATAAACTACACTAATGTAAAAAAAAACTTAGTGTACTAATTAACAAGGAAATTATTAGTTCTTCACTTATATACACTACATTGGCATGAAAGAAATTCCAATATAGAAATCACAGTTATATCAGAAGCACTTCAAATGCACTACAACTATACCATGAAAGCAAGCGATCCAGTCTCTGCAGGAAGAACACCTTCAGATATAGGAGCATCCAACATGGCAAGAGTCCCCCAGCCATTTAAGTGAATTGACAATTAACTTGTACATACAACAGTGCAGGAGCCTTCCGATCATATACAGAAAATGTAACCAGATCTCCTTTTTTTATTACCTTTATGTTGTATTGCCTAAATACTTAGATCATGGTCCGCACATTGAGTATCATGACCATAGTAGGAAAGTGTAAATTTATGGAAAGTAAATATGGGCACATAAGCTTAAGGATATGTGGAACATTGGTTTCATACCAATATACTTTTATCTTAAGTGGGTAAGTTTCCTTGATACATTTGAAATAAAATTTTAACAAAAGAGGATTCGGTGAGATAATGTGATGAAAAGGTTTAAAACTTTTTAGTTTTCAAGCATTTGAATAATAATATGCAACGTTAATATTAACATACATCATTATTGGTTGTCAAATAAGTTGTCTCTTAAACTAATGATGCACAAATGATAAATCAGTTCAAAGATGCTTCTAGCATAAGCAATCTGCAGGAATTATAACTCCAGGGAACCAAAAAAGAAGCTAAATAAGAAAAGATTAGTGATAAAGTGGTCTAAGGAAACAAAGTGAGGTAGATGCAATGAATGTTAAGCCAAAAAAAAAAAAAAAAAAAAAACCCTATGAAAATGTGTAGCCAGGTTTGGTGTATAGGGAAACTTACCAAGAATCCCCTGAAAATATAATTCCTATTTGAAAAATCAGGTACTTATTTTACCATTCTCTTTAATTCCTCTTGGTTTATTCATTTATTTCATACAAAACAGTGATCATGTCATATTTAATGGTTTCTGCATAAAACGCATCAGTGCATCCAAAAGTAAAGTTGTAAAGTAAAGAAGCGATTACCGAACAAAATATGCTTACAATATTAAACAATAGAATGTGAAATGAACCTGTTATTTAACTTTTTGTATAGGGGCAAACTAATCGAGACCTTGTTGCAATATAGAGACTATAGTGAACTTTTTCCATTCTCTTCAACACCATAGTTTAGTTTCTGCATAACATAAGAAATACAATGAATGAATTTTTTTTTTTGAGAAATATATAAAAAAATGTACAGAAAAATATGTAATAGAAAAATAAGAAATTAGTTTCCAACTTCACCATCCGAGGATTGAACATGAGCATTTGTTTCATTGATATATATATGTGTGTGTGTGTGTGTATGTATGTATGTATGTATGTATGTATGTATGTCGGGCTGATTAAGTAATAGGTTGATCGAAACTTTGATTTACATTTCTTCGCTTCTTACTTGATATAATACCACTTCAAAATCAAAATCTGTTAAATGGAAAGAAAACTTCAAAAGGCAATTTTCTAATTGAATATAAAACAATCCTATCACCGAATTTACTTTCTTTTTAAAAAATTGATACTATGTCATCAATTGAATGAAGGTTGATAAGACATTAAAATTGAAGCATATGACAATTTTTCAATTTGGATTTTTGCATTTGATGTTTGGAAATGTTTTCATTGAATTCATGCTTAAAAAACACCCCCAACAAAAATGATAGAGACTAAATAAAGAATTCTGTGGCAGGAATTTTTATCTCAGGGCAACCCAAAAAGGAAAAAGTAAGTTAACATGCTTCAAAAGTATGCTACATATTTGCACCGGTGAAATGCTTATGTCCAAGTCAACATATGAGTGCAGTAAAATTTAAAAATAAATAAATCAATTAGTAAAAATAAAAAACTTATTCAATGAATAGGATTCCATCTTTTCCTACTTTGCAGCCACGTTATCACAGATTTAAAGTTTTAAACATTTTGCAAAATAAGCATAAGCTGACTTAATATGAGTATAGCTGGTCTAAGAAGTGTGGCCGTAAAAGACACAATATTCAGTACTCAGGACATCAAGAGAGAAGAAAAGCAGACAAATCTTCTTCTTTTTACATATTGACTATTCTTTTACTTCACTCGATTTCAAATGTAGCAGCACACCTACTGTGCCATCCATTTGATTTGAAGAATACCATAACATCAGGAAAAGAGAGAATAAAAATGATCCAATGGTAGAGTTATAAACTAACAAACACAGTAAACAACAAATCAAATTTTGCAACACCGACGAAGGACGATTTTTGGTGCCTTGCATATGAAAATAGAGATCAAAACGATGAGCAAATAGATGATTGATGGCAGCCATTGAAATGGCACAAAATAAAATTCTTTTTGCAAACGAAATAAATATTACCGATTACACAAAAACGGACTGGAAGTGAAGGAGCAGAAAACTTGTGAAGAAGTAAATAAACTACAGTAAACATAAAAAACCAACAACAGGATAGTAAAAAGGTAAAAGGAAAAAAAAATACAAATAAAAAAAAGGAGAAGAACAATACATTCGATAAATGACAGGAACGAAACAAAGAAGCATGATGTAGATGTAGTCGCGGGGAGGGGGGGGGGAAGAAGAAGAACTCAGATCTCTTACCAGATACGATGATCTGCACACAAATCCCTGTTGATATTCAAACAAAAAACAATAACCATCATGAAAAGCCCAAAATACTAAAAGAAAAAAAATAGAATCAACTAAACGAAGCCCTTAAAACGGGATTCTTAGCCAAAACACACAACAACAAACCTTAGTTTTAATGCTCAATAAAGCAAAAGCAACAACAATCTAGTGAAAGCCCACTATATACTGAGGCCAAAATTAGCAAACATACCTTTTGTTACACAGAAAATAGGTCCTCTACGTAGCAAGATCTACATTCACAGAACTGGAAAATAATTTCTTTTCGAAAGTTACATATTGAGAAGAAAACAATACAAAGAGAAATAGAAAGGATTCTATTTGGAAAAGTGAAATAGGAGAAACAGGGGGGAAAATAGTGGTAGAAGACGCAGGTGAAGATGACGAGGACGGGGAAGAAGACTGGAGAGAGAAACGTGAGCGACAGAGGAAATGAAAGAAGCTTCTGGACTGGAGGAAGTGAAGAAAAGGCAGAGAGAAAGCGTGTTTTATTTGTTGTTTTAGGAAGAAAACGCTTTTCGTCCTTATGAATAGTGAAGTTGAAAGTGAATCTTATATATAATAGTGATATATATATATATATATATATATATAGTATATAATATATAAGTGATTATTATTGGTTTTGTTTAAAAGTTTTTTAGTGAGAAAGTGAAGAGTTTGAATTATAAATGTATGAATATTTTTATTGACAATACGAAAATAAAAAGAAATAAAATATGTACATTAATTAAAACTAAAGGTGAAAATGAAATTATTAAAAAGATGTGAGGTAAAATAGTTCAAAAAAGTTTCTCCCTTTAAGAGACTTATAAAAGTAGTATAGATAAGTTTTAAGGATACACGAATGCAATCCACTTATCCATCACCCATTTTTATGTATTTATAATTTTAATCGTTTATAAATACTTTGCAAACATGCTTGATCGTGCTAATCTTTTTGTATTTTTTTTTCCAAATAAGAGCTAAGCAATTGATGTTTATGAACATTGATGTCTTGAATATTGACTTTTTTGAGAACGCGTAGTTAAAAAGTAGGAAATTTTTTTAAATTTATATACATTATATTTTATTATGTAAATTTGTTGTTGAAAATGAGTTTGACAATTACTAGTCATGCTACATGATGTCAAGACCAAGTTTTGGAAGCATTCTCACCACATAATGGAAAAAGACGAAATAGCTATTAGTAATGTTATTGGACAGATGTGTAATACCTTTCATTTAAAGCAATGGCTTTTTGTTCTTTCGGACATCAAGCGCAAATTTGAAAACCAAAATATAGTGGGTTTATAGGACCATTTGTCTTGAATAGAACTTACCCCCGAAAAATTAAAGGTACCAGTCGGGTGACTGTGAGGGATTTCTTCATATGTAGGGTTCAGAACCATTGGGGGGGGGGGGTCATTAAATGGGCAGCTGCATTTGTTTGGAAATCACTCACTGCATTGTTTGAAATCACTACATTCATCCGAAATCAATTTTGTATCTTCAAAAAATGTATAAGTCCCAACTACAAAAACTTTCCAAGAAAAAGGTTGGAGTTTGCGACAATATTCAACCACAAAGGCCAGCCCTAACCAAAATTCGAAATTTACGGCGATGGTTAAAATTAATGGACAACTCTTTCAAACACCTTTTCCATGTAATTCTTCAAATAAGGCACAAAATCTGGTTGCGGAACTTGGGTTCCACCACATCGTTGACCTAGTGTTTTTTATTTAGACTTCTACATTTTTTGAATATATAAAATTGATTTGAGATGAATGTATTGATTTCAAACAATGCAGTGAGTGATTTTCAAATGAATGCAGTGAGTTCCAAACGAATGCAGCTGCCTATTTAATGACACCCCTCCCCCCCCCCCCCAATGGTCTCGAACACTACAGTGAAGAAACCCCTCATGTTTCACCCCACCAGTACCTGTAATTTCTCGGAGGGAAGCTCTATTCATATGATATAAGTATCATTCTAACTTTAACCTTCTTCGGTAATTTTTGTGATCAAGTCATCAGACTACATTTTGGTTGGAGAATGGAAAAATAAAGGTTAAGTGGAGTTGAAAAATGAAAAAGTAGGTGCATGCCTACATGAGAAAAGGGTGGGGTGGCTAGAAACATAAGATTCATGGGGAAAAGAGGATAAAAGTAATGGGTGGAACTCAATTTATTTAAAAATGTTGTACCAAAAGATTTTTTATGATGATACCCTAACATGGCCAACATTACGTCAGCATCGGAAAATACAACTTTGAGAACTTTGTATATAAAATTGGTTATGATCAATTTGTGTGATTACTTGGCCTCTGTTCGGAAAAAACCCACTAGTACTGGCAGACTCATTCGCGTTGGTTGTACAAGACAATACGCGACGGTTGTAAAGCGACGCCTAAAGTTCAACGTTTTGCGTTAGTTGTAAAAGAACCGACGCCTAAAGTTCGATTCTAAAGCAGCAAGAAAAGGGGAAAGAAACGGCAGCGACTAGAGAAGGCGGAGAATGAGGTGGGGTTGAGAGAGGAGTGGCGGTTGGAGTTGGATAGAGGAAGATAAGGCGGCGGCGGTCAGAGTTAAGATAGGAGGTGGTGCGACGAGAAAATAAGAGAGGAGAGGTGGTTGTGCGGTTTGGTTGAGAGAGAAGATGAGAGGGAGAAATATACATTGGTTTACGTACTCGTTTTGGGGGGGTATTCATGCGTTAGTTGTCGCGTATAGTTTAAAAAATAACGAAAGGCGTCAGTTGTACAACAACCGATACATTGGTTGCCACTCCTATCTCAACCCCGCCTCTTCCTGCTCTCGTTACCTTAGAACTAACACTTGTACAACCGACGTCTAAAGTTACGCATCTATTCCAAATACATCATCTTTACAACTGACGCGTATTGTCTTGTATAACTGAAGCGAATGAGTCTGTCTATACTAGTGGGTTTTGCCGAATAGAGGCTAAGTAATAACACAAATTGATCAAAATCAATTTTATATACAAAGTTCTTTCAATTGTATTTACCAACGCTAATGTAATATTGACCATGTTTGGGTATCATAAAAAAAATTCTTTGGGTAATTTTTTTTTAAATAAGTCGGGCCCCGCCCATTACTTTTATCCCCTTTTCCCGTGAATCTTACGTTTCTGGCCACCCCCACCCTTTCCCGTGAAGGCATGTACCAACTTTTTCAGTTTTTATCCCCACCCCACCTTTTTTTTCCCTTTCTCAACCAAATTGTAGTCCGTTGACTCTGATCACAAGAATTACCGAACGGAGGCTAAAGTTAGCAAGATACTTATATCCTATGAATAGAACTTCCCCCCCCCCCAAAAATTAAAAGTACTGTTTAGGTGACCGTGAGGGATTTCTTCACGTGTAGGGTTCAGGACCATTGTCGGGGGGGGGGGGGGGGGGGTTCATTAAATGGGCAGCTGCATTTGTTTGGAAAACACTCAATCTACTATCTCCAAAAAATGTATAAGTACCATCTGCAAAAAACATTCCAAGAAAAAGGCTGGAGGCTGATACAATTTTCAACCACAGAGGCTGGCCCTGACCAAAATTCGAAATTTACAGCGATGGTTAAAATTAATGGACAACTCTTTCGAACACCATTTCCGTGTAATTCTTCCAAGGAGGCACAAAATCTAGTTGTGGAACTTGGTTCCACCACATCTTTGACCTAGTGTTTTCTTTCTAATAACCCCACTAAAAGCCCTCCTCTAATGCTGCTCCGCTTCCGCTTCCTCCGGCTGTTTCAGTTCTGCCATGAGCTAGTACCCAATCTCGTAAGTTTGCCTTTAGATGGATTGCTCGAAAGGAAATACTAGGTCAACGAAGTGGTGGAATCCAACTTTTGAACAAGATTTTGGGCCACCTTTGAAGAATTTCAAGGAAATGGAGTTCGAAAGAGTTGTCCAGTAATTATGGACAGTGCCGACCTTTGTGGTTGAATATTGTGGTAGGCTCCAGCCTTTTTTCTATCAAAGTTGTTGTAGTTTAGACTTCCATATTTTTTGAAGATATAAAATTGATTTTAGATGAATGCAGCTATTTCAACTAATGCAGTGAGTGATTTTCAAATGAATGCAGTGATTTCCAAATGAATGCATCTACCTATTCAATGACCCCCCCATAATGGCCTCGAACCCTACACGTGAAGAAATACCTCACGAGTCACCCCACCAGTACCTGTAATTTTTCGGAGGGAAGCTCTATTCATAGGATAAAAGTATCAATCTAAATTTAATCTGGTTCGGTAATTTTGTGATCAAATTCATCATACTACAATATGGTTGGAGAAGGAAAAAAAAAGGTGGGGTGGGGGTCGAAAAATGAAAAAGTAGGTACATGCCTGGACGAGAAAAGAGTGAGGTGGCTAGAAACGTAAGAATCATGGGGAAAATGGAATAAAACTAATGGGTGGGACTCAACTTATTTAAAAATCTTGTGCCAAAAGATTTTTTATGACGATACCCTAACTTGGTCAACATTACATCAGCATCGGGAAATACAATAGTGAGAACTTTGTATATAAAATTGATTATGATCAATTTGTGTGATTACTTGGCCTCTGTTCGAAAAAACCCACTAGTACAGGCAGACTCATTCGCGTCGGTTGTACAGGACAATAAGCGTCATTTGTAAAGCAGTGCCTAAAGTCGTCGGTTGTACAGGAACCGACACCTAAAGTTCAGCTTTAAGGTAATGAGATAAGGCGAAGAACGAGGCGAGGTTGAGAGAGGAGTGGCGGTTGGAGTTGGATAGAGGAAGAGAAGGCGGCGGCGGTCGGAGTTAAGAAGGAGGTGGTGCGACGAGAAAATGAGAGAGAAGAGGCGGTGGTGCAGTTTGGCTGAGAGAGAAGATGAGAGGGATAAAATGAGAGAAATATACATTAGTTTACGTACGCGTTTTAGAGAGTATTCATGCGTCGGTTGAAAGGCATCGGTTGTACAGCAATCGATACATCGGTTTCCACTCCTCTCTACCCCCGCCTCGTTCTCCGCCTCCTCCTTCTCTCGTTACCTTAAAACTTACGCATGTACAACCGACACCTAAAGTTACGCGTTTGTTCCAAATACATCACCTGTACAACCGACGCGTATTGTCTTGTACAACCGACGCGAATGAGTCTGTCTGTGCTAGTGGATTCTTCCGAATAGAGGCTAAGTAATCACACAAATTGATCAAAACCAATTTTATATACAAAGTCCTCACAATTGTATTTACCAACACTAGTGTAATATTGACCACGTCTGGGTATAATCAAAAAAATTCTTTGGGTACAAGAATTTTAAATAAGTCGGGTCCCACCCATTACTTTTATCCCATTTTCTCGTGAATCTTACATTTCTAGCCTCCCCCACTCTTTCCCGTGAAGGCATGTACCAACTTTTTCAGTTTTCATCCCCACCCCACCTTTTTTGTTTTCCCTTTCTCAACCAAATTTATGTCTGATGACTCTGATAACAAGAATTTCCGAAAGGAGGCTAAAGTTAGCAAGGTACTTATATCCTATGAATAGAACTTCCCCTCGAAAAATTAAAAGTACTGGTCGGTGACCGTGACGGGCTGCATTTGTTTGGAAATCACTCACTGTATTGTTTAAAATCACTACTTTCATCTCAAATCAATCTTGTATCTTCAAAAAATGTACAAGTACCAACTGCAAAACTTTCCCAGAAAAAGGCTGGAGCGTGCCACAATATTCAACCACATAGGCCGCCCCTGGCCAAAATCCGAAATTTACGACGACGGTTAAAATTAATGGACAACTCTTTCGAACACCATTTCTGTGCAATTCTTCAAAGAAGGCACAAAATCTGGTTGCGGAACTTGGGTTCCACCACATCGTTGACCTAGTATTTTCATTCAAACAACCCCACTAAAAGCCCTCCTCTAATGCTTCTACACTTCCGCTTCCTCCAGCTGTTTCAGTTCTACCACGAGCTAGTACCCAATCTCGCAGGTTTGCCTTTAGATGGATTGCTCGAAAGGAAACACTGGGTCAACTAAGTGGTGGAACCCAACTTTTGCAACAAGATTTTGGGCCTCCTTTGAAGAATTGCATGGAAGTGGAGTTCGAAAGAGTTGTCCATTAATTATGGCCAGTGCCGACCTTTGTGGTTGAATATTGTGGTAGGCTCCAGCCTTTTTGCTATCAAAGTTGTTGTAGTTTAGACTTCCACATTTTTTGAAGATATAAAATTGATTTTAGATGAATGCAGCGATTTCAAACAATGCAGTGAGTGATTTTCAAATGAATGCAATGATTTCCAAACGAATGCAGCTGTCTATTTAATGACCTCCCCCCCCCCCCCACAATGACCTCGAACCCTACACGTGAAGAAATCCCTCACGAGTCACCCCACCAGTACCTTTAATTTTATGGAGGGAAGCTCTATTCATAGGATATAAGCATCATTCTAACTTTAATCTGGTTCGGTAATTTTTGTGATCAAATTCATCATACTACAATATGGTTGGAGAATGAAAAAAAAAAGGTGGGGTGGGGGTTGAAAAATGAAAAAGTAGGTACATGCCTGCATGAGAAAAGGGTGGGTGGCTAGAAAGGTAAGAATCACAGGGAAAATGGGATAAAAGTAATGTGTGGGACTCAATTTATATAAAAATCTTTTACCAAAAGATTTTTTTTGATGATACCCTAACATGGTTAACATTACATCAGTATCGGGAAATACAACAGTGAGAAGTTTGTATATAAAATTGGTTATGATCAATTTGTGTGATTACTTGGCCTTTGTTCAAAAAAACCCACTAGTACAGGCAGACTCATTCGCGTCGGTTGTACAGGACAATACGCCTCGATTGTAAAGCGACGCCTAAAGTCCAACGTTATGCGTCGGTTGTACAAGAACCGACACCTAACGTTCGACTCTAAGGTAAGGAGATAAGGAGAAGGCGGCGGGGGCGACGAGAGAAGGCGGAGAACGAGGCAGGGTTGAGAGAGGAGTCGCTTATAGTTTAAAAAATAACGAAAGGCTTCGGTTGTGCAACAACCAATACATCAGTTGCCACTCCTCTCTCAAACCCCGCTTCGTTCTCCGCCTCCTCCTTCTCTCGTTACCTTAGAACTGATGCTTGTTCAACCGACGCCTAAAGTTACGCGTCTGTTCCACATACATCACCTTTACAACTAACATGTATTGTCTTGTTCATCCACGCTAATGAGTCTGTCTGTACTAGTGAGTTTTGCCGAATAGAGGCTAAGGCCCTGTTCTCTTTACTGTTTTGGGGTCATTTTCTGTTTTTATTTTCGAAAACACTAAAAATGCGTTCTCTTTACCATTTTTGAAAATGCATTTTGGAAAACGAAAAAAAAAATTTGTACACAAAACGGCCAAAACCTCGTTTTGAGCGTTTTATGTGTATTTCAATAAAAAAATGTTCAAAACGCGGAAAACCCGTTTTGAGAATTTTTAAATTTTTTTTTAAGAATTATCCTAACTTGGAACTAAGCTTAAAATAAAGTTTTTATTTATTTATTTATTTATTTTTGGGAGAATTATCCTAGCTTGGAATTAAACTTAAATAATTTTTTTTTTTTTTGGGAGAATTATCCTAACTTTGAACTAAGCCTAAATAAAGTTTTATTGAATTCAATGTCAATATTACAAAAAAAAATTAAGTGAGAATTCTTGTTGTTATATTTCAAAAAATGCCTTGATAAATGGACTTTGGTGGTTTTGAAAGAACTTGCATTTACTTGATTTTAATAGAACCAGAACTTCCTCAAATCCCGAACCTGACCAAGCTATGTTAATATAGACTCTTAGTGCCCACATTAGTGTATTGCAGGTAATCATGTTTTCAATGTATTGTGAAAGGAAATTTGAGTTTGAACCAGTAGTATTCTACAAGCAAATTAATTAAAAATAGTCTAAGTAGTATTCGGCAAAATTTCAAACAAAACGTGTTTTTCAGTTTTTCATTTTCAAAAACAGTTTTCAGAAATGACAAATCAAACGCGTTTTCAGCAAATTTGAAAACAAAAATAAAAACGAAAACACAAAACATTTTCGAAAATAAAAATACAAAATAAAATACAAACAGAATGCTACCTAAGTAATCACACAAATTAATCAAAACCAATTTTATATACAAAGGTCTTACAATTGTATTTCTCAACAGTAATGTAATATTGACCACGTTAGGGTATCATCATAGAAATTATTTTTGTACAAGATTTTTAAATAAATCGGGCCCCACCATTACTTTTATCCCCTTTTCCCATGAATCTTACGTTTCTAGCCACCCCCACCCTTTCCCGTGAAGGCATGTACTAACTTTTTCAGTTTTCACCCCCACCTCAACTTTTTTTCACTTTCTCAACCAAATTGTAATCTTATGACTCTGATCACAAGAATTACCGAACTGAGGCTAAAGTTAGCAAGGTACTTATATTCTATGAATAAAATTTCCCCCCGACAAATTAAAGGTACTGGTCGGGTGACCGTGTAGGATTTATTCACATGTAGGGTTCAGGACCATTGTTGAGGGGGATTCATTAAATAGGAAACTGCATTTGTTTGGAAATCACTCATTGCATTGTTTGAAATCACTACGTTCATCTGAAATCAATTTTATATCTTCAATATATTATATGTCCCAACCACTACAACTTTCCCAGCAAAAAGGCTGGAGCTTGCCACAATATTCAACCACAAAGGCCGACCTTGACCACAATCCGAAATTTACGACGATGGTTAAAATTGATGGACAACTCTTTCGAACACCTTTTTCATGCAATTCTTCAAATAAGGCACACAATTTGGTTGCGGAACTTGGGTTCCACCACTTCGTTGACCTAGTGTTTTTTTTTTTTCGAGCAACCCCACTAAAAGCCCTCCTCTAGAGCTGCTCAGCATCTGCTTCCTCCGGCTGTTTCAGTTTTGCCACTTGCTAATACCCAATCTCGTAGGTTTTCCTTTAGATGGATTGCTCGAAAGGAAACACTGGGTCAACGAAGTGGTGGAACCCAACTTTTGCAACCAGATTTTGGGCCTCCTTTCAAGAATTGCATGGAAGTGGAGTTCGAAAGAGTTGTCCATTAATTATGGTCAGGGCCGAACTTTGTGGTTGAATATTGTGGTAGGCTCCAGCCTTTTTGCTGTCAAAGTTGTTGTAGTTTGGACTTCTACATTTTTTTGAAAATATAAAATTGATTTTAGATTAATGCAGCGATTTCAAACAATGCAATGAGTGATTTTCGAATGAATGCAGTGATTTCTCAAACGAATGCAGCTTCCTATTTAATGGCCCCCCACCACAATGGCGTCGAACCTTACACGTGAAGAAATTCCTTACGGGTCACCCCACCATTACCTTTAATTTGTCGGAGGGAAGCTCTATTCATAAGATATAAGTATCATGCTAACTTTAACCTTCGTTCGGTAATTTTTGTGATCAAAGTCATCAGACTACAATTTGGTTGGAAAAGGAAAAAAAGGTGGGGTGGGGGGTAAAAAATGAAAAAGTACATACATGCCTCCATGGGAAAAGGTGGGGTGGCTAGAAACGTAAGATTCATGAGGAAAAGTAGTGATGGCAACGGGGCGGGTTCAGGCCGGGTCCCCCCGACCCGTGCCCCGCCCCACAAAAATTTTTCAATTTCAAACCCGCCCCGCGACCCGCGAATTTCGGGTCGGGGCGGGTCAACCTACCCGCCCCGTTTAATTTTTTTTTTAATTTTTTCGGTATTTTTTATTTTTTTCCTTATTAATTTTTGTTAATTTATTTAATCGGGGCGGGTTCGGGTCGGGACAACCAAACCTGTACCCGCCCCGCGACCCACCCGGGTCGGGGGAAGTCGCCCCATACCCGCCCCGCCGACCCGCGGGGTGGGTTCGATCGGGTACCCGTCGGGTCGGATTTTTTTGCCATCTCTAGGGAAAAGGGAATAAAAGTAATGGGTGTGAGACCCAACTTATTTAAAAATCTTGTACCCAAAGATTTTTTATGATGATACCCTAACATGGTCAACATTACATCAGCATCGAAAATACAATTGTGAGAACTTTGTATATAAAATTGGTTATGATCAAATTGCATCTGTTGTACAATACAATACGCGTAGGTTGTAAAGCGACGCCTAAAGTTTGATGTTAGGCATCGATTGTACAAGAACAGATGCCTAAAGTTCAGTTCTAAGATAACGAGGGAAGGAGAAAGCGGCGGAGGGAACGAGAGAAGGCGGAGAACGAGGCGGGGTTGAGAGAGGAGTGGCGGTTGAAGTTGGATAGAGGAAGAGAAGGCGGCGGCGGTCGGAATTAAGATAGGAGGTGGTGCAACGAGAAAATGAGAGAGAAGAGGTGGTGGTGCGGTTTGGTTGGGTTGAGAGAGAAGATGAGAGGGAGAAAATGAGAGAAATATACATTAGTTTACGTGCACGTTTTGGAGGGGTATTCACTCGTCGGTTGTCGCGTATAGTTTAAAGAATAACTAATGGCGTCGGTTGTACAACAACCGACATATATACCTAGACAATTCGCGTCGGTTGTTCATAGCAACCACCACGTATAACTTGTCTAATGTTTACAAACGTGCCACCACTCTTTTATCGGCGTTGATTTTTTGTTAATACGACGCATATAATGTTATTTTTTTGGCAAAATTTTTACTAGTGACCAAAGAAACGTGTTTAAAAAATTAACTCATGACAAGTATTTCATAATATGGATTATAATAAATAAATAAATAAATAATATGTGATCCATTATTAAAAGATTGTCCAAACATAAACTTGATACTTTGAAACTAAACTTTCATTATAATATCAAGAAAAATGGTCCTATAAACCCACTTTATTTTGGTTTCCAAATTTGCGCTTGATATCCAAAAGAACAAAAAGTCATTACTTCAAATGCAAGGTATTACACATTTGCCCAATAACATTATTAAGGGCTATTTCGTCTTTTTCCATAACGTGGTGAGAATGCTTCCAAAACTTGATCATGTAGCATAACTAGTAATTGTCAAACTCATTTTCAACAAAAAATTCACACAATAAAATATAGTGTATATAAATTCAAAATTTTTTTCTACTTTTTAACTACATATTCTCAAAAGAGTCAATATTTATGACATCAATGTTCATAAACATCAATTGCTTAGCTCTTATTTGGAACAAAATAAAAAATGGTTAGCACCGTTAAGCATGTTTGCAAAGTATTTATAAGCGATTCAAATTATAAATGCATAAAAATGGGTGATGGACAAGTGGATTGCATTCGTGTATCCTTAAAACTTATTTATACTACTTGTAAAAGTTACTTAAAGGGTGAAAAATTTTTGAACTATTTTTACCTCGCATCTTATTAATAATTTCATATTACCTTTAGTTTTAATTAATGTACATAATTTAATATTCTATTTCTTTTTATTTTCGTATTATGAATAAAAATATTCATATATTTATAATCTAAACTCTTCACTTTCAAACTAAAAATCTTTTAAATAAAATTAGTAATAACTTTCACATAATTTATAATTTATAATTTATAATACGTTCTTCAATTAATATGAGAAAAAAGGAAAAATTTGTATTTCTTGAATTAATTTTTTGCATGCATATAATAATAATTTAAAAAAAAAAAAAAAAACTACTCTTAAAAGTCCCTTAAAGGGAGAAATTTTTTTGGACTATTTTACCCTCACATCTTTTTAATAATTTTATATTCATCCTTAGTTTTAATTAATGTACATTTTTTTGATATTTTATTTCTTTTTATTTTTCGTATTTTCAATAAAAATTTTTTTTTCATACATTTACAATCTAAACTCTTTACTTTTTCACTAAAAATCTTTTAAATAAAACCAATAACTCCAATGTAATTTATAGTTTCTAATACGTCCCTCAATTAATATGAGAAAAAGAAGAAAAAAAATGTGTACTTTCTTGAATTAAATTTTTTACATGATAGCAATTTTTTATTTTTTATTTTTTTAAAAAAAAACTACTAAAAGGCCTTTAAGGGAGAAACTTTTATTTTTATTTTACCATCAACCTTTTAATAATATCATATTTATCATTAATTTTAATTAATCTACAATTTTTTAACATTTTATTTTATTTTATAATCGTATTGTCAATAAAAATTATTTTTCACTTATTTAGAATCCAAACTCTTTACTTTCCCACTAAAAATCTTTAAAAATAAAACTAATAACTCTCAGATAATTTAAAGTTCATAAAAATCCTTCAACTAATATGAGAAAAAGAAAAAAAATTGTATTCCTTGAATTAATTTTTTTACTTCTATACAAAAAATAAAAATAAAGAAAAATTAGAAAATTATTTTCATCTTCTTAGGATCGTACTTGTCGTTTTGACTTGTGAGGCCCCGCGTGTGCAATTTTTTTTCTTTTTAAATTGGAGGTGACATTTTTCACAAATCAAAAACATTTTTTGCCAGGGACATACTAGAGGGCTTGCTGGTGATTAATAATTGTGCCCAATTTCATTTTTTTTTTTAATGACAGATCAATTTTTAGCCCTCTAGTTTGGGCCATAAACTGGGGCCCAAGGCAGCCTCCTGCTAGGCCTACCCTCAGGTACGGGCTTGCACCTTCTACATTAAACATTTTATTCGGGGATAATTGCACAGGTTACTTAATTTATTAGAAGACAAAACTGATTTTTACTACAAAAAAAAATTATTTTGATAAATACGTTGTTCTTCCTAACTCCCAAGCGGTGCCTCCAGTCTCTAGATGCATAAATGTTCCCCGAAATTCATGTTGGCACCAGCGCATACCTCAGCTGCTCAACTTTACATACTCTTTCAATTACTTCACCAAGGAGGCTTTGAAATTTGCTAAATTTTGTGGAGGAGCAGGGTCCGATGGGCAGGAGAATTGTATTCCAGTGAAGAGTGATCAGAGATGATACGATTCGGAACCTCGATGATAGGAATCATGGCAGGCTTGACAGAAAAATCTACAATTCAAGCCAAATTGGAGCAAAAACGAGGCAAAAAGGATCAGTTTTGTTCTTACGGCCATAATGTCAAGATTATCACGGCCGTAATCAAGTTGCTGGTTAAAATGTGGAATTTCAAAATAACACTTACATCTGTAACCATTCAAAGGCAAGACATTCACGGCCGTAAACAAATGTGCCACGACCATGACTGCAATATCAATTTTGGATCAGAGAATCATTTACGGTCGTAACTAGATTCTTCACGACCGTAAATAGCTAGCGAATCAGATTTGCAAGATTTTTAAATATCTTGTTTCCTTTTCTTTATTTAACTATTTTACTTTAATTAGAACTCTATTTTGAGCCAGTTAGGATTTTGCTAGGGTTTTAGTTTGCTTATTTATAGTCTTTTCCATTCATTGTATTGAGGGGAGATCATTATTGACATTATTGTGAGGCAAATTTGCTTTCAAACTCTATTCTTCATTGAATACAATTTGAACTTTCGAGTTAATCTTATTTGTTCAAATCTCAGTGAGAATTTATATTGCTTGTGATCAAGAGGTCAATATATCTCTGTGATTGTATTTGTTGCTTGGTTCAATTAATTTTAATTGGATCCATAAATCGTATTTCTTTGGCGTTCTTGGGTCGATTCAATAATTTGTAGGTTGCATAGCTACAATTGCTACGTTGTTTGCATCATTTGGTATCAAAGCTTAGGCTCCAAAAAATCAAGGTTATATCTTTTTATTTTATCCAGTTTAATTCCCTGTATTTATCATAGAGTCCGCATGAGAATTATCCATATCTTGTTGTTGAGTCTTTTTTTTTTTTTTTGAGTTTTCTTGTTTCTTGTTGTTCTTCGTGTCAGTAAAATTTTCCATTGTTTTTATTCATATAAAATCTAACAAATTTTCAAAAGCGTTTATTTTCTTCAATTCTTATCCGAATTCAGTTCCACTTGTTTCATCACACTCGTAGTCGAATTTCAAATTTATATAACCAAAAAAAATATAAAATATAAAAAAAATTCCAAAAATTCAAGAACCACTTTCTTGAATTTCTTTAATATTCTTGATATTCGTTTTCTTCCGAGTTAAATTAAAATTTCTTCTTGCTATTTGATGTCTAAATCCTCTTATTTTGAATATTCTTGAAACCCACGTAAAGGGATGGATTATGAGCTAAATCCTACTTTCATGACTAGATGTCGTGTGGGTGATAAGCTGTGTAGTTTGGCTATTGATAGGGAGTACATCTCTAATTTGACTAGTATCAACATTGTTGAAAAATTGGGGTTGCATTTACTACAACATCCTAGACCTTATAGGATGACATGGTTGAAGGAGTATGGGGAGTTCAAAGTGACCAAGCAAGTCTTAGTGAATTTCACCATTGGGAGGTATAGTGATGAAGTATTATTTGATGTGGTGCCTCTAGATTCTTGTCATATGTTGTGGGGTAGGTCATGGAGGCATGAGAGGAAAGCATTTTATGATAAGAATAGAAATATGTACAAATTTGTGAAGGATGGAGAATCAATCACCCCAGCTAGTTTAACATTAGAGCAAATACTTGAAGATCAAAAGAAGGTGAAGGCAAAGATTAATCCGTTATCCAGATTGAATTATCAATTAAAACTTTTAGAAGAGGACATGATTGCACAGAGGGGTAAAAATGTAGTTAAGTTACAAGAAGAGCCTCAGGATATAAATATTGGGAAGAAGGAGGGAGAGTTGAAAGTAGAAATAGTTGAAAAAAATCCAATATTTAAGGTAGAAGATGTGTAATTGGGTAATAAAGAGGTGGATGAACAAGAAGTTAAAATTATTGATGAGGATATGCATGAATTGAAAGTTGACGAGGTAGAGAATGAAAACATGAAGGAGTTGGTTGAGGCAAAAATATTAAAAGAGGTAGTTGAGCTTGAAAACGTGGAGTTAGAAGAGGTGGATGGGCTTGAGAGAAAAGAAATAGAAGAGATTGAGCAAGAAGTTGCAACAAAGGAAGGAGGTGAAGAGAAGGACCTTTCTGTTAGGGAAGAGGATTTGGAGATGATACACCATGAGTACAAGGATCCCTATCTTGTACTTGGTGAAACTAACATTCGCCACCCTATTTTTCTTAAATCTTTCTTGCAGGTTGAATATGATTGGAGATTTGAGCCACACCACATATGGCCAAGGAAGTTCATATTTCGACTCGTCCATCCAATCCAAGTATTAGACTACTATTGGTTGATTATGTGTCATGGAAGCAAGAATTTTCCTTCTGATCCAGGCGGTGCGTTGAAACACCATGAACCAAGCTATGATTCGGGACGAATCATCTTAAAGAAGGAGGGTATGATAGGATCTGGAACCTCGATGATAGGAATCATAGCGGGCTTGACAGAAAAATCTACAATTTAAGCCAAATTGGAGCAAAAAAGAGGCAAAAAGGATCAGTTTTGTTCTTACGGCCATAATGTCAAGATTATCACGGCCGTAATCAATTCGCTGGTTAAAATGTGGAATTTCAAAGTAACACTTACGGCTGTAACCATTCAAAGGCAAGACATTCACGGCCATAATCAAATGTGCCACGGCCATAACTGCAATATCAATTTTGGATAAGAGAATCATTTACGGCCGTAATTGGATTCTTCACGGCCGTAAATAGCTAGCGAATCAGATTTGCGAGATTTTTAATTATCTTGTTTCTTTTTCTTTATTTAACTATTTTACTTTAATTAGAACTCTATTTTGAGCCAGTTAGGATTTTGCTAGGGTTTTAGTTTGCTTATTTATAGTCTTTTCCATTCATTATATTGAGGGGAGATCATTATTGACATTATTGTGAGGCAAATTTGCTTTCAAACTCTATTATTCATTGAATACAATTCGAACTTGCGAGTTAATCTTGTTTGTTCAAATCTCGATGAGAATTAATATTGCTTGTGATCAAGAGGTCAATATATCCATGTGATTGTATTGGTTGCTTGGTTCAATTAATTTTAATTGGATCCATAAATCGTGGTTCTTTGGCGTTCCTGGGTCGATTCAGTACTTTGTGGGTTGCGTAGCTACAATTACTTCGTGGTTTACATCAAGAGATCTAGTAAAGAATGCTCGTCTGATGCTGCATATTTGTTTGATTATAGCAAGTCCAAGTGTGGTAGTGGCGGTGGCTTCAGGATGAAGCTTAAACCAATGAAGAGTCCACTAGTTTAGACAAAGTCGCCATCTCCAAAGCCATCTGCTATGCCAAAACCTTTCCCCAAGCTTGTTTAACCACCGCCATTGAGGCTCCTACAATCCTTATAATTTTATCTGACTCCCTTTCTGGAACACGAAGAAGGGATTAACGCGAGAAGGTGGATTGGTGGTGAATGACTCGAAGGAGGTGGAGAAGCGGCAGTGGAGGGAGGGAGGAAATGGATGATCTTACTGATCAGTTGAGTTTGCTATGTTCCATAGGGAAATTGTTTGATTTTATGTCTGAAACACAGTATCATAAAAAATTGTAAAGTATCATACTATGATACTTAAAAAATAGTAAACAGTGTATGAAAAGTGTTTAGTTTCGTAAAGTATCAAGCTGTGATACTTAAAAAAAATGTATGAAAACTGTTTGATTTTATGTTTGAGATAAAATATCACAAAAATTTGTAAAGTATCAAACTCTGATATTAAAAAAAAAATTGTAAAGTATCATAAGTATTATACCGTGATACTACAAAAAATGGAAAAAAAATACCATAAGTATCATACTATGATACTAAAAAATATTGAAAAGTATCATAAGTATTATACTATGATACTGAAATAATCATAAGTATCATAGTATGATACTAACCTACTTGAAGAGTATCATAAGTATTTTTCAGTTTTTACAATTTTATTATAAGTAATTTTCAAATTTTATAAAATTGAAGAAAATTTTAGTTTGATCCCCAGGGTAATTTGTGAACACCCCTTTTATTCTCTATTGGTTATATTCCAATTTTAAATTTCTTTGTCAAATATTAATTTGACGTTGATTAAATTATCACTACACCCATAAAATAGAGTGATGTGAAGATTCACTTCTTTATTCAGAAAGTCAATTATTGAAGTATAATGCTTGTGAATTTGCTTTTCTAAAATATTAATTGTTTGAAACATTAATTAATTAAGTTTTATTTTCTAATAAATTTAAATTCTTGTTGTATTAAATTTTTACGTTGAGATTTCGAAGTGCAGATTTCTTTAGAAGATCATTTGTTTATATTTTAAGTTGGTTTATATGTATATATTTTTATCTTGTATCCGAATTTTAAATGAAATTTTAGTTTTTACAATTTATAAAGATATCATGAGGTATGCGCAACCATAAGTTTATATTCTCTAAATATGTATTGTGTTTTATTAACCTTGAATCCTTTTACTATATTTTTGAACCCATTTTATTATCATGTGTTAACTATGTCAAACGATGAAAAGAAATCATGATGGCATGTTGCTATTGGTTTTGTTCCATCAAATCGATGAAAACGTCTCATTAGGTTGTAGTAAATTTGAGATGATGGTTTGTGATGGTTCTATCAATTTAAAGAAATGTGTACACTACTTTGAGATTCATAGCACTATGAATCAATTTGTTGAGCCATAAATTTGAAAGCACCGATTTTAGAGCAATTTACCTGATCAAAAATGACTTTAATTAAATATGATATCTTTTGCATCTCGAATAATCATACCTTAGTAGGGACATAGATTAGATACATCTCGATTTTTTCATACATTTATGATCAAATGTTGTTCTGAGTTCTAAGTTCACATGCATAATAAGCATTTTTTTATGCCATATTACAATTGACTTTTTTTTCATCATGATTCTAAAATATGGATAAAATGTCAAATGATGTTTATGAGTTTATCAAATGTTGTTTCGAGTTCTAAGTTCACATGCATAATAAGCATTTTTTATGCCATATTACAATTGATTTTTTTTTTTTTTCATCTTGATTCTAAAATATGGATAAAATGTCAAATGATGTTTATGAGTTTATCATTTTTTTTTCACTGCAGCAATGCATTTATTATGAACTATAAACACACATAGAAGAAGAAAACCTCCCAACCCCAGTTTCTTCGAATAAGGTAGACTAAGAATACATTTCCGAAGATACAAAATTTAAAAAATTCAGTAATCAGTAATTAGAAGTAAGATGATGTTATTATTGATAAGGGTATTGCGTACTTAGAAATTTGAATAATATTTAGGGTAAACTGAGTTCAATATTGAGATTGTTTAAATCAACACTTTGAATATATTTACAAAATGGTAAATATATTGACAGTTTGGCACTACAATCTTTGTTTATAGATGGCAGAAAAATCCAACCACCTCAAACTCGACGGTTATTCGATCCTAATGGGGCGAAAAAAAATGATCTCGCTGGTCGACAGGATAGATTTGGCGACCGAAGCGGGTCACGGGTGGGGCGGGTTTTGGCCGCCCGACCCCGAATATAAGTTTTTTTATATATATAAACGAGGTTGCAGGGCCGACCCGCCCTGACTCGAAATTCGTGGCACAGGGCGGGGGTATGGGAACACCAAAAAATGGCTAGGTGGGGGCATGGGGCAGGTTGGGGTGAACGCGGTCCGGTTTGGACAATTTTTGACATATTTTCAAATCAAACCATTTCAAGCGGTTTGGCATTTTCTCAAACCAAACCATTTTTCGCGGTTTGGTTCGGTTCCAATTCACGACTTTTACCTATCGATATAATATAATACATTTTATATGTCAAATTAATTCGTATATTTTAATATACAGATAAAATAAGCTAATATATAAGCTAATACGAGAATTAATAATGTTAGATGTTAAATTCATTTGTATTTATTTCCAATTCAAAATAAAAAATGAAGTTGAAAGAAAAAATTGTAATTGCTTTATATTTGTTCCCTAACTTATTTTCGAACAAACATGACAGGTCATCGTCACGAAAATCCTTACAAAAATCACTAGTTTTAGACATACCATAGCTAGTCATTCTTTTTTGCTTTTTATCTGAAACCATATACAGATACTTCTTGCATAAATGTGTGATATGATTTCATAAAGTACTAGTCCAACAATTTGTAGTATGATGCTTATACAATTTTCCACAATAATTACATTTTGCCTTGACTCTCTTCTTGCTGATCTTAGCTTTGTTGTCGAGATTCTAGAATTTAGCATGAAATAACTAAAAAATAAAATAAAACAATTGAATGATATTGCTTGCAAAGAAATTTAAACATGTGATATTCAAATTCTTACCCTGATTCGAACCTTCTGATATCGATCAAATAATCTTCCTTGGCTCTCCAAAATAAAATCAAATACGAGAAGAAATTAGAAGTACACGTGTCGTCTTTTTCTATTGTTCCAAGAATCTAATTGACTTTAGTGGAGTGGAGCTTGGAAGTTGGAAGGAGGCAAGGAAGACGAATGAAAACAAAAAATTACTGATTGAATTAGGAAGTGGGAACGTTTTAGTTTTGAATCTCAATTAAATGGGCTTTTAGGGTTAGAGTATGTTGTTAAAGGGTGATATGAGTTATAAGTTAATGGGATTTTGTGATTGGGCATTAGACGAGGACTTTTTTTTTTTAAAAAAAAAAAACTAGATGAAAACTTTTATTCATTAGATAAATTTGATTTTTTTGGGATAAAAACTCTAAATTTAAATGAATAAAAATTAATTCTTATAATTAAAAAATTAGCGGTTTGGTTTGGTTTAAACGATTTTTAAAAATTGAAATCTAAACCATACCATTTTTTAGTTTGATTTGGTTTGAAAATATTGGCGGGTCCACGTGGAATCAAACCAACTGTTTTGATTCGATTTGGTTTGCGGTTTGAAGATTTTTTTGTGCAACCTTAGGAGCAGGGGTACCCGACCCATCCACGTTGTTGTCATCACTGTCTTAATTAATCACACAACACTTTAATTGCCATAAATATCCCTAAGTTTTTCCTTATTTTACATTTACGTAGCCAAGTTTTTTTAAAAATTTTTTACCAACTATTTATTAATTTTCACATCTTGTCTATAGATACGATTCTTGATAAGCGCTTTATCAGCACTTATTTAGTTCACCTATTGTTGTATTTTTTGTTGTTTAATTCTATTGAAGTATCGTTTAATGCATTTTTATATGTTGTGTTGTGTAGGATCACAAAGGGCGAAAAGAAAGAGAAAAGGGTAAAAAGTGCTGAAAAACGAAAAATGGGGAACAAGGATGCAAATAAGTTACGATCGTAAGCTCCATACTTATGGTGGTAAATCTCCATCTGGCTCAAGCATGAAATTTACAGAAGTTCAGTTATGGCCGTAACTCTCAAAATCACAAAATGTTCAGAAGATCATTTACGGCCTTGACAGGGTCATTTACGACCGTAACTCTCAATATCTCAAGTTGTCCAGAAGATCATTTACGGTCATAAGCTATAAAGTTACGGTTGTAACTTTCCCGTAGAATATTTTCCAAATTGATTTAGGAGTCTATCTTTGGTATATTTTCTTGAAAATCCTAGGACAAACAAGATTGGAGGTATAAAAAGAGGAAAATCACTACAGAATGGAGGCTGGAAAAATAGGATTTACAATAGATAATTCTTGTCCGATTTTCTCTAGTCGTCACTGTGCAGGATTCATCCGTGAAGGAGGTGCGGTTTAGGGGTTATGGTTCTTTCGATTTTGAGCAATAGTTTTTGAATTTGAGGGGACACGGTTCTGACAAGTGGGTTTTGGGGGTTGAGAGGATGCTGGGTTTCACTGATTTTGGGAGAGATGATTTTGGGTATAATGGGTTAAGGTTTGTTTGGGGTGATATTAAAATGACGTGGAATTTAACTGTCACGTGTAACATCGTCATCGACATAGACTGAAGTTAAGGGACGATAATCTGTTGGTGAGTAACGAGCTACATATTATTAAAGTTTAGTGAGTAATTGGGTGTAAATTAAAGTTCGATGAGTGAAATGTGACATTACACAAAGTTCAGTGTATGTCGAAACAGTTAACTCCATCGACCAGTTCTCACTATTTCCTCCAACTCTGGTAGTGTTCTTCCAAAGAAAATAGCCCAATACCCTATTGAGATTTGAGAGCAAAATTGGTACTTTTTCTTCAGAAAATTGTAATTGATGAAGCGTCGCTGTATCAACTTCCAAGCCTAGGCATACATATGTAATTTCTATTTTCGATTATAATGGCTCTGCATATGTGCAAAAGTTCCATCTTTTTCTCTTCCAAGAACCCTTCATTTCTGTACAAATCACATGTTTCTTTCACATTTTCTTCACTCCATTTTTTCTCTACCTCGACAAAAAGGCAAGTGAAAAATACCATTACAGCGTATGATTTTCTGCTACGAAAACACGGATTCTCTCCCGAAACATCTGCACAGGTTGGCTCTGTTAAGACCCATATAAAGAATCCGGAAAAAACTGATTCAGTATTATCATTCCTCAAGGGGTGTGGTTTTTCTAAGAGTCAGTTGGAAATAGTCGTGAAAAGTGTGCCTTGGTTGCTATCCGGAAGTCTTGAGAAAACCTTAAAGCCAAAAATCAAGATTTTCCAAGATTTGGGCTTTTCTGCCGAAGACATTGCTGAGATAATCTCAAATGTTCCATCGATTTTGCATCGCAGCTTGGATAATGGTGTCATACCATCATTATCAGTGTTAACGAGCTTGTTCGGATCCAGTTCAGAGTTGGCTAAAGTTTTGAAGAGATATGGGTGGTTCTTGAAACACAATTTAGGGAAAACTATGGTACCAAATATTGAATTCATAAAGAGTTGTGGTGTAGGCATGGAGCAGATCAAAAAGCATATTTATAATTTTCCGAGATTTTTCTTGCATAATCCAACTGATATGAAAAAATTTGTTAAAAAGGTGGATGATATGGGGGTGCATAGAAGTTCCGGGTTGTTTATTCATGCTGTTCGGGTTGTTAGTTCAATGACTAGCGAGAGTTGGGAACTCAAATTAAAGCATTTTAGCAATTTGGGGTTTGGGGAAGATGACATTTTGCAAATGTTTAAAAAGTCACCGCCCTCGTTTGCAGTATCACAGAGGAAGCTGAAGGAGGTAAAAGAGGTTCTACTTGCAACCGGGAAGTATGATTTATCATGTATCGTTAAGGATCCAGCATCTTTTGTCGGAAGCGTTGAAAATAAGTTTAAACCCCGAATGCAAGTTTTAGGAATTTTGGAGAGTAGGAATTTGATTAAAAAGTGGCCCAGTCTTGCAACGATTACTAGGATGTCAGAGAGCAAGTTTTTGGAGAAATTTGTTCAACCTCATTTAAATGAAGTCGGAGAAGTATACAGTGCACTCAACATCAAAAGAAATAGGAAAAGTAATGAGTGAAACCAATCAATATGAAATTGGTCTGAAATTCGACATTGGGACGTCTGGAGTAGCGATGAATTAGGATGTTAATCGTGTGATGGCTTGTGGAATCTGGTTAAAAAGGACTAGGTACTTCACCTCTACACATTTTCCTTCCATCTCTTTTGTATTCCTGGTTTTAAATAGATGCTTTAAAATGAATTATGCCATCCTTCTGCAGCCTTTTTGAATTGAAGATAACATTTATTTTTATCTTCTCTTTGATATGCATACATTGTTTTGTTTATCTATTCATGCGAATAAATGAGTCAGTATCTTGAGGAATAAATGGTTTCTATTGGTACATTTCATACAAGCTCGTCGATGAAAACAATATCAACACTAAACTGCATTGTTCTTATGTTTTCTTCTTGATCTGCTGAAAAATTTTGGAGTAGATGGAGAAAACTCAAATGGAGGTGCTGAGAGTTCCATTTCCCTTCTCAAAACCTTAACTATGTAGCGCAGGAACCCTTGGGAAAGGGGTCTAAGCGATAAGAAGCCAGTGTAGACTCCTTAGGTAAGGAGTAGGCAAGCTACACAAGCTGGTCTTGTCCTTGTTATAATTGTCCTTCAGTTTTTCATCCACGAGTTCTAATATGTTTCCTGCATAAGCTAAGTGTCTACACCAACTTATTAAGTTAGCTTTATCGAGGTCCATTGGTGAAGAAAGTACATGAAGTGGCCTTCGACCGGAGACAATCACAAGGATCAAAACACCCAAACTGTAAATATCAGCCTTCTTCAATAAGTATCTGCATGTACTAAATTATGGTGCAACATAACACAAAGTCCCACGCATGCATGTGCTGCTGCCTAGTTCTCCACTAAAAACATCTATCTGGATCATCCACAATTTCGTTCTTGTGCTTAAAACTTCTCCTCCAGCATTTTCCCAAACTCAAATACCATAATTTGAACCCTTTTCTACTCATTATCTCAAGCTTGTTTGCCTTCTTGGTACTCTTCTTGCTTAGTCCATTAAGGTGCTCTTCTTTCCACCATTCTTGCATCTTCCGATGATTCTTAGTACGAGCTTCCAAACTCTTGGATCCTTCCTTTATGATGCCACCATTAGGACAAGTTTCCACCACCAATCCTTTCCCCATTGTAGTCCATCCGCTGTATTATTATTACTAACGTCCCCAACAAATACAACATTCGACTTTAAGTCCAACAATTTGTTGTCTAAGTACAATGTAAACTCTTCTTCTCAAAACTATGCGTTAGTTTTTTTTTTTTTTTTTTTTTTTTATTTGGTTTGATTTTTTTTACTTGAACATGCCTGTTTTCTGAAATTATTTGATTTTTACTGATGAAAATTGTATATTATTTACTTTTATCTTCAATCTGATGGGTTTCTTAAGAATTTTAGGTATTTTAAGTTTTTATTTCTTGTTTCAGGATTTCAGCTGCCCTTGAATTTGTTAAATTAATTTATTTTCTGTTTAGGATTTGATTGTTTAACTTCTCTCTCTGTCATGGTTATACAATAAAACCTCTATAAATTAATAACCTCTATAAAATAATACTTTTTCTCGATCCCGACTTGGGTTAATTTGTTAAATTAATACTTTCGATAAATTAAGAAGAAAATAATTTTTCAAAAGACCCTTGTATAAATCTATGGTCTTATCTATATCGTAAATTAATAATTCTCTATTTACAAAAAAAATTAGAGGACAATGCGGTAAAATATGATTTTTTTTTATTTTTTTTATTTTTTAAATTTAAATCTAGCTAGATTTCATCTGTAAGATTTTTTATTGCAACAAAAATTTTCGAGGACGCGTCCTCGAACTGCAACAAAAACTTGTGAAGAGTTGATGAAGCTATGAGTGCTTCCTTTCACATAATTGGTTCCAAGGATACTGTATTTCAATAATTGTAGTCACAATTTCTTTTCAGCTTTGGACATCTGAAAATGTATCATTTTCACCCGAATAATCCAATAGGTGATTGACATCCATTTTATTTTGGTAATCGAGATTATTAATCATTGTTTCAAGTTTATGAATATCTTGTTACATTTAAGTTCCTTGAGACTACTTAATCTCCCAAACGAATTTTCGAACGTTCGAAACAATTTGCTATTGTATCTTGGTGAACATTTATCGTCCAGGTTGAGACTGCAAGATTGATGGCATCTAAAACATTAATCTTTTTTTGGATTAGATTGTCCCAGACTCCCAATTCATAGCCTTCTAATATCCTACGATCAAATTTCCTACGGTAGTGCATCTTGAAAGTCCTTATGGAGTCATGGACTCCAATTTCTTCTACATGTCCTATGTGCCAATTGAACCACTCTCTCTAAAACAAAAATGTGACTTGATACCATGTCTTAGCTTGAACTTCTCAAGCCAACCATGAGAAAGGTTGTGCTCAGAAGGCTATTGATGGTATAAAAGTTTTATCATCTTTCTTGCCTACTCCAAAATTAGCTGTTCGGTTAGATTCACACGATCTTGGTATTGAAGAAACCGCTCATAAATAACCTTCTCAATGTCTAGAAATCTTGCTGGTTTGTGTTGTTTGGTATCCCTCCTTTTTCTAAGTTAGCCGAAAGATACTAAGATGATTGCTTGAGCGTGTTTGATATTGTACCTTGACTAATTTCAAATGAAATTTTTCATCAAGTTGTTACTGCAAATCTTTTTGAGTATATGTGGGGTGATCTCATTTATTATACTCACATAATGATTTATGTACTTGATTTGTCATGGTTGATTCATGGACACCTTTTATATAAGAAGCCATTGTCGGGTATGATTTTTACAATTTTTTATGTTGTCTATATAGCGGTTCCTTTCATCATCATAAGTTGAATGCATTTAGTTTTAGTACAATGAACTCATAGATGCAAGTGACTTGAACTGGCATTGGCATTATACGATGTTATTTGATTAGTCAATACAATGGATATTATTTTTATTTAATTATTAAAAACAATGAATATCATTTAATTATTTTCATAAGTATATATGTACGAAGAATTTTATTTTTTATATTATTTCAAGGAATATGATACATACATTAGTGAGACACAATAATTTTTTTATGTAATTAATAAATTTATGTTCGTTGAATCAAAAAAACACTCTTTAAGTTATTAAATTATTAATATATCGATTAATTAATAAAATTTCATGGCCCCAATATCTTTATAATATATAAAAGTTGGGTAGTTCCTAAAATCAATTTCCCATCCATTTTCTATTTCTATAAATAGTAAGTTCCTATAAAATTAAACAGTGTGAATACAAAGTGGATGGATATATTATGGTAAATACTAAATAATGATTGATATTTTTTTAATGAATTTTAATTTTATTATTATTAACACTAATATTGAATTTGTTCAATTAATATTTTTAGTATTAAGTATTAAAATTATCATTTAATTATCTTTTATTTATTTATTTGTTGTTCTTAATAATATAAATTCTATGTGTAGCTATTAATATAAAAATTGTATTTTAATTATTAATGGTCAAATCATTTGTTATCCTTAATATTAAAAATTATATTTTCTGAAATATATGTGGTTGAAAAAATGTGCTACTTATTAATAATTTATAGAAAAAATTATTGAAATAAGACTAATATTGAATAATTAATACTTTGATTTTTTTTAGTTAATAATATCAATATAGATATAATGATTAATATTTTTTAATCATTCTCAATTTTAATAAATTTTTAAAAATTATAGGGTATAAGATTTTTCGTATAATTTCGTTATCTCCAACTTTACTCCGTTGTCGTATCATGATAATTGCGAGATTTTCAAATTAATATTTTGACTATTTTACTTTGATTTTTTGAGAATTGTTTTTGTGAAAAGTGATTTTTTAGAATCCATAGTTAAAAAGTAGTATAAAAAATTGTAAAAAAATAAGTTTTTGAAGAATGTGTAATTGAAAATGAATGTTCAGAAAAATTGATTCTTGAAAAATTAATTCAATATGGGTAAGTGATAAAGTATTACACCTTGTGGGTTAAAAAATCGCTCTGTTTTTATGAATCGAGATATATAAATGATTTCTTAGTATATAAAGTTAAATGTATTTGTCATATACATTCGTTAAAATTTAATCAAAAATAACATTTCATGGTGCTTAATTTACTACATTCATTCAAATATATGACCACATGTATTTAATTTGTAATGTTAAAGTAAAAATGAAATAAAATATTTGTTTAATTAATTTAAATATCAAATATTGTAATAAGATAGTTAGTACCAATTCTAATAGTACTATTCGAATAGTGATAAATTATTTGTGATAATCTAAAATTTTTTTTGAAAAATTAATTGCATTAATAATCATTAAAATTGAATAGTTATGCAAATGGTCATTGAAGTCTTTTTTTTTTTTTTTTTTTTTTTAATAAAAGTAGTAAGTTATTTAAGTTCCTAACTATTATAATTGTGGTAACTTAGTAAAAAATAAAAAAGGCTCGTATTGTCTCCGTTTGGTAACACTGTTTGGTTTATAAACTGGTTTATTTATGATTTTGAGGTAAAAAGTAGTGGTTGAAAATTGGAGAGAGAAAAATGTGTGGTTAAAAAATGATTTAGAAAATTGTGTAGTTTATAAATTGGTTTATAAACCAAAAAAAGGACAGTTACCAAACGGTCATTTTTTAAAAATCATTTTCAACTAACATTTTATTAATAAAATAATCTACATATAAATTTAAAAAAATCATTCATTTTAAGAGCTCATTGTACCAAAATTTACTGTTACGAACTACGTTATTTGAAATAATGAGTCTCAAACAGGTGCTTAGATATACATTCTTCACAAAATCATTATTATTAAACTCATTTGGTAGATAATGAGGGTTCAAACAAGGACTAAATATGTTCACAGGAGAAAAATGTAATATATAAAGGGAGAGCACTTCCTAAAAAAGGTATTGGCCCATTTTTCAGTCTAAAATACATTTCCTAAAACGGTAATTAGTAGTATTAATTCACTATTTATTATTCATTTTGGACAAAATTCATATTTCAAATTATCCAATTGAATACAGATTTTTAAATAGCTGCATTTTCAGGTCCCGAAATTTCTTGGTTCATCTTTCCCTTTTGAAAATCAATTACAATTTTTTTTTTAAATTCGTAAAGGAAAAAAAAATTGAAAAAAAAATTAAAACTTTGTCAATATCACATAAATATTTCTATTTAAAAATAGAAAATGAAAGAGGGTGAAATAAGAACGTTCATCAATTTATTTTTATTTTTCTTTTCTTTTTCGTTTTAATAAAATTCTGATCGTATATAACTGATATATCTATTTTTCTACTTATTATTATTACAAATTCTATTTAAATGTAATTTTTGTTTTTCATTTTAAGTTTTAAATCAATTCAAATTAGAATATTTAAAGAAATTCCTGGAACGATAAGAGCTCGTTTGGTCCATGAGAAACTTTTGATTTTTGTGATTTTTTTGTATTTGTTGATGGATGTGTGGTTTGGATTGAAAAGTAAAAAATTGTGGACTTGACCAAAGATGGATAGTTGAGATTGAATTTGAAAAGTTTTGGTAAAAACTTTTGATGCACCAAACAAGCTCTAAACATACGAACCGTAAAAAATTAAAAAAAAATAAGAAATTAAGGTATGTGTAATGTACCTTTGTAATTAATTGTTTTCGTTCCTTTCTCATTTTTAATTAAATATTCATTCATATGTTAAAATATAAATTTGATATATATAAGTAATAAATGATTTTGCATCGCACGAGTATAACACTAGTTATTAGTTTATAGATGTTTAATATATATATTAGCGAAAATGGTTGTATCAATGTGTAGCAAACATGTAAATAATTGTTCTTTTGTGTTGGGAAGGTAAAAAGATTTCAGAATGTAGTTTTGATAATTGAGAGCATTCGTATTTGACATGTTAAAGTTAACTAGTCACCTAAGCAAAAAATTAGATGTTGAATGACACATCTACATGTTAAAGTTAATTATTAATAATTACTACATTGGATGTTTTAACTTTTTGCTAAGTTCAAAAATAATTAATTATTTATTTTAAAAATATAAAAAGCCAAAAACTTATATATCAATATGGTACTCATATTGAAGATTTTATTAAATTCTATAATATAAAATCAACAAAAAATTATTTTTTTTATCTACGCTAAAGAAAATTAAGAAAGAAAAAAAAAATAAATGAAGTACTGGGTAGGTGGGTGTTAGGGGTGGGTTGGAGAGCTTTAAATATAAAAATGTCATATCACATATTAAAGTACTCTTTAGATTTAACAAGAAAGTTAAAATGTAATTAAAAAGATTCTCTTAATATGTGCTTTAAAATATTCAATATAGGCATTATTTCAACATATTGTTAATTTATTCTACTAATATATACTTTAACATGTTTAATGCGATTGTTCTTAGCTCATATATATAGCGTTGGGAAGGTAAAAGGACTTCATAATGTAGTTTTGACACTTGGGCAAAATGAAAATGCAAAAGGCAATGTATATATTCGGCTTCCCTTTTGCAATTGATCGAACACCGTCAAGTTTCAGCAGATTTTCGGCTTCCCTTTCTCTAACATGTGAAAGCAAGTTAGTTTGGAAATGGTTGAACTACATAGAGTGAAAGGAAAATAATCTCAAAATTTCGTGTTTAGAGTATTTTTAGCATGAAACAGTAACCTTTCAATTTTTTATTTTATTTTATAATTTTTGGACAGCAAAAATGAAAGGATGTTGATCGTCTTGGGAATTAATGAAAACAGTAATGTAAAGAGACGTTCTCAATGACTACTCGAAGTTGTTTCAAAACAAGAGGTTGGCTAAGCGTTCATATATTTGTCCATGACTCTTGTTGCCATACCTTATCGATAATGAGACCCATCATGTCTATGACTCTTCTCCTTGTTGCCATACCTTATCATTAGATAATAAATGAGACTCTTCATAGTCATCGGTTTATGTGACAACTCATCATTCCATTCAATTCATAGCTCTTTCAAAGCATAAAAAATCATGACAAATTGATTGGCTTATTATTTAGGCCTTGTTTGAGCCCCATTATTTCTCTTTTTTTTTTACAAATTTTTTCTACAGTAATCAATCTCAACCATTCAATAAAGTCAAGCCCACAATTTTTTACTTTTCAAACCACTTTTTAACCATTAGATTTTCAAAAACCAAATTTTAACTTGAAATAATGGGGCTCAAACAAGGGCTTAATGGTTAAGTGAGGCTTAAGTCTTAAATGCTTTGGATTTCCCATCTTTTAAAATTTAAATTAAAAATTCTTATTAATTGACACGCTTTGAAAATGAAGTTTACACTTAATCTGCATGGATAATCTAATTAGATCTTTAATATGCGAAAACCTAAATTAATTATTTGATTTGTTATAAATAAAAGTAAACAAATGAAATTAGTCCTAAAAAAAAAAGAACATTTATAGATTAAAACCAATCATAAACTCTGACTTGAAGGTAACCCTTCTTGGACGAAAAAAATGTAATGTATGGTTATTTTTATATATTTTTTATATTTTCACTAAATCCTTTTTGTTCGTGGTGGCATAGTGAAAGAAAAATGCCTCGATATCTGTTTTCACCTTTTCAAATTATGATTTGAGCTATAAATTAGGAGGCATAAGTGTCATCTCAAATAAAATCATAAATCAAGTAAGATATCATATTAGTAGAAGAAAATTATGAATATTTCCTTTTACATAAATCTGAATACTTAGTAACCAATTCAAATTTATTGAGAAAAAGAGTGAAGCAACTTATAATTAGTAGAAGAAAATTATGAATATTTCCTTTTACATATAGTTAGAAGCAAAAAAGAATGAACTGTGAAGTAGTTTATAAATCAGAAATGATCTGTTTACTTATTCTAATGTGTTTTGAATAGGAAGATCAGCCTCTGATTTTTCTTGTTCTTTCCTGTACTTATGTTTTATCATATAAAGCAGTAAAAGCAGAAAAAATATGCATATTCTTTTAAAGTCCACGACGAAAGGTTTACTAAATAAATCATAACGCGCTAAATGATAATATCAAGATAATTGAACCAAATGAAAAGATGCAGAATGGAAAAGAGAGGAGGATCAACAATCAATGGCATCTAAACTAGTACTTAACTGTTAAACCAGTTTATATTAGCAAATCATTTCATTCATGTAACAAGGCAGAGTTCAAGCATCAACTTTCAAGCATATCATTTCCTCAACTTGACATCACTGTATTATTGAAGATAAAGCTAGAAAAATGTTAAACAACATTCATACTTCAGCAACAAGAAGTTTTCTATCAATCTTCAATCAGGATATTATATAGATATCATTTATTGTCATACAAATCAACCATCACACTTAGAATATATTTCGACTCTTATGATGTGTAGAATTGCTTTCACTTTAGCTGAAAGTAGAAAGGGCAACGCGGTTGTTCTACAGTAAAAGAATTCACAGTAGAGAATATTTCCACTCTTATTGAGTCCAAATTAACAATGAAATAAAAAATGAAGAGAAAATGCAATAAATTGTCTTATCGCTTGATTCACTGAGGGGTGTTTCAGAGAATCAGAGGACGGTCGATTGCTTCTTCTTTTCCCCTAATAATGTTCATCAACATACAGTTTACATTACCAAAGCAAATAAGTCATGAAAGGAGAAGACAATTCATTTGTTAATTATAATCAATCTTCCTCAGAAAAGAGCAAGATATAGGTACTGTACTGGGCCAAGATTATTTAAAAAAGGTCTCATTTTTGAATTTCTCTGCTAATATAGGTGCTAGCCTAATATTTAGAGAATAGAGTCATTGTCTCATCTTTTGAACTAATTCTACATTGGACTATGCTATAATCACCTCCCGAGGTGACCGCCCTCTCACATGGAGGGGGTGGGCTCCACTTGTTGGAAGTGGGCTCCACCCCCTCCATGTGAGGAGGGGGTCAACTCGGGGGTAAGTCTCGAAGTGCTTTTAGCATTATTCTTCTACATTTGCAAAATGCTCCATATATAGTTCAGTTTCACCAACTAGGTAGAAAAAGTCAGGAGAATAGGAGTAGAGCAAAACCAGCATGGAAGAATAGTTATTTTAGCTCTCCTTTATAATCTATTTATGAATTGAACATAGGGGTTCGTGTAGTCAACCCCAAAATTAGTGAAAATATTATTACAATCGCTTGCTGATTATATATATATATATATATATATATATATATATATATATAGAGAGAGAGAGAGAGAGAGAGAGAGAGAGAGAGAGAGAGAGAGAGAGAGAGAGAGAGAGAGAGAGAGAGAGAGAGAGAGAGAGAGAGAGAGAGAGAGAGAGAGAGAGAGAGAGAGAGAGAGAGAGAGAGAGAGAGAGAGAGAGAGAGAGGTCAACTTCAAAGTGGATTTCACACATTACAACGAAAAGGGAAATCATTAGAAGTTCAAAAGCATTCTACATTCATAGATGTTCCTCACTGCAGTATTATAAACATACGGCATAACGTAATAGATAGTTAAAACATTTTCTTCAAACTAAGTCGTCATTACATATCTTAGAAAGAGGGTGGCCATGAAATTAGTATTAAGAAGTGGCTATGGGAGCGCACCGTACTCCGTGTGCCCAGGAGGAGGAGCAGACCACGGGATATATGGCATCAGAGGAGTGCCATGCTGGATAGGTCCTGCTCTTACAGAAGCCTTTGAACTTGGAACTGGGTCAATCGGACTGTAATCTTCAATAGTTGCACTGCCCCCATCGTCTTCATCAGAGCGTGGAGTATTGCTATTTTCCTGCAGATGCCAGATTGTATGCCTTTAATGAAAAACTAAAATCTGATTTGCAAGTGAGTGTTAACACTGAAGATAGAACAGAACCTTATTAGTTAATACGTTTACATTATCAAAAATACTTTGCATCTCTTAATTAAAGAGGAAAAAAAAAAAAAAAGGAGGCTATTATGATCTTACATCAAATTGTAACTAGATTTGCTACACCGTAATATGGAGTTAAGCAGTTAAGCCATTCAGTTGAAACCACGTTTACCTTAAGTTTCCTGCTTTTCACGGTCATTGTCTCAACATTCCCACAACGTATGGAAAACATGCCTGCAATCATCAATTTAAAGGTTACTAATGTAGTGTCTGCTGGAAATCCTATTTAACAAAGGTTTAAACCGTTAGATGAGACAAATTCTTTATTTAAGTTCTGTCCACAACTCCCCCCACACGTGCAGCCTGCAAGACAATTATTTTTTTTTAATTTTTTTCCTCCCTAAGGCCGAATGCTACAGAATTTTCCATAAGTGGATGTGTGGTAGTTAGACTTCAACCCAGCACCTTTATGAGCTCCAATAAAATGTTAAATCACCTAATATAAAAACTTAGGCTATTGCAGTCTGCAGAGTTTGTCTTCAACAATTACACAAAAGATGTAACACGGGAAGAATCCCAAAGGGTTGGTTCAATAGTTAGGGTCCAACCATCAACTTCAATTTCCTGACATAAATTCCTCAGCCAGTCAGCAACCTCTAGTTAAGTTAGCCATTATTCAAGAAAGAAAAAATGGACGCAGGGCTAGGAAATTTATACCATCCACATAATACTGGTGAGTAAAGGTAACATTTAACCTTCAAGTAACAAGGAAAAGAAAAGTGGACATTGAAAAGGGAATCATCTGATGACTCATAGTCCAACTACATAACAAGCAAGAGTAAATTTGTGAATCAGTGAGAAATCAAACACTGAATATACTTGTGGAAGAAGTGATGAAAAGATACTAGATGACGTGTACTACTTTGTGAGTTTCAAAGAGAGGAGCTGGGTGAAAAAAAAAAAAAAAAAACTAACAACTAAAGAAAAGATTTTGTACTAGTTTTACAAGATCTAACTATTACGAGACTCATACGGCAATATGTCTACAATCTTGCTACAATCACAATCTCACTCACAATGTGTGTGACAATTCACTCACATTGGTGTGAATTGTCACCCACATTGTGAGTGAGATTGTGAACACTAGAATAATTCATATGTCTATATCATTAAATATCAATTAATCTAAGTGCACAATTCAAATTTTGAGGGTTCCACTCCAATGTGAATGAATTGTCACCCACATTGTGAGTGAGATAGTGGAATTGTAAAATTAGAATAATTCATATGTCTATATCATTAAATATCAATTAATCTAAGTTCACAATTCATTTGTAGATGACAATTTGATGATGTGGAAGTGTTATTGTTGTTGATTTAAAAGATGATGTGATGTGTGAAAAAAGAGGATTGTTCCACTATAGCAAATTTCCATTAAATATTCCTCTTAAAATGATTCAACATTTCATGCATAAAATTCAGGTCATTTACCTGTCAAGAATCACATCCTTAATATCACTGCCATTTCAACAATTAGCTAAATGCATAAAATAGATAACTAAAAATTGTCTTCCATAGAAAGAGATTCAGGAAAAAAGATAATAAGAATTAAGAAGTAAAAGTTTACCAGGATTTAATGAGGCGTTTTCTTCTTGGCTGGAACAACCAAGATACAAGAAAGCTGATGTTCCAATAATCAAGAACAAAACCAAGAGCCTCAAATACTTCATAATCTCAGCAAACAGTGTTCTACCCACAAACTATTTTTTTTCCCTTGAAAATCCTCTCTTTTTTTGTAATTTTTGAAAATATTAACAAACCACAAAAAAATTCTTCAAATAGAGCAGGCTTTGGTCACCCACATTAGATTTTGAACACCAAAAGTCGACCAGAAAATCAGGGAAGATATGGAGAAAGCTGGGAAGCCCATAACATATACATATCATAGAATAAGTGAATAATAAGATAATCTTAACTATTTTTTATACATAAAAAATTATATTATGAGGTAGTGAGAGTCAGCAAGAAGGTCTATATCGCTGACGCTGAGGCCTGTGAAGTTGGGGACTTGGGGTTAGTGTGGTAGTAAATGTGGTGAGATAAGTTATTGTAGTACCCTTCTTTTTTTTCTTTCAGAAAACAGCACTGGGGAATGAGTGAAGCGAATTGAATGCTTACAGTGTGGTGAAATTTGAGCCCTGCATGGTTCAAGATTGCCATTTGTACACGAAAAAGCTCTCATCCCTGTGCTACAACTAACTTGGGGTTTAACCCGAACGATGGTTACACCCGTACGACTATTTGTTAATCACGTATATTAAGAAAATCAGATTTTAAATTCGCAAAAATTATGTTAACATATAAAATGAATATTTAATTAAAAATGAGGAAGAAAGATAATTAATTACAAAAAATTGTACAATTACACATACCTTAATTTATTTTACGATTTGTATATTTACTATTCTAGAAAATTTCTTTAAATATTGTAATTTAAATAAATTAAATATATCTGTGATATACGCTTAGAATTTTTTTAAAACGAAAAGAAAAAAATGAACGTTTCTATTTCATCCTCTTTCATTTTCTATTTTTTTTAAAAATATTTATGTGATATTGATAAACTTTTTTTTATTTTTACGATTTTTAAAAATTGTAATTGATTTTCAAGATGGGAAGGCGGACAAAAAAGCTTCGAGAGCTAGAAAACATTGTTATTTAAAAATTTGCATCCTATTGAATTATTTTAAATCTGAATTTTGTCCGAACTGAATATTAAATAGTTAATTTATACTATTAATTATCATTTTAAGAAATATGTTTTAGACGGAAAAATTAGTCAATATCTGTTTTTCGAAAGTATTCTCCATTTATGAACTACGTTTTTCTCTTGTAAACATATTAAGTCCTTGTTTGACTGTTTGAACCCTTATTATCTATAAAACGAGTTTTATAATAGTGATTTTTTTGTAGAATGTGTACTTAAGCCCTTATTTGATACTCATTATTTCAAAGGGTTAATTTCACAAAATATCACTTAAGTTTCAACGAAATTTCAAATATACCACTGAAGTTCAACCGTTACACAATCTACCACTCAAGTTCAAATTGATTACTCAAAATGCCATTTTGTTGATTTTCTTATCCAAAAATAGGCACAAAGAGTCCCTAATGTTTGGAAAATTTGCTAAAATGGTTCTTAATATTTTATTTTGATACAAAAGTCCGTAATTTTTTTCTAAATTAACAAAAGTTGTCCTTTTTTATTTAAATGTCAAATATATTCTTATTTTCTAATATAAAATTTACAATTGTGTTATAACATTTGCAAAAGTACAATTGAGTAGGTTCATAATTTTTTAATATATATTCAATTAACTAAAATTAGTATATTAGATTTTTTCACTAGGATTTTATTGATCAAATGGTTAATATGCATATAAATTTGTTAGGACAATCTAAAAATTATTATGAAATAAATTAAATTAAAATTTGTTTGGAATATATTTTTGAGGAAATTAATTCTTGAGAACGAAAAAATCATTATCGTACTTGAATAAATCTCTTGAAAATGAAATAAAAAACAGATAATTTTTTTTAATATAACGTGCGGTTGAGAATTAGGAAAATGTTAAAGGTCCATTTAAAGTGTGCGTTCGAAAATGAATTTGGGGGAAGTGAAGAAAAAAAACTATTACAAACAAATCTTAATTTAATTTAGTTCATAATAATTCATAGATTATACAAAAAACTATTTATAAATTATTATGAAATAAATTAAATTAATATTTGATTGTAATAGCAGTTTTGAAAATCATTTCCCCTAAATTCATTTTCGAAAAAAAATAAATTGTTTTCTTAATTTTCAAACACGCATTATATTAAAAAAAAATATTTTTCACTTGATTTTTGAAGAGATTTATTCAAACAAAAAAAATGATTTTTTTCTTTACAAAAATCAATTTCTTTAAAAAAAATATATACCAAACAAATATTAATTTAATTTATTTCATAATAATATTTAGATTATACAATAAAAAAAATGACCACTTTCGTTAATTTAGATTAAAAAAAAAAGTAAGGACTTTTATATCAAAATAAAATATTAAGAACCATTTTAGAAAATTTTCCAAACATTAGGGACTCTTTATGCCTATTTTTGGATAAAAAAAATCAAGAAAATGACATTTTGAGTAATCAATTTGAACTTGAGTGGTAGATTGTGTAACGATTGAACTTCAGTGGAATATTTGAAATTTCGTTGAAACTTAAGTGGTATTTTGTAAAATTAACCATTATTTCAAATAATATAGTTTGTAAGACCATCTCCAACCTGGACATTAAAGCAGCAAAATGCTTGATTATGCAGTCCTCCTCTTCTCCAAATGGGATGTTATCTGGGACGAAAAGCTTCAAAATTTGCAGTTGGTGAAAAGTGCAGCGCCATATATGACGTTGCACTGTTGAAGACGACAAAACATTTGACCTAATTTTTTTCCCAGACATGCCCCTATTTTGAGCAGACGTGGTGAAAGATCAATTCTTTTGTTTTATGTTTGGGTTTAGGTTATTTTTAAGCATTTTTGTTTGGGTTGATGTTGTTTGGGAATGATTTTTTTATTTTTATTTTTGTTTTGGTTCAAATCAATTAAAAAATTGCATTCGATGAATATGTTATCGATACATGCAAAAACTCAGATACATGATTAATATGTATTGATACATGCAGAAACCAGATTAGGTTTACACGTTGTTGAGTTGTGATTTGCTAGGATTAACAAACTCTACCACATGTCATACATGAAAAGGGCGTCGCCATGCAGATCAACACCACCTGCTTATAGCCCCTCTTACTCCCTCAAGATAGTTTAGAGTAATGATTGCTTAGAAATATTATTTTTAATCAATGATAATCTGATTTTTGGATTGAAATTCGTGTATAAATAGAAGATCACTCATGAACCTAGCATACATTTCATATCACTCATAAACTTAAGTATAAACACGGCACAAACTAAGATCAAAACTCCACCCTTCAAGTTTCAAAGGTAAATTGTAAGAGATGATATTTAGCTTGAAATGATTCATGTTAAGATCATGTCAAGGTTATAACATGTTCTATGATGTTTCTGCAATGATCTCAAGGTATTAAACCAAAGGAAATTATGAGATTTTAAAGAAATCAGAGATCAGCCGCAGAAACAGATCATCATGTATCGATACACAAAAATAAGTATCTTAACATGTATCGATATACATTAACTATTTTTCCAGAAAAACAGAAGTTTGATTCTTGATCTTTTTGTCATTTTCAAGTTTTAATCAAGGTAAATTACACTGCAACATTGTAAATGGTCTTAAATGTTACTTCGTGCAAAATTGCTTGATATTTTAACTTGTTCTTGTCTTATTAAAAGTATTTTCCTTACATTATTATATTCATTATATTACCCCACTTAACACTACGCCTCACGGCGCTTTACTTGATACACTTGAATTACGAGAAGTATTTTCTTGCTTGAATAAGTGTAAAATAACACGCTTGTATCAGGATTTCAATTCCTGCTTGAATTCTTGTGCGCACGGGATAACATTTGATTTGTAATACGGGCCATCATGAAATTCATATTTTTAAAAGAAAAATATGCTACTTGTTGAATACTTTCGTATTCATACTTTCCATGTTTTAAAAATTTGCAGTTGCTCGATCGTGCTACCTTTAAGGCTGTCTCACTCTGGTGGAAAACATCGAAAGATGGGTTAACTTACATGCATATTACAGAAACAAAGATATGGAGTTACCCTCCAGAATACCCCAACCTTATCTTGATATGAATTAGAGATGGCAATGGGGCGGGGCGGGGCGTGACCTACGCCCAGCCGCGTCTTGAGTTTTTTGCCCTGGATCCACCTCGCGAGCCCACTTAAATGCAGGTCGAGGCATTGTGGGGCGACAAATTGCCCCATTTATTGAACCATTTATATAAGCGGAGCGAGATGGGTCGATTTTCATAAACTAAATTATTTCTTACTACATCAAAACAAAATCACGAGCTTTGTGCACGCGCACACAAAAACTGTCTTCATTTTGGTATGCAACTGAACAAATTGAAAATGCTCACTCTCAACAAAGTGGCTTCACGCATACACACATAAAAACTGTCCCCATTTGGGAATGAATTTGGACAAATTGAAATGGCTCACTCTCAACAAAGTGACATCCAAATTTCAAAACATATGAACACGTATGAAGATGAAAGAAGAGTTACTCGCTTAAGATTTTTAAATTCTATCCCAATAAAACACATAAGATCAAATGTAAAAGTTTTTACTTTATATTTTTTACTCTTCCTTAATATCTCATTCATTTTAAATTATATCATTTAATTTAAGTTCAATAATACTATCTATATATAAACTACTTTTGTAATAATTATTATATTATTTTGAAGTCGATAAATATATAATATATGTGTCAAATTGAAAATCTCAACGAGAAATTTAATACAATATAATAAGTAAGAACAAATTATAAACACTTTGTCCATAAAATCATCCCAAATATAAAATGTAAAAATTTATTTTATATTTTTTACTTTTCCTTAATATATCATTCATTTTAAATTATATTATTTAAGTTATATAATACTCAGTATTTAAGAAACCTGAAATCAGTTAGACTCGAAAAAGACAATAGGTCAAGAGTCAGAAGGTCAGCAGGGTAAAACAATTTTAATTAAAAAATTAATAATTATTTCAAAGATCATCTTAAAAAAATTATTTTACAAATAAAAAGACATTTACTCATTTGGAGATAAAATTAAATATACAAAAATATGACGACAATATTCTTTAATTTAAAAATTACTAATTCAAAAAATATATAAATTTATAGTTGTTAATTTTATTTATTATGTTCTATTTTATTTCAAGATATTTTAACATATAAAAATAAGATAAAAATAACTTATTTAGAAGAGGAAAGTTCAACAAACAAATAAATAATAAATAAAAATTATTTTTTAAAAGAGAAAAACAAATTTTAAAAGAAAATAAAAATTCTATTAATAAGGATTTTCAAATTTTGATTAGTTTTGTGCATGTTGCATTTCCTATTTTAATTAGTTTTGTCTTTTTTAAGGTTTTGAATTCAGTAATATTTTGTATTAAAATGTTACTGTACTTTTTTTTTATTTGATATGATGCATAATTAACATATTTTCATAAATTATGATCGAAATTATCATCACAAATATATTCCGGTGCGATGCACTAGTGAAAATACTAGTTCTATATAAATTCAAATTTTGAAGACAGTTGATATTCAGTCAAAATTGGATAGAATCTCAGTTAATTATACGTATTTAAAATAAAGATTTTAAAGCATCTCCAATAGACTCTCTACACTTGAAATACTCTATATTTTGGAGAGTCAACCCTTAAAATTTCACTTCAATGGATTCTCTACTTTAATAACTTAATTTAGAGAGGGGGACTTGATTCTCCAAATTTGGAGAACCAAACTCATTCTCTATTATTAAAAATATTCAAAAAGTTTCGAGACCGTTCTCTTTGTATTTCGATTTTGAATTTTGAGTTTTGGATTTTGTTTTGAATTTTGGATTTTGGTTGTTTGTTTTAGGATTGTTGAAAACATGTTCTCTTTGTGATTTTGGAAAACTGTTTTCAAAAATAGAAAACAGAAAAATGCGTTTGCTTTGTAATTTTCTTATATATTTATTTTGGGATATTTTATATGTAAAAAATGGTTGATTTGTTGAATTACATTAATTTTAATGTTAATAAATCAGTTAGTTCTCTATGTCAATAAATTCATCATTAATATTGTTTTAGCTAAACAAAAATCTAACCCATACCAACAAAATCTTAACATGGATCTATATATAATGACAAAATAATATAAGAACTTAAAGCGAAGGAAGTGTCTCACATTTACCAAAAAAAAAAAAAAATAAAAAAATCTTAATATGGATTTATATATAATGGCAAAATAATATAAGAATCTCAAGTGAAGGAAGTGTCTCACATTTACAAAAAAAATATTAAAAAAAAAATCTTAACATGTATCTATATATAATGGCAAAATAATATAAGAATTTCAAGTGAAGGAAGTGTCTCACATTTAAAAAAAAAAAAAAAAAAAAATCTTAACATGGCTCTATATATAATGACAAAATAATATAAAAACTTCAAGTGAAGGAAGTGTCTCACATTTACAAAAATAAATAAATAAAAAATTTACAAAAATAAAATAAAATATTAACACGGATCTATATATAATGGCAAAATAACATAAGAATTTCAAGCGAAGGTAGTGTCTAACATTAAAAAAAAAAAAAGTCCAAAACGCGCGTTTTGACATTTTGAACTTTTTAACACAAAATATCCAAAACGCAATAAACTCATTTTGAGTTTCCTTTATAATTTTTTTTTTGTATTTTGGAAAACGCATTTCTGAAAATGGGCAAAGTGAACGCGTTTTCGATATTTCCAAAAATAAAAAACTCAAAACGGGCTGAAAACAGTAAAGAGAACGGGGCCTTCATTTTTCAATGTTTCTACATTTTCTTTCTTTATTAGATATTTAATATCGTTGGTCATTCACTTTTAAAAAAATAAATATTAATTAAAAATAAAGAAAGATAATAAATATTTTTATGAAAAAAGAAAATAAAGAGTAAAAAATGAAGAGTTTGTTGGAGCTGATAAAAAATTTTACTTTTTAAATTTAAAGATACTCTTTATTATGTAGAATATGCTCCTTAAATATAAGAGCATCTCCAATGAGATATTACCCATTTACAATGTCTAGTTATTTTTTTGACAAATGACAAAGAATGCTTATGTAGCATAATTAATGTTAGACATCGTCTTAGACACTGTCTAATACAATGTCTAACTGTAGACATTGTTATACCATTAATTTACCGATTGTTCGGCGGTGGTTGTAGGGGGAAAAGACCAGATTTTTCATTGTTCATCACGTATCTCAAGGGGATTTAAGGATTAAAAATTGGAGAGAGAAAATATACGTGATTAAAAGGTTATATTGAAAATTGTAGTATTTATAAACAAAAAAAAAACCAAAGAAAAAACCTTAGATTCGAACGGAGGCTTAATAATTACTATCCAATCAATGCATTTCTCTCTCTTTCATTTACTAGAAAACAAATAATAATTTGCCACATTTGCATGTTAAACATTGTTGCATTGGATAAGTTTTTTGAAATAATGTCAATGTCTTTGTAACATGTACAAAGTAGATATTGTTCAAATGGAGTCTGGAGATGCTCTTAAGAGTCAATTGGAGATATTCTTATGCTATAAATATAGATAACATTAGATTTTACCAAACGGATCTAGGCTCCTTTTAGTAACCAATTTACTTCCAAATTATAATAGGCATAATTTCTCAAATAATTTTTTAATTATACACATTTTCTTTTTCTAATTTTTAACCACATATATTATCTAGAAAATTTAAATAATACACATTATAAATCAAATTCTATTTATTTCAACCGTCAAACGGAGCCCTAAATATAAAAATTGGAAGGGAGGTTTCTAAATAAGGTTGTGTTTGATAATACATGTTTTTCATGAAAAAAAAATTTCAAAGTTTTTCAACTTTCATGAAAAATAAAAGTCACTAACTCACTAGATTCATTTTTTCATGAAAATATGATAAAATATGCTTTAAAGTGTTATCCATAGAATTTAATTACTGATCGTAGGGAGGTCTTTCTCCTTTACAAAGCAAAAAAAAGATGTGGATGTCTGTCTGCAAAAAACACCTCCTCACCAAATTCTCCAAAAATTCACAATCAAATCTTCTAAAAAATTCATCCACCCATGAAGTTGAAGCCATCTCGTACGATCGAATTCCACCGCGATAAAGCGGTATACTAATTATAGAGAAAATGTATTGCATCAAACAATTAAGATAAAAAATATTTTTTTGAACGTTACATAACATGGAAAATGGTGTAATGAAACTCAAACTAAACCGGTGGAAGATCCACACAAACAAGAGGTACAGATCGTCACTCACTGCTGGCTGCTGCTTCCTAAAAAGACTTCGGGACGTCTTTCTCCCCCACGAAGCAAAGTCTGTCCACCAAATAATGCTTCCCTCCTCCAAATTTTCCCAAATCACCATAAATTCTACAAAATAAACCAAAAATCTCCCCCTTTATCTACACGAATCTCCGCTCAAACTTTCCGTAATCTCTTTTCACAAAGTCTATTCAACGTATTATCTCCAATTTTTCTATTCTATCGAAACTGCCATCAAAGCTCGAGATTACGCTGGTAAACATGGCTCTAATCAGTTTCTACACACAGATTAAGCGAGAGTTATGATTAGTGTGGAATTTCTTTAACGAACCACCCTTGGAGATCGACCTAGAAAAAAGGGCCTGAGGAACAAATTCACTGTCGAAATTTCCTTGAAATGACGGTATGCTTTATTATTTACTGTCAATTTCAGTCTTTAAGCACTGGATTTTTGGATGGAGATTTGGCTTTCATAATTTGGTACATGGGAAGCAAAAAAAGATAAATAATTTTGATTGGCTTTAATAACTTGAACTGTTTTCTTTCTCCTTTTTTCGCACTACTCGAATGGCATCTAATTTAATTTCAATTTGTTCATTGGTTTTCTACTATCAATTTGAGTCCTGCTTCAATCTTTGATGAATTCGCGCCTTTGGGTCTTCTTCACTGTAACTCTTGGGATAAAAGATTCTTTTGCTCAATATTAGAGATTTCATCGAATCTCTTGAAGCCCAGTTACCTTCCCTACAGGTTTCTTCTAAATTTTAGTTTTAATTCCTTTGTTTTTTACAAGATTTCAGCTTTTCTGCTCTAATTAGAGGTGAAGGTTTTGAAATTACTGGATTTGGCGATTTCTGCCTTTGGTCATATTTTAGCGTTTCTTCAATATGTTTTGGAATTGAATGAGATTAGATTAATAACCAAAGTGGGATTATTTTACACAAGTCTTTAACCCTTAACCAAGGTTGGAAAACAATAAAAAAGTTATTCGAATTAAATTCTCAATTATTTGTGGAATTTTACAATCCAAATTTCATTATAGCATGTTTGGTAGGGAAAACTGGATAGCATGGATGGTATTAAGGAAGCAAAAGTCATATCTCTGTACTAAACATCCACTAGGAGTTTGTTATGGTCGGTTGCTTATGGAGAATCAATTCTGATACTGACTTGAGTTTCACTCTCAGTGCCTTTATGATAAAGAAAAAGAGAAGCCATTAATGTTTAGAGAAAATGACTATTTAGTTATTATGTTTTGGAGGCTGTTACTTTTGCATATTTGGCATTTGCAATTTATGCAATGTATGGTTCATGTCCTCATTGTTCAATCCAAATTAGTTGTTGCATTTAACACTATGTTTAGTATATTATTCCATGCACCAAACTCCATTTTGCAAAGACATCTTTGAAGTGGGATTTTGGTAAATTTTGTTGTCACGGATCAAATTGTTTACTACATAGGCATTTTCGCCTTCAATTTCTTATCTTTCTATTCAAAGAGGTTAAAAAAATATGAAAATACTTGTTCTAGTATGATGTTTGTATGATTTTGATTTGTGTCATTTTCTATGAATAGGTAAAGCTGCGGGGCCAGACTTAAAAAGTTTCATTAGGCAATTTCCATTTGATTCAGAAGGTTGCTAATGCTCTTAATCTGTTTTACTGGTTCTTAGTTTCCTTTAAGATTGATTTTTATTTATTTTTTTAATCTCAAATGAAGTACAAAAGTAGATGCAATGTTGGAGACCTACTTAAAATTTATTATGTATGAGTGATTTTGATTTAAATGTGTATGAGGCATCATTAAGTTAATGACATAGGATGATTGCCTACTCTTGTATCTGAAATTGTTACCTAGATTTTCTCCAATTCAAAATTTGGAATACCTTTCTACTTTTGGAATCAAAATGGTCCAATTCATAAATACAAATGGAGCTCTGGTTTTACATTCCAACTCTACAGGCTGCTTCCTTTATTGATTAAGTAGATAAACTAAAAAATCACATCTCCCCCCTCTTTTGAGGAATGTCCTTTGGCTTTTGAATCTTTTTTTTTTTCTTTTTTCGTGCACTATTATCCATAAATATATTATTAGCGGTGGTAGTTTTAATAGTTGATAGTAACATCAATATATAACTTTTTACCTGTATATAAGATGGAGTACTAAATTCATGTTTTATTGCAATAAGAACCCAACAAAAAGGTGGTTGATTATAAGGAATTTATTATTAGGAAAATTTTCTATCATTTATGGATATTGAAGATTATAGTTTTGTTTCTTGATGGGTTTTTTCATGGAGTGTGAATTTAAGTGATATTTAAAGTTGGGTGTCCAATGATTTAGAGATGAAATTACTTCAAGTGCTTGTGATTTTATGAGTAGGGCTCTACATAGAGTTAATTGTTGAAATTTATTGTCTTTCAAGAAAGGGAACACTAAATTTGGTGGTGAGGAACAATTTGATGGCTAATGGTAAGTACTACGCCATGAATATAACTCTGGATTTAGGAAAAATGATGCATTGAGAAAGCAAAATTTGCTGGGATTAAGTTCCATGAAAGGAGAATGCTTTCAATAGTTAAAGGAAGCAAACCACTCTTATTTCCTTTACCAACTTCCCACCTTCCAAAGCAGAATAGCAAAAAATTGTAATATTGATTTACTTGAACAAATAAAGGAAGCAAACCACTCTTATTTCCTCTCAGTTGAATGGTTTATTAATTTACTTCAGCATATATCTATTTTGTCATTAGTTTCTTTCAATTGTTATATTTTTTATGTATTCTCATTTTAGATAGATCATTTTAGTTGTTGAATATCTTCTCTCTTGTGAATGTATACCCGGTAGATGATAGGACGGCGATGCTTCACATTTGTAATCATGGTGTAATTGTAACTCAACCATTATTTTACTAATCGTTATTTATATAATTATTTTGCAGTCCAACAATATTTTGTCAATTTACTTGTCATTGAATTTGAAGTTATATCCTACGGTCGGATTCCAAAGTTGGAAAGCAGTATACTAGTAACACTAGAATTTTATGGACCCGAATATTATGAAATTCCTTGAAGACGACGAGGTGAGCCGACGTATGTTTAATCTCGAAGATATGTTTGTATGTTTTTTCCAAGACTTATTTTTTATTTCGAGATTGTAAAGACTGATTTTTATTTATTTATTTATTTTTGACAATTAAATGGGTTTTCAGGATGAAACAATTCATTCTGGGGCTGATGTGGAGGCTTTCACGGCTGCATTGAACAGAGATATTGAAGGTGATACTTCTACATCACGGCTTCTGAGTTCAAATAGCGGTATTCAATTTTTATTTTACACCCGTTTATTGATTGATTATGTTTGATTGGAGATTCTGGGTTATTATTTTTTATTTTTATTTTATTTTTTTTGGGTTATGTTGGTATTATAATGAGGTTTCCTTTGGGGTGAATTGAGGTTCACAAAATAGGGTTTGACTCGAATATTGAAGACCTTTACTGATTAAGTAGAACCAAGAAGATGAAAAGAAGGGGATGTAGGCAAGGGGAAACGATATGAATATGCACTCGTGTTACATGCTTTGAATTAAAGATTTGATATGTGCATATTTATCCTATTCAAGTGATACAGTGGAATAACACAAGATGTCAAGAACATAGAAATTATTCAAAGACTTTGTAGTCAACAATTTGTTGATTCATAAAATTGAATACAATCTAATGAACCCTATTGAAATACTCCTAATTAAAACTTATTAATTCAAAAAATACTTTTGATTCATAAAATTGAATACAATCTTATGGACCTTATTGAAGTACTCCTAATTAAAATCTAATAATTCAAAAACTACACTTTCGTATAATAAGATATAAATCTTCTTTTGATGAAGAACCTTACAACCTAAACCCTTATAATCACACAATGACCTTTGAACTAATAAGAATAACAATATACTCTATTTTTTTTACTAAAAGAAGATTTTTTTTGAGTAAAAGTTGAATCCATGCGTTGGTTTCGTCATTCTTCTCAGGCCTCGAATATTTTTTGTCATATTCTCATCCAACTTTTAAAGGCAAACTAAGGTGTAAGTTAATCAAAATATTAGTATTGATTGATCTCATGTTCTATCTATCTACGTGTTCATAACTCTAGTGTAGTTTCTATTTCCTTTCTCCCATCCACTTAGTCATTGCCCTTTTTCTTCCCTATTCATTTCTGCGTGTGTTCTAATTCAGAAAACCAAAATCAAAACTCCCTGCCTTCTTTGTATTTATCATCCTTCCAATATCTTTCAACCAATCTACTCCAATATCTACTACCTGAATAGGCTAGCAACAGATGTATGGGCAGCTAATTCATGTTGTCCTATTCTACTAAAGTAAATAGGTAAACTAACAAACCTAATTGATAAGTGCTTTATTAGCACGTATTTAATTCACTTATTATCTTATTTTGTTATTGGTTTGATCCTATTGAAGTATCGTTTAATGCACTTTCACTTATTGTGCTATGTAAGGTCAAAAAGAAGAAAAGAAAAGAAATAAGACCAAAGAAATTAAAAAAAAAAAAAATCAAGAAGTGAGGTTCAAGGGCATATTCAAAGAGCTCCAAATCAATAATGGCATGTGGGAAGAAGATTAGATGCAAAAATTATGGTCAAAGAAGGTTTGGGATGAAGTTGGAAATCAAAAACCCGCAAGGATTGTGATCATGAATTTTAGTCATAGATTGAAGCTCAATTTTTTCATAGAAGACTTTCGAATTTGAGAAGAGCTATTTCACAAATAATTGTAGATATTTAAGTTTTCTTTCCAACGTAACTTGAATTACCACAATCGGACTTCGGGAGAGAATGTTATGACCAAAACATCGAGCACATGCACTTCTCGACAGAGATGCACTTACGGCGTAAATGACAAAGTTACAGCCGTAACTTCCAAATTCCGAAAATTTTCAGTAGCTCACTTACGGCCGTTATAAGGAAAGTTACGGCCGTAACTTGCTTTTCAAGAAATTTCCTTATCTAGTTCACGGTCTATCTTTGGTATATCTTGTGGGTAAAGTTAAGACACGATTTTGGGAATATTAAATGAGCAAAATCACCACAAAAGGAGGCTGGACATTGAGGAAAATTGAGAGCAAAATATAGAGCACTAATACCATGACTATTAGGTGTCCCACCATCAATTACCCAAACCGCCTCCTTAGTAGCTCCAAGCAGTGCTTACCACCTGAGCCATTTCCTGGTACAGAGTCTATAGATGACTTTGTTCCAAAGTCTCCTTCAATATTCTTGGGATCTATATTACACATTCTTCCATGTTCACTCAATTGCAGATTCCACAAGAACACATGAAGCTGCGGTGCTACTCGTGGCTTTGTAAGTTGGCTTAATAGCTTGCTAACCAAGGGTTGGAGACCCTTGATATTGTACATATCAGCCTCTTAAACTGGCTTCAATCAATGGGAACTTCACTCAAAGCATTACTTTCCCGATTGGGACATCACAGCTTAAGTTCAAACTGTATGAATGCTAGTTATTTCAAGCTTTAAAATGCTAGCAGTGCAGTAAAGGTTCATTCTGCCATAGAAAAATGGTTGAAAGCAGTGTGTTGGTCTCAGTCTTGGGTTTTCTTGTGATTAGTGAAAACTATGAATTATAAACACTGATGTTTTGGTTTCTTTCGATGATTTTCAATGTGAAATTTGAATGTTCCTCACTTTAAATGGAGGCTCTTTTACAACTAAATTCCTAATTACATTGCTGTTTTCAGTGATTATCTCAATCTATGCTAGCAAATATGGAAAGCTATTAATTGTACAAATCAATCTAAATAATATACAATCAAACCATAAATTGATTAACCATGACAAATAAATATTCAACAATCTAAACAAAATTAACATATTCATCCAAATAAAATTAACACCCAACATCTAAGCTTAAATTCTCAATAGTACAATCATCAAATTATCCAACAATAATTAAATTGACCTTGATTTTTTTAAATTTTATTCATAAAAAACAACAGGTCTTTGATGTGTTATTTCTCGATTTGCGATATTTCCATGCATCAGAAAGGAAATCGATTTTGAACGAACACAGTGTAGAAGATAAAAACAGCAACAAAAACCTAATACACCCTATATATTACTTTCACTGAGCACAAATAAGTGATACATACACACGTTTCTCTCCCTGTTTGCTAATGAGATTTTATTTATTTATTTTTTTCCTTAAACTCATTTTCAACCACACATTTTTCATGGGATCCATCACTTTTTACACTTTTCAACCACACATTCCCAAAAACCTTTTTTTTTTCCCATTACCAAACAAGCTCTAAGACTTCTGCTTTGTAATGAAGCATAATTAGCAACCTACAAAATAATCTTGTATAGTTAATAGAATCACGTAAAAATTTTGTTTTAAGTCCTCAAAAGGTTTCTTCTTTTTAGATCATTTTGGGTTGGGTGGAAACTTGATTTGGGCTTGGGCTGTTTGAAATTTGAATGGGCCTGTACTTTTTTTTTTTTTTTTTTTATCTGGTTGGGTTGGGTATTTTACCCAACCCACAACCAACCCAACCCGATTTAAAAAAACTGATACAGAAATTGAACCCAACCCAAACTGATTGGGTTGGGTCAGTTTCAACATGTTCGGATGGGTAATGCCTACCCTTACTTCCATGCTCAATAGCCTCTACTTCTTTCCCATTAGCCACCCAACAACCCTTCTCTTATTGGTTGAGGAAAAATTACCCCTTGAATCTTCTAGGATGTTAGCTTTAGCCACAACCAAGGCTCCACGGCTCTTCAATCCAGTTTCTCCATTGGAATCTGTCGTAGCTTTTTGTCTTATTGAAGCCACCACTTTTCTAATAGGTAACTTACAAACTGCCTCTCCATGTTTACTTGAATTATTATTACTAGGAAGTAGGAACAAGACCCCCCTCTGGAACCTCTAGGTTCTGTTGCTGAGAAGCTGCAGGAAACTGATAAGTTTAGCTTTTAGCTTCAATCTCTGGTTTAATTGTCACATATAAGCTCCATAACCTTCCTAGTCAAAGGTCAAAACAACGTATGGCAAGAGAATTTTCCAGGAGGTTATGGTTTAGACATTGTCTTCTTCTGATTGGGATGTTTATGATTCTGGGAAATCTGCATGTGTTTTTGGCTTTCATTGCTAGGCAAGGGAGATTGTAGTAGTCTGTTTTAAATGGGAGGAAGATTAATTTATTTTGGAGACTGGTATCTGGATGGGAAATAAGATTCCTGTAGGTGTCAATAAATAAACTATCTTCAGCATGATGCGTTTGTGAGTTCTTTGAAAGAAAATTGGATGTCCAGAAACTTTATGCTAAAGTAAAGATTTGTGGCGCTTTTAAATAATGATATTTCCCCCTTGAATGATTTGTCTGAACTGTAGAATCTTGCAGTTTTTGACTTGACATGATAATAAATTTTTTTTTTTCTAAACTTTAAAAAGTAATACTAGCGAATGACAATAATAACATTGAGCATCTGAATATTGTTGCAACATGCAATTGGATGAAGTATTGATTTTATAACCTGCACTGAATCCAAAAGTTCCCTGAAAATTAATGATTGATAGCTGTCACATCTCTTTGAATTACTGTTGCAGAAGTTCATACTCAATCAAAGCTGCGCCCAACCATATAGTGCAAGTCTAGCTACAAGACTACAGAGCATGTTGAGATAATGAGGCATGCTTGAATCAAAATTACATGCATATCTACATTGCACCCCACAACTTATAATCAATATGGGAAGAAAAATTGATGACTACTTGCATTATAGTGCAAGAAAATAGAGAACCTCAAAAGTATATCTATTTTAGTTTCTTCCTTCATTCTATTTGGAGGCTTCAATAAATGCACTGCTGAAATCTGCAAAAACTGTTACCTTCATCCTCATTTTGATTGCTTAATATGATTTTAGACATTATGAAGGTCATTTTATTCCATTGATATCGAATCTAAAGCTCCTCCTTTTTGTTAGCATCATGGTTGCAGTTTATTAATTTCTATCTTGATTTGTTTAACTACTTTATAAGGAGGTAGTCAGGTCTTCATTAAGATACTGGATAATTTATGAAAGAACAAGTATGCTTGCTTACTGATGATATTTGCCAGCATATTCCACTCCACCAAGTTCTTTCTATTCTCAATTTGTGCTTGTAATAAGCTTTTTCATCCTCTTGATGCATGCAACTATACAAAAGCAGTTGTCTTATCTCAAGGAAGCAGTCACATGTCTAGTTCGTATCTTCCACAATGGCAAACTTCCAGCCATGATATTGTCAATTTTCAAAGTGAGCACGGTCAAGGAGGGCCAGAAACTGAGAATCAGAAAACACAATCTGACCAAAATACTGTTCCTGTATCTCAACCAATGAGCGTGAAGACATCTGAAGAGAATTCCATCCACACACCAGAGGCAGACCCTGAAGAAAATCCAGACAGGGACTCACAGCTGCACAAATTACAGAATATGACTAATCAACAGCCCATGGAAATGGGGTCGAATAGTCAACATAATTTGGGGACCAAAAATCAACAGCCCATGTCAACAGGAACAGGGAATCAACAAACAGCCATGGGAATTGGTAATGAACAGGCCTTGGTGGGGAGTCAACATGCCATGGGAGCTGGGATAAGTAGCCAACAGTCCATCACCTCAGGGATGAATAATCAGCTGACCATGGTAAATAATAATCAAGAGCAGGGTAATTCATTGAAATTAAGCAAACAAGTGCCATTTGGCTTGTTGCTTCCTATCATACAACCCCAACTTGACGAGGATAGAGCCATGCAACTTCACTCTTTACCTTAAACTTAAGGTAATATTTAGTAGCTTGTTACTTCTTGATAGGGCGCATATTTGCTATTTAAATTGTGATATTTTATCTTACTCCATTGATTTTAAATGCTTAAATTATGAATATTAATCATATTTTGTGTTTTGTGGATTAGATGGAGGAGTTGGAACAAAATTGACTCAATATCACAAATTAAAAGAACAAGTTTGGAACTAAAAGAGTTTACAATCAGATCAGGACTTTACATAAAGCGTGGGCACGCCTTATTTCGGACAGACAGCAACCTCAGCAAAAATTCATGGGCCATCATAATAAAAAGATTCTTGGAAGCTGAAATTAAAAAAAAAAAAGAAAAAAAAAAGGGAATAAAAGAGGAGGGACCAGGACGTTTATTTTGGTAGTTGAGAGAAGGAAGACTTCTTGGAGAATTGGGACTCTCATGACTTATCCCAACAATTGATTGGAGCTGCTTTTCTCAAGGGGAAAAAATTGGACTCTTGGCTGCCAAAAAGAAAGAAACAGAAAAAGAGAGGAAGACTTCTAAAAGGAGGAGGATTCTCAGATTTTTGGGGAAGGAAGGAGAGCCACGTTTTTTGGTCAGAAAGAAAAAGGAACAGGAAGGCAGCCACATATTTTTGGGATGGAAAATTGTGGAGTTTGACTATTTTTACTTCAATCAATATTTCTTTTTCTTTAGTCTTTGATTGATAATGTTTATGGATAGCTAATCTATTTTTCCAGTTCAAGGTTATTCAAAGTTTTATGCACCAAGAATTGTGAGATCTAATTAAATTTAATTTGTTCTTTAATTGTTTTCTATTTATATGTCTTTTGTTTGTGAATGAAGTTGTTGTTTTGATTGATTAATTCAAAGTGCACATTGTTTTAATTGTCAAAATAATACTTGGTCAATTATGAAACTAAATCCGTAATTGTTTAGGTTTTCTAATATAAGTGACAAATAACATAGTTAATTATAGACTGATTTTTGACTCATGTTATGAAGGCATATAACCTAATTTAAATAAATCACGCGTGTGGATTTGTTGGTTAGAATTGGTAGTGTCTTTAGAAATTAATGCTATTAGTAAATTAAATCCTACGATCGTATCTAGGGTTGTTTATTGGTTAGGGGAATAATCAACGAGCGTCTCTTGATTGTCGATAAAGTAAGGAGAGATAGGTTGTTAGATCGTATCAATGACTATAACCAATTTAGAGAATGATTTAAGGATTTTATTTTTGCATCTATGATCAATTCCGTGAATCAATACTGAGAATATACCTTGGGCTGGATATTTATTTAATTTGATATTTTCACCATTTTAATTCCGCAATTGTTTATTTATAATTTGATTTCACATTCAAAAATTCAAAACCCTCCATTTTTATTTTTAATTCATTGTTTTTAATTTTTTCGAAGAATTAAATCTAACCAGTCTCTGTGGATTCGACCTTGCTCACCACTATTGTAATTTATTTTTACAAGAGCGAGAAAGTATTATTATTTGTTGGATTCGACACCCATCAAATTTTTGGCGCCGTTGCCGGGGACTGGTGTTAATCATATTTAATTTTTCATTTATTGTTATTTATTTATTTGTTTATATATTTATTTTTATATCTTTTACTAATTTCTTTATTTCTTTTATGCCCCGTTGTTCTCGTACAGGTGAGTTGCAATACGAACCTGAAATTGAGAAGACAGCTCGGGAATTGAGGAAGGAAGCCAAGTTGCGCAAACAAACCAGATTGAATTTAGTAGCTAACCCGACAGATTCAACAACTGATTCTTCTAGTGGTTCTGAAACTGAGCAAGAGAAAGCAATGGCTAATGAGGAACAAACCTTAAGGGAACTGGCTGCACCAAATGAAAATCAACAGCCACTTTGAATTCAGTATCCAGTCCTAGATGTGGGATTTGAATTGAAATCTGGACTGATCCATTTGCTACCCAAATTCTATGGGCTCGAGAATGAAGATCCCCACAAACATCTGAAGGAATTCCACATGGTGTGTTCAAGTATGAAACCACAAGGAGTGACTGAAGAACAAATCAAGCTGCGGGCTTTTCCATTCTCACTAGCTGACAAAGCAAAAGATTGGCTGTTCTACCTACCACCAGGTTCTGTAGCTACATGGACAGGAACGGTCAGATTATTTCTTGACAAATTTTTCCCAGCCTCAAGAGTTGCAAACATCAGAAGAGAGGTGTGTGGAATCAAACAGAGAGATACTGAAACCTTGCATGAATATTGGGAAATGTTCAAACAGTTGTGTGCAAGCTGCCCCCAACATGGAATTTCTGAACAATTACTCATTCAATACTTCTATGAGGGGTTGTTACCAATGGAAAGGAAAATGATGGATGCAGCTAGCGGAGGAGCCATAGTGAATAAAACTCCAACTGCCGCTAGGGATCCGATCTCCATCATGGCCGCTAACACACAACAGTTTGGATTCAGACAAGATACTTCTGTAAAAAGAGTGAACGAGGTAAATGTATCTTCCCTTGAAAATCAAATAGCAAATCTAACCTCTCTTGTTCAACAAATGGCTGCAGGAAATATGCAACAAGTTAAATCTTGTGGAATTTGTGCTGCTACTGCTCATCCAACTGATAAGTGTCCTACTCTTCAAGATGATTCTTTTGAACATGCTAATGCAGTTGGAAGATTTCTAGGCCCACCTCAAGCGAATTATGATCCTTATTCAAATACTTATAACCCAGGATGGAGGGATCATCCCAACTTTAGTTATCAAACCATGCCACAATTCCAGCCTAGACAACCTACTCCTCAACCACAACAACCGTCTTCAAGTTCAGGTATGTCTCTAGAAGAAATTGTTAAATCACTTGCAATTAATACACAACAATTTCAACAGGAGACGAGGATAGGCATTAAGAACTTGGAGAATCAAATGAGTCAATTGGCATCAACTGTGAGCAGATTGGAATCTCAAGGTAAATTGCCTTCCCAAACTATTGTCAACCCAACCCAAAACAAAATGTTATTGCAATTACCTTGAGAAGTGAGAAGGAATTGAAAGAATCTAGCAAGATGAAGCAAGGCAATTCAGGGGAAGAATATGAAAGGGAAGTTATCCCACAACATCAATCTGATAAGTCTGAAAGCCTCAATAGAGAACCACTGAAAGTTTATGTGACAACCCCTCCGTTCCCTACAAGATTGATTAGATCCAAGAAGGAGGAAGACGAGAAGGAAATCCTTGAAACTTTTCACAAAATTGAGGTAAATATTCCCTTACTTGATGCAATTAAACAAGTACCTCGTTATGCTAAGTTTCTCAAGGAGTTGTGCGCCAACAAGAGGAAGTCGAAAGGCAATGAAAAAGTAAGTATGAGAGAAAATGTTTCGGCTATCCTCCAAAAAAAACTGCCTCCAAAATGGAAGGACCCAGGTATGTTCACTATCCCTTGCAAAATAGGTAAAGTAAGGATTGAGAAAGCGAGCTTCAATAAATATCATGCCCCTGTCGGTTTATTCATCATTGAATATTGGTCCATTAAAAGAAACGGGTGTGATTTTGCAACTTGCTGATAGGTCTAATGTTTATCCCGAAAGAGTTTTAGAAGATATTTTAGTACAAGTAAATGATTTGGTTTTTCCTGCTGATTTTTATGTACTTAATATGGATGAAGACCCTTCTTTTAATTTTACACCAATTCTTCTAGGAAGGCCATTTTTGAAAACATCTAGGACAAAAATTGATGCGCATGATGGTACACTCACAATGGAGTTTGATGGTACAATTATTAAGTTCAATATTTATGATGTTATAAATTGTCCTAATGGTGCTAATTCTGTCAATTTTATTGATGTTGTTGATTGTTTAGAACAGAAAGTTTTCAAAGGTAGTGGAAAAGGTGGCTTGAGAATTGCCAATGGTAAGCATCACAAAGCGGATGATCATGGATATATACCTTTCTATGAAGGTTGCCAAGTGGAGAATGTGACAAAATTGAGCATTGGGAATCCAATTGATCATAGTTGAAGAAAGAAAAAAATGAGTCTAGCCAAAGACGTAAAAGAAAGGCGCTTCTGAGAGGCAACCCGAGTTTTTCTTTAGTTCTAGCAATAAATTTTATTTTTGTTTTCACTTATTTACTATTATTTGTTTCATGATATCCATATTTTTTTTTTTTAGTGAAATTGACCTTATTTTGATTTTTGGGCAGATATGAATCTTCATTTGGACGTGGGCACGCTCTATGAAGAATACAATGAATTGAAAGAATATTGGAATAAGGCGTGCCCACGCCTTAACCAAAGTGCATCTCGGATTACAAGGTCATTGTTCACAACTTGGAATAAGGCGTGCCCACGCCTTACCTAAAGTGCATCTCGGATTACCAAAAAAAAAAAAAAAAAAATTCGAAAATCAGACACCCATAGCTTCAACCTCTATTTCTCTCTTTCCCTCAAAACCAGTAAATCACCTCTCAACACTCCTTCACAATCTCAACTGCTACACCCGGTTTGTGGGAATGTGACAACACTTGTGCAAGTTGTGGGAACGCTATGATTTTGCTGTGGGATTTGTATGGGCCGATACCATGATTTGGGGCCTATAGAGGAAGAGTTTTGTCATGAATCTCAAGTAAATGGACTAACAAGGAATGCCATTAAGGAAGTTGTTTTCTCGCCCGCCTTCACATCGACATCTCCCGTCCAACCTGCAGGGGAGTCTTCTATTCCTATTCTCTTCTAGTTTTCATAATTTATGATTTTATTACATTGAGGACAATGTACGGATTAAGTGTTGGGGGGGGGGGTTTGATGTGTGCCTTTGCTTAGTAAAAATTTTTGCTCAATTTTTGAAAGAAATTTTTTGAAAATTCTCTTCTTAATTTTGGATTTTGGCAATGTTTATTCCTTTATGATCTGAATTACCGTGAATTATTGAGATGAGTTGAGGCACAGTAGGAATTGCATGAGTAGTTGAATTTTCATTTACTACACGGTGATTGATTGCTCTTGATGGTGGATTGAATGAAGGGTGTGTGGGATTTAATGCGCATTAACCCTATTTTGTGAGTTTTTGAGCCTCTTGAGCAATTACATTTAACACTACGACATGCTCTATCCTTTGATTGTGTGACTGTCAAGTGTAGTGGATATCTTCTAGAACTTGCTTTGTTATGCATGTTGAGATGCCTCTTGGTAATTGAATGCACTAAATAAGTATGGGCGCTTAGGTGAAGCCAAATTTAGCTTTCTTAAAATGCCTACCTTGAAATATGCCACTAGAAAGCCACTTTTGAGCCATAGTTTTTTTTGTTGAAAATCAACCACAATACAAACCATGAGCACCCCTATTCCTTACTAATATTCCATTCTCTTGAACCTTGCATTGAAGGAATATATAGGCTTATTCACTTGAGCTTCAAATTATTTTGGTTGAGAATAAAAGACATTGAAAATCAAAGACCTGTGATGTGAAAGAAATGTCGGGGGATAAAGTAGTCGAGTTGCAATATTTACCTAATTAAGTCAAACCAAACTTGATGTATTGTAACACCACTTCGATTGACCTAACTCCACTCTTTTTAGCATTAATTTGATTTTGAAATAAGGACCAAGCAATGACCTATATCTCATAAATGGATGGGAGCAACACATATAAACCGTAATTCGTGAGCTTTTGAGCTATTTTTATCTTTATATTAAGCTCTTATTCTTTAATGTGTGTCCTGCATGGTTTATTTATTCTTTGATGTGCTCTCTTGTGCATGCCGTTGTAGTTTCTTGACTCAAGTGCAAAATATAGTAAAGGCATTAGGTGAAACCCAATTTGGCCTTCTTAAAGAGCCTACCATGATACATGTACCAATAGAAGCCTCTTTGAGCTTTAGCCTGTCTTTGGAATTTTGTTACCACGCTACAACCCATGGATTCCCGTTCTTTCATGTTACCTCTATCTTGAACCCATAAGAGAGGAATTTCACAAGCTTGTATTGATTGAGAAATATGAGACAGACTTAGCTTTAGAAAAATGGGAGCTTTCACTTTGTACTATTCAAAGTTTAAGTGATGATGGGGTCAAAAAGAAATCAAGTTGAAAAAAAAAATCATGTGAAGAGAATAAACCCCACGTGCATAATAAGAGTCAAGGGCTGAATCGATTGGATGCTAGGAAATTATGGAAAAGTCATATTGAAAGGTGGAGGAAGAGATATCGTTTTGAATTGAATCAGCTTGTGAACATTCCTCTCAACTTAGCCTAAATATTTTCCTTTTATCCTACCTAACCTGAAGCCCCGTTACAACCAAATAAAGACCTTTACTTTGCACTTGTGTTATTGTTAGCTCCGGTCATGACATCTGAGCAGTCTGTGGCAATGAATCCTCCATGCAGTGAGCTGAGTGAAAATTCTCACCCTTATACACTTTGTGTGAAGAGAGAAATACCTTGTGAGAGTATTTACTCCCATTACATGTGCTTATGAGTGGTTTGAATTGCTTGGTCTATATTTCGTGCCTTCAAGTTGATTGAAATTAACACCCATGTTGTAATTCATTGATAGTTGTTGAGGGGATACTCACGAGAGGTGAAAGGATATAAACTACACTGGGTATGGAGTGATATGATTGAAGTACATGAATTTTAAGTGAGTTCTTACGAAGAAGTTCATATAATTCCATCAATGAAAATCGCCAAAAATGTATCCTTTTTATCCCACCTTACCCAACCCCATTACAACCGGTGTTAAGACCCATACTTTGTGTTCAAAACCATTGGTGGCTCCAATGTGATATATTAGCAAGCCTATGGTAAGAGTTTTCTATGCTTTGACCTGAGAGTGCATATAGACTTTACACCATAAACATTTTGAGCGTATTGTGTGAATCTAATGTGAAGTGTTAAATCCCACCACCTGTGGATTTTGAAAAATTTTGTTGAAGTGACTAGCATAGTGTTGAATTGTAGAGATAGAAGAATGGATGATGATGAGAGTACATTCCATTAACTTGAGCTAGTTTATGCTTGAGGACAAGCATTGTCTAAGTGTGGGGGGATTTGATAGGGCGCATATTTGCTATTTAAATTGTGATATTTTATCTTACTCCATTGATTTTAAATGCTTAAATTATGGATATTAATCATATTTTGTGTTTTGTGGATTAGATGGAGGAGTTGGAACAAAATTGACTCAATATCACAAATTAAAAGAACAAGTTTGGAACTAAAAGAGTTTACAATCAGATCAGGACTTTACATAAAGCGTGGGCACGCCTTATTTCGGACAGACAGCAACCTCAGCAAAAATTCATGGGCCATCATAATAAAAAGATTCTTGGAAGCTGAAATTAAAAAAAAAAAAGAAAAAAAAAAGGAATAAAAGAGGAGGGACCAGGACGTTTATTTTGGTAGTTGAGAGAAGGAAGACTTCTTGGAGAATTGGGACTCTCATGACTTATCCCAACAATTGATTGGAGCTGCTTTTCTCAAGGGGAAAAAATTGGACTCTTGGCTGCCAAAAAGAAAGAAACAGAAAAAGAGAGGAAGACTTCTAAAAGGAGGAGGATTCTCAGATTTTTGGGGAAGGAAGGAGAGCCACGTTTTTTGGTCAGAAAGAAAAAGGAACAGGAAGGCAGCCACATATTTTTGGGATGGAAAATTGTGGAGTTTGACTATTTTTACTTCAATCAATATTTCTTTTTCTTTAGTCTTTGATTGATAATGTTTATGGATAGCTAATCTATTTTTCCAGTTCAAGGTTATTCAAAGTTTTATGCACCAAGAATTGTGAGATCTAATTAAATTTAATTTGTTCTTTAATTGTTTTCTATTTATATGTCTTTTGTTTGTGAATGAAGTTGTTGTTTTGATTGATTAATTCAAAGTGCACATTGTTTTAATTGTCAAAATAATACTTGGTCAATTAGGAAACTAAATCCGTAATTGTTTAGGTTTTCTAATATAAGTGACAAATAACATAGTTAATTATAGACTGATTTTTGACTCATGTTATGAAGGCATATAACCTAATTTAAATAAATCACGCGTGTGGATTTGTTGGTTAGAATTGGTAGTGTCTTTAGAAATTAATGCTATTAGTAAATTAAATCCTACGATCGTATCTAGGGTTGTTTATTGGTTAGGGGAATAATCAACGAGCGTCTCTTGATTGTCGATAAAGTAAGGAGAGATAGGTTGTTAGATCGTATCAATGACTATAACCAATTTAGAGAATGATTTAAGGATTTTATTTTTGCATCTATGATCAATTCCGTGAATCAATACTGAGAATATACCTTGGGCTGGATATTTATTTAATTTGATATTTTCACCATTTTAATTCCGCAATTGTTTATTTATAATTTGATTTCACATTCAAAAATTCAAAACCCTCCATTTTTATTTTTAATTCATTGTTTTTAATTTTTCCGAAGAATTAAATCTAACCAGTCTATGTGGATTCGACCTTGCTCACCACTATTGTAATTTATTTTTACAAGAGCGAGAAAGTATTATTATTTGTTGGATTCGACACCCATCACTTCTTTACTTTTTTAACAATTGTCTTTCGCCTGTAAAGATCTAGTGTTTGTATTAGTCTCTAGCTAACAACGGTTTTCTCTTTTCAGAAAAACGAGATCTCCAAAGATGTTTTTGTGCGACATATGAGAAGTGTGGTAGGGGACCAGATGTTAAAGATGGCTGTATATAAGTTGCAGACTCAACAAGTAATGAGTATCATACCATTAATCTGTTTATAGTTGAATTGAAAATGCATAACTTCATTTACGGATTGATTCCAAAATAAAAATAAAAATCAGGCCTCAAGGAACACCCAGACTGCACCAAATCAAATCCCATTACACCCTCTGGCCTCTGCACAACAACCGCAAATGCCATCAACTGGTGCCAAATCCTTCTTTGAAATACAATTATTTAAAAATCGTACCAAAAGACTCGCAGCTTTTCTGGTGATACTCATATTTCTGTATTTTCTGCACAAATTAACAGATTTGATAAGCAATAGTAGTGCTCTGAAATACCTCGAGGTGGAACGTCAGATAGATTCACATGGAAAGGATGTAAATCAAATTTCCTCTTCTGCTATGAATGTTTTAAGTCAGGAGAGGAAGCAGCCAGCATTTCCAATTCAGGGACTTAATAAACAGCAGCAACAGCATTTGCACTTCTCACAGGCATCTTTTCCAACATATGGAAATGCTGGAAGTAGTTATCCTCCTCATTCTGCAACTTCTCTCCGACAGCAATCTCATGATTCACAAATGAGGCAAGTTACGGCTCATCAGAACATGAATGCTAACCAATCGGGACCTACAACACAGGCTATGAATATGATGAATGTGCTTAAGTTTGGCAGGTCTAATGCTTTTGGTGAACCAAAGAAAGTGCAAACGGGAGCCCTGTCTCACATGAACAACAATACGACACTGCAACAAAATCCATTCCAGTGGTCATCATCCACCAGCAAGGAGCAGAAAATTGGAGTTTCATCATCAATGCCTTACGTGAAGCAGGAGCCAGTTGATCAGTCAAATGACCAACACAAAGTCCATGTTGATCAGGGAAATGCTGCAGGGAATTTGAAGGATGAATCCTTTGAGATGCACTCTTCTAGAATGGGATTCACAATGCCGACGAGCATGTTATCCACAAATTCAGTGCCCTCTTCCATTACAAGCCATTTGGAAACCAATACATTGGTAATCTTCAGAGGTCCCATGCCTATCTAGTTCCTCTGTTGTGTTTATACTAGTGTGTGACAGATAACTCTCAAATCTGGTTAAGCCCGAGTTATAATCACTGCATTTAGCCAAAACATTGGTGCTCGTAATTTTCTTCTCTAACAATCTTAAAGGTGCTAATCATGTTTATCTCATTATGCTCGTACTTGTGGTTGTTTATGTTATTACTTTTGTATTCCATTTTAGTTTTTGTTTTACTAGGACTAGGATTCTTATACATTTGCTTTCAGTGACTGAATTGTGACTTTGAGAAAAATGAAAAATTATGCTTCTATCAGTTCTTATTGCGCTTCATTGCGTTGACCCATGACCTTGGCACTGCCAGTTATTCTCGTGGCTGCTGTTATTTTTCATGCTAGTCTTGCTAAAAGGAATCGAAGTGTAACTTTTTTTGATGAATCCTTCTAGTTTTGTGATTTTATTGAATCTGATTCCCCTCCACTGTACTATTATCTGAGGCTGCAAGTTTTGGTTGAACTTCTTGTTCAGCATGTTATTGTCTTTGTCTAACATTGTTTGTGCTTTAAGAATCTTTTCAAACGACAGGCATAATTGAACAAAAACCAGAATTATAAAGGAGAGGAGAGGAGAGGAGTAAAGGCGAGAAGGAATTAAAGAAAGGGGAAGAAGGGAAGAGAGAGGAGGACACAAGGGAGGGGAGATGAGGAAATGAGGGAGAATAGAACATACTCCCTCCATCCCAATTATATAGGCTGGTTTGATTTTTCACACAGATTAAGAAAACATATATAATATCATTGAGAAAGTAACTTTTGTAAGGAAAATTTCCAACTTACCATTATTTAATATCAAAACTATCATATTGAAAATAATAAATATGGGTACATTAGTAAACAAACAAAATAAATACTTTTCAAAAAAAAGACAGCTTATATAATTGGAACAAACAAAAAAACGAAAGGCAGCCTCTATAATTGAGACGGAGGGAGTATGTTGTATTCAATAATCAAAGACTAATTAAAACAAAATGCTACCCCTAATTGTATAGTGTTTTACATAGTCTAATTTAAGTAGGAAACACTTAACATAATATACTATAAAATATTTAAAACTATATGCTATTTGCTTTTATGAAATAAGAATCCAAACTTTGGACAGTCTTCATATAAAATATCTAAATGGATCTCCATCATTCTCTGTCACCTTTTCTTTTTCTAAACTTCTGCGGTTCCCTACATCTTATTTAGGGTAGTAGCCTGGGTGAGGGGGATGGTTCTAAAATTACAGTTTCTCTCCGTGCTTTGGTCTTGTTGTGTGCTTTATTCTGGGCATTTCTCGTTCTAGCTGAAGCATAATTTTGAGACAAGGGTTACAGTGCAAGTGGTCATGGGAGCATGTTATGAAAATGTGCTCTTACCATTACATGATAATTTATATCTGGTAATTTATTATCATCTGAGGTTAATTCATCTCTTTTGCTTTCTTGTTCAATCAGTCAAACTCCCGGATACCTTCTTTGACTTCAATTGGACCTGGAAATAATTCTAAGGCTGCCCCCAAAAGGATTTCCGTTGGTCAGAAGAAGCTACCTGAAACACTTGGTTCTTCTCCACCTCCATCAAGGTGATGCCATTTTTTATCAATAAATTTGCTAGGCCTATAATGTTGAAAAATGGGGCTAAAATGTGGCCTAATTTTGTTGAAATTGGAAGACAAAAGCTAGTCAAAAGGAGCCAACTTTTGACAAAAGACATGGAGCTAAAATGTGGCCTAATTTTGTTGAAAATTTGTCATGCATGCTTGTGAATTTTGCCTATAAATAGAAGGCTAAAATTCACTTGTAATACCAACCACCACAACAAAGAGTGATCTTGTGTAGAGAGCAACACAAGAGAGGCATTTCACAAAATAGGGAGAAAAGTGAGTTGGAGAGAATAGCCTTTGCATAGGCAGATAAAAATACAGTGTAGTATTTTTGTACTCCTCATTTTTCCGAGTTAGTGAAATATATTGGTGTGGGTCCGTGGACGTAGGCAAATTGCTGAACCACGTAAATCTTTGTGTTTCGTATTTGCATTTTATTTTTGCGTATTTATATTTTCTCAGTCCAATTTATTTGTGTCACATCGATCCTGGGCGGGATTAGTTGCGTCCTAATTCCCAACAATTGGTATCAGAGCCTTGGCTCATTAAAGTCTTTTGAAATTCTTAGTATGCTCTGTGGTTGCAGCTTTGACTGATCTTCCACATCAGAAAAGATTTCTTTAGACTGTTTTGTGATCGAGTGGGAGCAATGTCGACAGATGAGAAAATATCCAAAATTGATAAATTTGATGGTTCAAATTTTGGATTTTGGAAAATGCAAATGGAGGACTATTTGTACCAGAAGGATCTATACAAACCACTAAAAGAAAAGCCAGAAGATATAAGCCAGGGGGATTGGGAGTTGCTTGATCGAAAAGCACTCGGCACAATCAGGCTGACGTTGTCAAAGTCAGTGGCCTTCAACATAAAAAATGAGAAGACGACAGAGTCTCTCATGGCAGCCCTCTCTAGCATGTACGAACAGCCATCTGCAGCAAATAAAGTCCACTTAATTAAAAAGTTGTTCAATATGAAGATGGCCGAAGGCGGAAGATTTGGGGAGCACCTAAATGAATTCAATGAAGTGACGGACCAGCTAAACACAGTCGAAATCACTTTTAGTGATGAAGTTCGAGCTCTGTTGATTCTTGGGCAGTTGCCAGACAGCTGGAATGGTACAGTCACAGCAATTAGTGGCTCTGCCGGAAAGTCAAAATTGAAGTTCGATGATGTCGTAAGCATGATCTTAACGGAGGAGATCAGACGACAGTCAGAAGGTGTCTCAACTTCAGGATCGGCGTTGAACGTGGAAAGCAGAGGCAGGAGTTCTAACAGAGGAAATGGGCGGGGCAACGGCAAATTCAGAAGTGGTAGATCGAGGTCCAGAAATCCAAACAATCCTAACAAGACAAAGGTTGTGGAATGTTGGAAGTGTGGCAAGACCGGTCATTACAAAAACCAGTGTCCAACACCTCCAAAAGAAAAGGAGAACAGGACGGAGGTTAATGTTGTGGAAGAGGAAGCGGACGATGCTTTGATATGCTCTTTGGAGAGAAAAACGGAATACTGGGTGATTGATTCCGGAGCATCTTTTCATGCTACCTCAAACAAGGAGTTTTTTGTAAACTATACGCGGGGTGATTTTGGCAGAGTATATCTCGGTAATGATCAACCGTGTGGCGTGGTCGGAAAAGGTGATGTACAGATCAAGATTAATGGATCTGTGTGGAAGCTGAAGGACGTGAGACATATTCCAGAATTGAGGAAGAACTTGATCTCCGTCAAGCAATTGTCGGGAGAAGGACATGTCACCACCTTCTCTGGTGATAACTGGAAGATCACCAAGGGCGCCATGATTATCGCTCGAGGCAAGGATACTGGCACCCTTTACACAACGACGGATGCTTGTGTGACAATTGCAGTTGCTGAAAGCAAGGAGGGCCCAAACTTGTGGCACCAGAGACTTGGGCATATGAGTCAGAAGGGACTCAAGTATATGCATGCAAAGGGGAAACTACCAGAGCTTCAGTCTACTGATATAGACTTATGCGAGAGTTGCATCTTTGGGAAGCAGACCAGGGTGAGTTTCAACATTAGTGGCAGAACTCGGAAGCAAGAGAAACTTGAGTTAGTCCACACAGACGTTTGGGGACCAACCGCAGTTTCATCCATTGGCGGAAAGTCATACTTTGTGACTTTCATTGATGACCACTCGAGAAAAGTGTGGGTTTATTTCTTGAGACACAAGTCCGAAGTATTCGATGTGTTCAAGAAGTGGAAAGCCATGGTGGAAAATGAAACAGGATTGCGAGTAAAGAAGCTGAGGTCCGATAACGGAGGAGAATATACGGATATGGCGTTCAAGAAGTTCTGTTACCAGAATGGCATCAAAATGGAGAGGACGTTGCCAGGGACTCCACAGCAAAATGGAGTTGCAGAACGTATGAACCGGACATTAACGGAGAGAGCCAGAAGCATGAGGTTACATGCATGCTTGCCCAAACAGTTTTGGGCAGAAGCAGTCAACACAGCGGTGTACTTGATCAATCGAGGACCCTCGGTACCGTTGGAGTACAAGATACCGGAGGAAGTATGGAGCAGAAAAGAAATAAAACTTTCCCACTTGAAAGTTTTTGGATGTGTCGCATATGCACATATTAGTGACCAGGCAAGGGGCAAGTTAGACCCCAAATCACTAAAGTGCACATTCATTGGATATGGAGGAGATGAGTTCGGCTACCGCTTATGGGATGACCAGAACAGAAAGGTCATCAGAAGCAGGGATGTCATATTCAACGAGAAGGTTATGTACAAGGACAGAAATGCAGTGCAGTCCGATGACACAGTACATGATGATCCAACATATGTTGAGTTGAATGATGCTCCAGAAAGTAGTACGTCGCAGCAGACAGAGGAGGATCTGCAGTTACATGAGCCTGTTCTAGAGACTGATGCATCACAGTCTCCAGTTCCTGTTCTTAGAAGGTCAACCAGACCTCATGTTCCAAATAGAAAGTACATGAGCTACATGTTACTTACTGATGCAGGTGAACCTGAATGCTATCATGAGGCATGTCAGGTCGGTGATTCTGGCAAGTGGGAGCTTGCAATGAAAGATGAGATAAAGTCTCTCATCTCTAACCAGACGTGGGAACTAGCCGAGTTACCTACAGGAAAGAGAGCTCTACACAATAAGTGGGTGTACAGAATCAAGGAGGAACATGATGGATCAAAGAGATACAAGGCGAGGTTGGTGGTCAAAGGTTTCCAGCAGAAAGAAGGAATTGACTACACGGAAATATTTTCGCCAGTTGTGAAGCTGACAACAATCAGATCAGTCTTGAGTATTGTTGCAGCAGAGGGTTTGCACTTGGAGCAGTTAGATGTAAAAACTGCTTTCCTCCATGGTGACCTTGAGGAGGAAATATATATGCAGCAGCCAGAAGGCTTCTCAGTTAAAGGAAATGAGAAGCTCGTTTGCAAATTGAAGAAGAGCCTGTATGGCTTAAAGCAAGCCCCGAGACAGTGGTACAAGAAGTTCGACGGATTTATGCAGAAAAATGGCTACTTCAAATGTAATGCTGACCATTGTTGCTACTTCAGGAGATTCGAGTCCAGTTATATAATTTTGCTACTTTATGTCGATGATATGTTAGTAGCAGGCTCAGATATGGACGAAATCAAGAAGTTAAAGATGCAGCTGTCAGCAGAATTCGAAATGAAGGACTTGGGTGCAGCGAAGCAGATTCTCGAAATGAGGATTTTCAGAGATAAGCAGAAGGGTATCTTGCAGTTATCTCAGGCCAAGTACATTAGTCAAGTCCTGCAGAGATTTAACATGTGCAGTGCGAAGGCTGTTAGAACGCCACTAGCTAATCACTTCCGTCTATCTAGTGATCAGAGTCCTAAGACAGAGGACGAGATAAACTTCATGGCTAAAATACCATATGCCTCAGCCATTGGAAGTTTGATGTATGCCATGGTTTGTACCAGACCAGATATTGCTCATGCAGTGGGAGTTGTGAGCAGGTTTATGGCAAATCCAGGAAAGCAGCATTGGGAAGCAGTAAAGTGGATATTAAGATATCTACGGGGAACTACTGATAGATGCTTATGCTTTGGACGAGGCGAGGTGACTCTACAAGGCTTTGTAGATGCAGATTTTGCTGGCGAGGTAGATCGCAGGAGAAGTACTACTGGTTATGTTTTCACAGTAGGTACTTGTAGCGTCCAAGAATTTTTACGCGATTAATAATTATTTTAATAGAAAATCATGTCGCTACTATTTCACCCATTTTTATTAAGTTAACGCCACGACGTATTCGTATAGCCAAGTCAAGAAATAATCGAGATCGTTCGATTTTAAATAAAATTCCGAATTTCTAAAAATATCTTCATTCTCTTGATTTAAAGTATATTAAGTCTAAGTACTTAATTCAATGTTATCCCAATATTTATTTGTACAAAAATTACTTTTATTATTTAAATTAAGAAAATATATGCAAGCATGAGAGGTTCCATTATATATAATAATTATGAGAATCTTAATTTAATAAATATGGAAAAGTATATAAATGGTTGATAGATTCCATTATATGTAATCATGAAGAGCATAATATTTGTATAAATATGGAAAAGTATATGAATGAATTATATACTCCATTATATATAATCATGAAGAGCATAATATTTGTATAAATATGGAAAAGTATATGAATGATTGATAAGACTCCATTATATGTAATCATGAAGAGCATAATATTTGTATAAATATGGAAAAGTATATGAATGAATTATATACTCCATTATATATAATCATGAAGAGCATAATATTTGTATAAATATGGAAAAGTATATGAATGATTGATAAGACTCCATTATATATAATCATGAAGAGCATAATATTTGTATAAATATGGAAAAATATATGAATGATTGATAGACTCCATTATATATAATCATGAAGAGCATATTATTTGTATAAATATGGAAAAGTATATGAATGGTGCTTTACTTTAAGAAAAGGATGTGTTAAAATTAATAGAATTGAATGATTATGTTTACAATATGCCAACTTTATACATCTATTTAAACCCATCTCTTTTACACACAACTCTACACATATACACTTATTTCCAACCTCTTGAAAAAATCCACAAGTAAGAGAAATTCAAGGTGGTCAAGAAAGTTTTGGTCCATTTACTACTACACTTCATTTTAATCTTTTAAAAGGTAAGTATATCTTATGTTTTTATGAAAATTAAGTATGTTGTTATGAAATGTAAGTATATCTTATGTTTTTATGAAAATTAAGTATGTTGTTATGAAATGTAAGTATATCTTATGTTTTTATGAAAATTAAGTATGTTGTTATGAAATGTAAGTATATCTTATGTTTTTATGAAAATTAAGTATGTTGTTATGAAATGTAAGTATATCTTATGTTTTTATGAAAAGTAAGTATGTTTTTATGAAAGGTAAATATACCTTATGTTTTTATGAAAAGTAAGTATGTTTTTATGAAAGGTATTACCATATGTTTTTATGAAAAGTAAGTATGTTTTTATGACAAGTAAGTATATCTTATGTTTTTATGAAAAGTAAGTATGTTTTTATGAAAGGTAAATACACCTTATGTTTTTATGAAAAGTAAGTATGTTTTTATGACAAGTAAGTATATCTTATGTTTTTATGAAAAGTAAGTATGTTTTTATGAAAGGTAAATACACCTTATGTTTTTATGAAAAGTAAGTATGTTTTTATGACAAGTAAGTATATCTTATATTTTTATGAAAAGTAAGTATGTTTTTATGAAAGGTAAATACACCTTATGTTTTTATGAAAAGTAAGTATGTTTTTATGACAAGTAAGTATATCTTATGTTTTTATGAAAATGTTTGGATCATTGCTATGAAATCAATCTCACAAGATTGTTATGGGTTCCATATGATATGTTTATGATTATGCTAAGGGGACCGGAGTTTAGTAGCGCTACACATAAGAATTCTTGCCATTTAAGTTCGGTAAAATTCTCGTGTCTCCCTATGTTTATGAGTATTTCGATCCTATCCTATGTTATGATGAAAATGATCCATATGCTTTCAAAAGAAAATTTATGCTTGGTATACTTACTGGGATTTTATAAATCTCACTCCACGATATTTACCATTTTCAGATAATTGAAGGTTCGAGGCGGTCAACATGGAAGTGGCAAAAGTGGTTAAGATTGATGAGATAATTATGTTGAACTTTATGTAAGAAAATTATGTTCTATTTTTATTCACAAATAAAATTATGGGATTCTAATTATTCTTTTGAATAATTTTACATTACTATTTAAGTCTCGATAATATGATATGAGTCACTTTTAGTGGCACTCGAATGGTCGAGAATTCGGGTCGTCACAGTTGGTATCAGAGACAAGAGTTTTAAAAACGATTCTGTAGATTTTTGAAATTTCATTTCTTTAAAAAAAAAAAAATAAATAAAAAAATCACTATTCACGTGAACAGTAAAACGACGTGCTATTCATGATGAACAGTGAACGAAATCACTATTCATTTAAAAAAAAAAAAAAAAATTTGAATTTTCACATGTCAAGTATGGTTATGATTTTGAAAAGCATGATGAAATTTGATGTGCGAATTTCAAGGACAAAATTCATTTTAAGCAAGGGAGTTTGTAATGTCCTGAAAATTTTATGGAATATAATTAGTTAGTGATATGATGTTTATATTGATGTCTTTGATAAATTTCTAGAAGTTCGGGGACTAAAGGAAAAATAAGATTTGACGATAAATTTTATTTGGGTTAAGTTATTAATTATTGATGGGAAGATAATTACTATATCGATATTGGATTTGTTTTGAAGATTGTGATTAATTAGGAATTATGATTCAAGAAAATGTTGATTTGGATACAACCACATTAAATTATTGTTGATTAAAGGAAAATAAGATTATATGAAATATTTTGACTCATCACTCTACTATGTCACTCTCCACGTATTGACTCCTCGAACCAGGTATGTTATATGCTTTGCAAGTCATTTACGATTTTATTAAGACATGTTAAGTATGAAATATTCATATGTTATGAATCTTTAAGTGAAATATACATGTTGAGTATGATATGAATTGATAGAAGCCTAAATTTTAATTTATTCATTTTAATGTAGAATCATGAGACATAGAGGATATTGATATGAATTTTGGTTCATATTAAGCTTAGTAAGATTGACTCAATTAGAAATTAAGTTGGGTTGTAACTTTGGCCCAAAATATATGGAATAATATATTAAACAAACAAAATTGATAATGAATTGTACAATAATTTATCCCTTTATCACTACCTTTGTGTAAAAACAAGGGAAAAACTGTGGATGGTTATTAGTACTTCCTCTTCAAGTTTCAATTTTCGGTTCAATAATTTATCCCTTTATCACTACCTTTGCTTAAAAGCAAGGAAAAACTGTGGATGATTATTGGTACCACTCTTCAAGTTTCAATTTTGAAAAAAAAAAAAAAAATATGATTTACGAATGATTTTCAAAATAATCTTTGTCGTCAAGTTTAGAAATGATGAGCCCTAAATGGACTTTGCATAATTGATTTTAGACATGGCACTAAGTATGAGAAGTCAACAGAAAGGACTAGATAATATTTTCGAATTATTCATCGTTTAGATTAAACGAGAAATAGAAAGTCAGTTTTATGAAGTTATGATGAGATGTTGAGATTATAAGTGATATGATTTTATTGAGATTTTTATGAGAAGAATTATGAAGTTGGAGATTTAAAGTTTAGGCTCTTAATTATTGAGAAATAAGGACTTGATATGGTGATATTAGAAATTATGATTTGAAATTTCTATGTTGAGGAATTATGAATTGATTTTCTGGAATATTTATGATGATATTGAAGTTTGATGAAATTGTGATCAAATGTACAATTAGTTATTATTGTGAGTTATGAAGTATGCTTACGATTTGGATAAGTCCAAATTTCAAAGGAAAACTCTGCCTAGAATTTTATCGTTTGGAGTTAAGAGCATAGTATGGTATGCAATCACTAAGAGAATTGAAGTTAGACATACAAGTTCATTTACATCACAAACGAGATTTAGTAGATGATAACAGAGATATTATTATTTTCTCATAAGGAGAACACACAAGAGTCACCCTAGAAAGGAAATACATGAAAACACGCAAAAGCAAAAGAAAGCAACATGGGAAATTCCTCAAATTGAGAGATGTGTTTCCGGAGTAGCCGTATCCTACCACCTCTGACCTTTTGAGGAAATAAAGAAACCTTCAAAAAGGTGTGTTTCGAGAGTAAGAATACTCCGTAATCTACTACCTGGAACCTTTGAGGTACACACAAGATTTAAACATTAAGGAAAATCCTAGGAAATTAGAGGGGTGTCTCGAGAGTAAGAATACTCCGTACTCTACCCCCACCTATTCTAAGATTCATAAAGTTAAGTTTACATTAACCGGACTCCATTTTCGCTTGATTCCCCTTCCTTGCGACCAATCTATCTTAACCCCTGCTGGATCTTGTATTGAGATATATGACTGCAGCTTATCCAGTAGTTCATCAATAGTAGGAGCAGAAATCAGAAGCCTTCTGGAAAATGGAGAGATGAATCCCTGTTCCACAGCATAATCAAGAAAGGTTAACAAGCCATCAAAGAAATTGTTAACATTCAGAAGTCCAATAGGCTTAGTATGGAGATCTAGTTGAGCCCACGAGGTAATGTTAAAGATTTCTTCTAAGGTACCAAAACCTCCGGGCAGGGCTATAAAGGCATCAGAACCATATAGCATACAAGTTATGCGTTCATGGATGGATAATGTTTGAACTTCATGCCCTCGTGTTTTGCCTGCAACATCTACCAAAGGGACAGGTATGACACCGATTACTTTTGATTTCTCTGCAAGAGCAGATTGGGAAACACAACCCATTAGACCACTGCTACCACCCCCATACACAAGAGTGATACCTTTTTCCCCCAGTTTCTTTCCAAGATCTACGGCCGCTTCTAGATAACTGAAGCCTTTCCCCACTTTTGATCCACAAAATACACAAATAGTTTTGATCTGTCGAAGTTTTGGTGCTTCCATCTTTGATAGTATAGAAGAGAAAACTTACGAAGAAGATGTGATTTTGGGATGCCTGAACTATGAAATATGTTTGGCTATTTAAAGCCGAAAAAATTTACTGTTTTTGATTGATTATGAAAAAGTAAAGATTTACTTTTGTCAAAATCGGCCAACTTTTGACTGTTTTACCAAAGATATCACCTTTCGGTGATTTATTTCCAGCTTTATCAAAACTCGAGAAAGGAAAATATATTTTATTTCCAAAACGCGTGAAAGAAAACAGCAAAATATTTTAAATGTGTATCAAGAGATTTACCTTATATCATTGTTGAACTGCCAGAAGCCTCATTTTGTAAAACAGACTGGCAAACAGGATCTTTTGCTATTATATTTTGGAGACTATAACGATTTTTGTCCTCGTTAAACTGAGCGTATAAGGAGAGAAGTTCACGTTGCACATAACCACTTGGGTGCGTCTCAAGAGTCAGTCGAATATCATCCAAAGACTCCTTACTCAGTCCACCCTTTATGAATTTGATTTTATCATCCCGATTAGTAGAAGAATATCCTACTGTTTTGCAACGAGTATCACAGTTCCAACGAGCACATTTGTAGCAACCATTCAGCCTTTTTGCTCTTCGTTTCTTTGCGAAGGTGCTTTTGCCTAAACCAGGCATGTGCTTTGGAAATGTCATAGGTAATTCACCAGATAGTCGAACCTTTGCTTCGATCAACCAGCGAACATCTTCTGAAACACCATGAGCCATCAGCAACCTCAATCTTTCGAGTCTTATTCGATAAATTTTCCTCAGATCATTCATTGGAAGACTGGAATAATACTTGCGAATGTTTGTAAGAATGATATCCATGTTTTTGATGGATCTAACCTCTTCCCAGCATGAACTATTTAAAAGCATTAAGGATCGGAGGGAATCCGCGTGATATTGATTCCAGCAAGAAAGCGCGGAATAGAATAATGGAAAAGAGGGAACAAGAGTTTATACGCCGTTTACTTTCTTGATAAAAGGAAGATTTGATGATGACGGGATTTGAGATATGGAATATTTTCTTGGATTTTGGGTACTGATATTTTGATATAATAATCAAGGTATAGAAATAATACGGGGATACGTGAAAGTGAAATAAGGACTGTATTGAATCAGGATTAATAAGTTTGTGCAAGTGAAAGGAATACCTTACGGGAAATGTTATGATATTTGAGTTAAGAATTTTAATTATTTGGGAGATATTTGTTTATTGAATTTTGCAGAAATTTTGGGTTACAAATATTGGAAAGATAAACTGATGATTATGTTGATATGTGAATAACATGTTTGGGTATATTACATAGAGAATATTCAGGTAATCGTTTTAATTATTTTGGGATATTTGGTGATAAGAAGAAATGACAAATTATTATGGTATGATATGTTAGTAAAGATTTATTGAAATTTTAGAGATATTAATACGAATATTTGAGGTCACATGATACGATGATAAATGACAAGTTACATGAATACTACAAGATATGATGAAATATCACATACGATTGGGAATTTTCATTTTGATTCAGAAGAATTTATGAGTAGACATATGTCTATTATTGATAGAAAAGTCCATGTCTTAAGAAAACAAATTGATGCATTTAGTCAAAGTCCAGTGGGTTAAATATGGTTGGGTTAAATATGGTAGCGATGATGCTACATAAGAAGAAGAAGAAGAGATTCTGATTAAGTGTTCAGAAATCATAAGATCAAGTAAGATTAATTTCGAGGACGAAATTATTTTAAGGGGGTAAGTTTGTAGCGTCCAAGAATTTTTACGCGATTAATAATTATTTTAATAGAAAATCATGTCGCTACTATTTCACCCATTTTTATTAAGTTAACGCCACGACGTATTCGTATAGCCAAGTCAAGAAATAATCGAGATCGTTCGATTTTAAATAAAATTCCGAATTTCTAAAAATATCTTCATTCTCTTGATTTAAAGTATATTAAGTCTAAGTACTTAATTCAATGTTATCCCAATATTTATTTGTACAAAAATTACTTTTATTATTTAAATTAAGAAAATATATGCAAGCATGAGAGGTTCCATTATATATAATAATTATGAGAATCTTAATTTAATAAATATGGAAAAGTATATAAATGGTTGATAGATTCCATTATATGTAATCATGAAGAGCATAATATTTGTATAAATATGGAAAAGTATATGAATGAATTATATACTCCATTATATATAATCATGAAGAGCATAATATTTGTATAAATATGGAAAAGTATATGAATGATTGATAAGACTCCATTATATGTAATCATGAAGAGCATAATATTTGTATAAATATGGAAAAGTATATGAATGAATTATATACTCCATTATATATAATCATGAAGAGCATAATATTTGTATAAATATGGAAAAGTATATGAATGATTGATAAGACTCCATTATATATAATCATGAAGAGCATAATATTTGTATAAATATGGAAAAATATATGAATGATTGATAGACTCCATTATATATAATCATGAAGAGCATATTATTTGTATAAATATGGAAAAGTATATGAATGGTGCTTTACTTTAAGAAAAGGATGTGTTAAAATTAATAGAATTGAATGATTATGTTTACAATATGCCAACTTTATACATCTATTTAAACCCATCTCTTTTACACACAACTCTACACATATACACTTATTTCCAACCTCTTGACAAAATCCACAAGTAAGAGAAATTCAAGGTGGTCAAGAAAGTTTTGGTCCATTTACTACTACACTTCATTTTAATCTTTTAAAAGGTAAGTATATCTTATGTTTTTATGAAAATTAAGTATGTTGTTATGAAATGTAAGTATATCTTATGTTTTTATGAAAATTAAGTATGTTGTTATGAAATGTAAGTATATCTTATGTTTTTATGAAAATTAAGTATGTTGTTATGAAATGTAAGTATATCTTATGTTTTTATGAAAATTAAGTATGTTATGAAATGTAAGTATATCTTATGTTTTTATGAAAATTAAGTATGTTGTTATGAAATGTAAGTATATCTTATGTTTTTATGAAAAGTAAGTATGTTTTTATGAAAGGTAAATATACCTTATGTTTTTATGAAAAGTAAGTATGTTTTTATGAAAGGTATTACCTTATGTTTTTATGAAAAGTAAGTATGTTTTTATGACAAGTAAGTATATCTTATGTTTTTATGAAAAGTAAGTATGTTTTTATGAAAGGTAAATACACCTTATGTTTTTATGAAAAGTAAGTATGTTTTTATGACAAGTAAGTATATCTTATGTTTTTATGAAAAGTAAGTATGTTTTTATGAAAGGTAAATACACCTTATGTTTTTATGAAAAGTAAGTATGTTTTTATGACAAGTAAGTATATCTTATATTTTTATGAAAAGTAAGTATGTTTTTATGAAAGGTAAATACACCTTATGTTTTTATGAAAAGTAAGTATGTTTTTATGACAAGTAAGTATATCTTATGTTTTTATGAAAATGTTTGGATCATTGCTATGAAATCAATCTCACAAGATTGTTATGGGTTCCATATGATATGTTTATGATTATGCTAATGGGACCGGAGTTTAGTAGCGCTACACATAAGAATTCTTGCCATTTAAGTTCGGTAAAATTCTCGTGTCTCCCTATGTTTATGAGTATTTCGATCCTATCCTATGTTATGATGAAAATGATCCATATGCTTTCAAAAGAAAATTTATGCTTGGTATACTTACTGGGATTTTATAAATCTCACTCCACGATATTTACCATTTTCAGATAATTGAAGGTTCGAGGCGGTCAACATGGAAGTGGCAAAAGTGGTTAAGATTGATGAGATAATTATGTTGAACTTTATGTAAGAAAATTATGTTCTATTTTTATTCACAAATAAAATTATGGGATTCTAATTATTCTTTTGAATAATTTTACATTACTATTTAAGTCTCGATAATATGATATGAGTCACTTTTAGTGGCACTCGAATGGTCGAGAATTCGGGTCGTCACAGTACTACTGCAGTTAGCTGGATTTCGCAGATACAGAAGATTGTTGCTCTATCCACTACAGAAGCAGAGTACGTGGCAGTAACCGAGGCTAGCAAAGAAATGATCTGGTTAAAGGGTTTGTTGGCAGAATTGGGATTCAGTCAGGAGAAGAATGTTTTGCACAGTGATAGTCAGAGTGCGATACATCTGGCAAAGAATTCAGCATTTCATTCTAGAACCAAGCACATTGGACTCCGTTATCACTTCATCAGGTCTCTTCTAGAGGATGAAGTATTAACACTAGAGAAGATCCAGGGTAGCAAGAACCCAGCCGACATGATGACCAAGACAGTAACAAAGGAAAAATTGGAGCTGTGCTCAGCTTCAATTGGTCTTCTGAAGTGAAGACAAAGGAAATGACTCACACCATATTTCACAAGGAGTTGCAAGAAGGAGATATCTCAGGGGAAGCCACATTTGTCCCCAAGTGGGAGATTGTTGAAAAATGGGGCTAAAATGTGGCCTAATTTTGTTGAAAATTTGTCATGCATGCTTGTGAATTTTGCCTATAAATAGAAGGCTAAAATTCACTTGTAATACCAACCACCACAACAAAGAGTGATCTTGTGTAAAGAGCAACACAAGAGAGGCATTTCACAAAATAGGGAGAAAAGTGAGTTGGAGAGAATAGCCTTTGCATAGGCAGATAAAAATACAGTGTAGTATTTTTGTACTCCTCATTTTTCCGAGTTAGTGAAATATATTGGTGTGGGTCCGTGGACGTAGGCAAATTGCTGAACCACGTAAATCTTTGTGTTTCGTATTTGCATTTTATTTTTGCGTATTTATATTTTCTCAGTCCAATTTATTTGTGTCACATCGATCCTGGGCGGGATTAGTTGCGTCCTAATTCCCAACATATAAAATGACAAGAAGATTAACTTGTTCATACAACAATGAATCCTCATTGGGATGTTGCATTTATTACATATCTTATAGTAAGAAGCAAAAATTGTCTGGAGACTTTCTGGATCAAAGCATTGAACAACTGAATGATGTTACTGCTGTAAGCGGAGTGAATATCAGGGTAACTACTCTTCAACTATAAACTTATCTGCTGAGTGATGGAATCATTTTCCTGTCCATCCCCCAAAACAATAACTTCACTTATTTATACTCTTGACACATGATGAGTTTGTTTTCCTTATACATACAATGTATGAAACAGGAGGAGGAAGAACAACTTTTTTCTGGCACCAAGGAAGAGTTTCGGGATTTGGAGGCATCTAGACGGGTTGTTCAAGAAGAAGAAGAAAGGCTGATGTTGCATAAAATTCCTCTTAAGAAGAAACTGACAGAAATCAGTTAAATTTTCTCTAACTTAACAGTATTTGATTGTTTTGGTTTCTTAATTTATCAATGGGTAAGGAAAGGAGCATGAACTTGTAAAGATTGACCTTTTGGGTTTCTTCATCTTCTCTCTGTGGCAGTGGCTAAGTGTGGTTTAAAGAATATAAGCAATGACGTGGAGAGATGCTTGTCCTTGGTGAGACTTTAATTTGCCTTTGCTCTAATTATGATTTCTCGTACTTTTTCTAGGAACCGTATTGGAGTAATTTTTGGACCATATAGGGAGATTTAGAACTTCAAAATCTTTTTGGTTGCATTTGGGAGCCTATAGACCTTTCAAACTGGGAAGCTAATGGCTGCCACGAGATAGCTTAAAAGCTTGCACGCTTTATGAAAGACTTGACAAACTTTTCATTCATTTTTGGATATTGTACTTATAGTGCGTGGAAGAGAGAATGCGTGGACTCGTTACAAATTTAATCAGAATGTCAAATCAGGTTAGGTTCAATATTTTACCTATAATTTTCTTTCACTCTTTTTGGGTGAAAAAGTTAGAAATTGCTGTTTATTTGAATGGGATATCCAACTAATCTTTAGATTAATATTTATGGTTTCTGTGGCGGGTTGATATAGAGAAACCAAGGCACAGGACTGTCATCACTTCTAATGTTCGGCAACAGATTATGATGATGAATAAAAAAGCTCGGGAAGAATGGGAGAAGAAACAAGCTGAAACAGAAAAACTTCAAAAACAGAATGAAGTAAAACTCTTGTGCTTCTGCTCACTGCTTTAATTCAAAATTATTTCTTCCTTCCCTATCTTCAGTATCTTTGATCATTTGAGATGCAGCCTGAGAGTACTACTGGAGTTGATGTTGACAAGGAGGACGAAAATCGTCTAAAATCGGCAAAGGTAGAGAGATGTCTCCAGATTTATGGAAGATGTAATATCATTACTTTCTGAGATTTTGTCATTTCAGGCTAACAAAGAAGAGGATGATAAGATGCGTGCAACAGCAGCAAATGTTGCTGTCCGAGCTGCTACTGGAGTTGGTGACATGCTTTCAAGGTGGCAATTAATGATTGAGGCCAAGCAGAAACAGGGAGGAACTGATGTGGCGCAGAAACCTTTACCATCCTCTGCAAGACGCACAAAGGAAAATCAAGAAACAGAAAAACGTGGCCATTCAGTTGCCAGTAACACCCCTGGTATGTTAGTTTATCATTTCTCAAGTACCAAGTAGGCCGGTTTGGTATATAATTTAACACGCTTCCCTGCACATTAAGTTGTCTACAAGTAGGCATGAATTTATAGGTCTCAAATAGGGTGTTTTTTTTTGAGGGGGGGGGGGGGGGGGGGAAGCAAACCTGTCCAAGCTTTGAATAAGCTCATGACTTTAGTCTGTATATTGGGTTATCAATGTCATGAGTTTGCATTTGTTTGATTTCAGTAGGCCTGTAGTTATAGTTGTTGGAATAATAGTATGAGTAATAGACTTCGATTAGACAAGACCAACCGACCCAGAGAGGAACATGCACCCGAGGGGACAACTAGATGTTCCATAATTTGAAGCCATTCTGATTTTTACATCATCTAAATGCTTAAAATTTAGGTCCTCCTTTTGATAAAATCTCTATGAGGTTTAAACTGTAGTGTTGACAGTTTTTTTGCGGCTAATTTGCTATAGCTGAATGCTTTTACTGTTGGTCATAGAAGTGTGTGTGAACTTAAAAATATGTCATAGAACTCAAACCTTTCTCTTAATAGATTTCTAACTCCAAATCTACGTTGGGAAACCTTTTGTTGATGAATATGCTGCGAGTTTTGTGGGTGGATGGGTTATGCTTCAGCTGTTACTAGTTAATATGGTAGTACCTCATAACTACACCTATATCACTTTAGGGTGTGTTTGATTGCGAAGGTGGAAAATGAGTGAAAAGAAAATATTTTCTAAGGAATTGATTTTGCTTGGAAAATATTTTCGTGGAAAATCAATTGAAAGTGTTTGATTGATTAAATTTTTTAGGCGGAAAAAGTAAAGAATTTTCCAAATTTCTTTGTTTGATTGGCATGATTTTCCATGAAAAATAAAATCAATTTTTGCTATTTTAATCATTTTTTTTAACATATTCGTATTTAATAATGATAATGTTATTTTCTGAAAAAAAATAAGTCAATTAATAACAACAAAACTGATCAAATGTGACCCAAAACAATTTTCCAACCTAAAACCCAAAAAAATCTTTTCTAGTTTTTAGAGGAAAAAAGGCGCGTGTGATGCTTGCTTGGAAAATAATTTCCTTTCCAAATTTTGTTGTCAAACACTACAATTTGTTAAAAGTTAGAAAATGTTTTCCTTTTTCATGGAAAGTTTTGACCTATCAAACATACCCTTAGTGTTGATAGATAAGTTTTTTACTGACTGGGAGACTATGGTATGGCTGGACCAGATCTCAAACCTTTTTTGGCTAATAAGGAAAAATAAATTCCAATTGGAAATGCAGTTGCTTTAATAGTTGCTCAAAAACATTAGAATGTTCATCATATGAAAATAAGCGCCTATGCAATAAAAATGCTGCCGTTTTTCCCCCTGAAATTGTGAATTGTGAGAAAATCATGTTTTGTTGTGTCGATGTCTCAACATAGTGCGGCATATGGATAATTCTTGTTCATAGGTCAAGACAGTCCTGTCAGGATTTGTGTGTTGGTTACATTCTTAATAACTAAGAATGTATTTAGTTTGGTATAGCATTATGCATCACTATTGGAGACTAGTTAGTGCCTTAAAACTAATTACTCGGAGGGTCAGTCCCCTCGTTCCTGACTTTATCTAATGGAATACATTCTGCCTTTTTTGTATACATGACATGAGATGCACCTGTAGACAATATGATTTCCCTATGAGTACTGGGTGTTTCCATCATTATATGTTCATCCACTATTTTATGTTGGCTAATTTCTCCAAAATTGTGAAGCAAACATCGTTTATTGGTCATAGGCATATGGTGTAGATGGTGTTTGGTATTGCTTGTGAGCTCAAAGGGCTTATAACTCTTAAAAGGATCTATATAAGCATCTATTTTATGCAGTAGCAAGCGGATTCTTATTAAGTTGCTGTTTTCTTGATCCATCACTCACTCAGCACGATTTGACCTTCCTGTTAATTTTGTTGAATAATTATGCATTATGACTTGATTGTTCATCTTTTACTATTTAAAGTGTGTTGATATATTAAGCGCCAATACGAAAGCAATAACAAGCAAAACGAAAACAGAAATACACACAAATACACAGATTTATGGTGATTCCCCTCTCAAATGCCATGGCATGCATTCCATCCGGTCTACATGAACAGCTTCTTCTAAAATACTTCATATAATAGGAATATTAGGATGTCCCTAAAAAAGCATACACTACAATTAAGCTCCATGCAGTCCTCGGCGATAATAGTAAGCATTGATCGATTTTCTTTCTTGTATAACATGAATATAAGTAGCTTTGGCTGATTTGTTGCTTGAATAGATGACCCAGTGGCTTCATTGTAGCAATTGGCCTAAATGATTGCATTATTTATCTATAATAATATTTTCATCTACTATTGGTATGCAGCAGAGATAAGGAGAGTTGGGAGAAATCAAGTTTTGCCTCGGGTGGCTCGAAGCATATCAGTTAAAGATGTTATTGCGGTGCTTGAGAGGGAGCCTCAAATGTTGAAGTCTACGCTGATATATCGCTTGTATGAAAAGCTCAGTGCTGATGCTGCAGGGGAATGATCCGACCAGCTCAAAATATCTCAATAAAAGATACAATTCTCATTGTAGAAATGGAGATGGCGATGCCGTCGGTCAGAACATCCATTGTTGTTGACTTTGGAAAATCGACGAGGGATTGTAGATTTGTTTTGCATGCACAAGTATGATAATGGTTGAAGATTAACTGCGGTTATGGCATGGCACACGCGTACGTGTTGACTCTCGAGTGATTGTGGTGGAGGTTTTCTTGATGATGATGTTCCTTTTTTTATTCATTTTTTTTAAACATTCATAAGAGTATATATTTTGTTGATGGATATGATTATCTACTATGAATAACGTAATATGTTACACGTATTATAAAGGTGTAACGTATTTTACAAACGTACAAGTATTTAATTGACTGTAAACAATTTTGTTTTTAGGATTTTGAATGTCTCACTTATGTTTATAATAAATGGATCAATGCGGTCATGAATTATATCTCGCAAGCAAACCTCGACCTCTTGATTTGGGGTAACGTACTTGGGGGACAATTGTTAAAGAGAGATGACTTCATGAAAAAATGTGCTATATGATTATTGCTTGAGCAAATCATATAGCATTAAAAATAAAGATTGAAAGTTTTCGCATTTCACCACAAATTCTCATTGTTGGTTATCTCTATTCTACCCATAAAATTCGATTTGATGCAATAGGATATGAGAAAAGTGGAAAAAAACTTTCTTCTTTTAATATATATATATATATATATATATATATATATATATATATATATATATATTGCGTTTTAGTGGAATCGATGCTTTCTTGGTAAAACAATGTTCCTCTAGTTACTTCGTCATTGGGTGAAAATTGGCTTGGCATTTTTCTTTGTCAATTTTTATTTGTTATCTGATATTTAAAATTTGTATTTTCCATGCTTCATCCAACGTTTTGTCACACCTAGAAAAGTTTTCTTTAAAATTTAATTAAAAATTGATCAAATATAATTTTTTTTGTCAGCTAATTGAATTTTTTGATTAACTAACAACTAAAAGGTTTAGGATCCTGCTACAATAAATGAATAGAAGATTAGGATAAATGTTGCGACAAGTTGAAATTTCGGGATCCTAACTATAATTATCCCTAATTTTTTTCCCCAACGAGTTCTTACCCCAATAATAAATAAATATGAAAAACCAATTTTAAAAGGACTTACCAGATAAATAATTAACAAAAGCAAGTGGAAATACAACAAACATGCCCTAAGTATCCGCACTCGGCACTTCTCAACTTCTAGACTTCCTTCCGATGGCGGAACTAAAATATACAAAAGTACTAAGTTAGAGAAAATATGGAGGGCTCCCGATTTTTTTTTTTTTCAAGTCAAAAATAAGAATAATTCATACTTCAAATTCGTAAATATAACTAAATAATTTTACTTAAAGTCAATATTTAAGAGCTAAAAAAAGCACCACAAATATGCAATACAAAATATCTTGAGGTGTTAATTGTGACGCATCCTCCTACCTCCCACACGATATAACTTATCAAAGATGACATTCATATAAAATCCAAGAGCAATCTCTCACTCAATATAGATGACCATGGAATTCGATAAAAATTCATTCTCCATTTTATTGCGAAGCGATGTCTTGAAAATTTTTATTGCTGAAAATACTTGTTTTGTTGTTGCTATAAAAACTGAAAGAAGCAACACCAAACGAATCGACCTATCATCAACAAAAAATAATGAGACTTTTTTGTTTCAACCAAAATCTAGCATAACTTAGGAAGAAAATCAATATTCGAAAATGCGGATGAAGAAGTACATCAAAATTATAATGATCTAATTGTCTCCTCAAATCATCCCTCTTCGCTATAGTAAATTCAAAGGGTAAAATCTCTCATCTAAAAAACAAATATCATCTATAGAAAAAGATTTAAACCTATCGACAGTATTCAAATCCTCGCACAACTGAAGAACTTCCATGATTCTATCAGTAAATCTAAAATTCAATTATGTCAACTGAAAATCTATCACAACATTGAATATTTGAAAGTCATAATAGTCTTCAACCGTGATATTATTTTATTGTTGACAAGAACGTCTTGTAACTTCCATATAACGATCATCATACTGAGTCACATCAATTAACTATACACTATCACAATTCACAAAAAAAAAGGATCTTTAATAATAATAAAAAAAATTAAATATTAGTCTACTAATATACCACAAAAAATCTAGATAAACTCTAAATAACTAAAATGAATTAATCAACAAATCAACACTCAAAACAATTAATAATCAATAATTAAATCGCCAGTAAATTAAGAAATAATAAAAAAAAGGAACATTCAAGATTTATATAACCAAACCACTTACCAGTCATGACTCATTAGAATTGAGAGTCAACGACTCAACAGCGCCGAAGAGGGAACCACCGAACCAGCCAACCAGGGAGGCGGCTCAGGCGGGAACCAGGGAATCAGAGGAGGAGCTCGTCAGCGGAGAACTGGGAGATTCAGGCGAAGGCTTCACACGGCGGGCAGAGCTGCTGAGGCTGTTGAGGAGAGCCAGAGGTGCGTTTCTCTCGGTTGTGATATGGATTTGGAATTGTGAATGATTTGTGGTTTGGGCTGGAGTTGAAGGATTCTAGTGGGCTCTGATAGGAGAACAGACCAACAGAATTGGGAGCACAAAACATAAGTTCAAAAATTTCCCCTGAACTTCCTTCACTCCCGCAGAATTGTTCACTCCGCCGCCTCGGCCTCCGCCTCGAACCATAACAATGGCTGCCTCCGCTTCGAACCGTCAAACCATTTTTCTCTCTTCTCTTAAGCCTCTTCCAAACCTGATCGTATCAATATCCCATTTAAATCACAAACTCTCATTCCCATTTTCTGTCAAATCCCTTTCCTTCTTCTCTTCGTTGCCTGGTGATTCGCCAGACAGAAAGTGGAACACGGAAGTCATTTCGGGAAATTCGAACTCCGATTCTTCAGCAACAGGAAATGTCGCAGCAAATCCTTCAACATATGACGCTAAAGGTAAGCGCCAAAAGACCCTGGAAAAAATTGAGGATTTAATTAATAGAATGATGACTAATCGGGCCTGGACGACTCGTTTACAGAATTCGATCAGGAACTTGGTCACAAGTTTTGATCAGGAACTTGTTTACAACGTGTTGCACGGTTCCAAGAACTCGGAGCACGCTCTCCAGTTCTTCCGCTGGGTCGAAAGATCTGGACTTTTTCAACACACCAGAGAAACCCATTTAAAAATCATCGATATTTTGGGGCGGTCTTCGAAGCTCAATCACGCCAGGTGCATTTTATTAGATATGCCAAAAAAGGGTGTGGAATGGGATGAGGATTTGTGGGTTTTGTTAATTGATAGTTATGGAAAAGCTGGCATAGTTCAGGAGAGTGTGAAGCTGTTTCAGAAAATGGAGGAATTAGGGGTTGAAAGGACGATAAAATCATATGATACTTTATTTAAGGTGATTATGCGTAGGGGTCGTTATATGATGGCCAAGAGGTATTTTAATAAGATGTTGGTTGAAGGGATTAAGCCAAGCACTCACACGTTTAATATCATGATTTGGGGGTTCTTTCTCTCGGGGAAGGTTGAGACTGCAAATAGGTTTTTCGAGGATATGAGGAGTAGGGATATTTCACCGGATGTGGTCACATATAATACATTGATTAATGGATACCATCGGGTTAAAAAAATGGAAGAGGTGGAGAAGTACTTTGTGGAGATGAAGGAGAGGAACATTGAGCCTACAGTAATTACTTACACAACATTGATTAAAGGGTCTGTATCAGTTGAGCGGGTCGATGAAGCGTTGAAATTATTGGAGGAAATGAAGAGTTTTGGGATTAAACCCAATGCCATTACATACTCAACTTTATTACTGGGGCTGTGTGATGCAGAGAAGATGATCGAGGCTCGGGGTATTTTGAAGGAGATGGTGGAGAATTACATTGAACCTAAGGATAATGCGATCTTCACTAGGCTGATATCTGGCCAGTGCAAGGCAGGTGATTTGGATGCTGGCATTGATGTTCTCAAGGCTATGATTAGGTTGAGTGTTCCAACCGAAGCAGGGCATTATGGTATCCTGATTGAGAATTTCTGCAAGGCTGGTCAATATGATCATGCTGTTAAGTTGTTGGATAAGCTCATTGAGAAGGAGATCATCTTGAGGCCTCAGAGTACTTTGCATATGGAGCCTAGTGCATATAACCCAATTATAGAGTATCTTTGCAACAATAGCCAGACAGCAAAAGCAGAAACCCTTCTGCGTCAGTTGATGAAAATGGGCGTTCAAGATCCTGTTGCTTTAAATAATCTGATCTGTGGGCATGCAAAGGAAGGAAATCCTGATTCAGCCTTTGAGGTTCTTAGTATCATGACCAGGAGAAATGTTCTTTCAGAAAAAAGTGCTTATGAATCACTCATAGAGAGCTACCTGAAGAAGAATGAGACTTCTGATGCAAAGAAAACTCTGGATAGCATGATAGAGAATGGTCATCTCCCCGATTCATCTCTGTATAGATCAGTGATGGAGAGCTTGTTTGAAGATGGCAAGGTTCAGACAGCAAGCCGAGTCATGAAGACTATGTTGGAGAAGGGGCTGAAAGATCATGAAAACTTGATTGCTAAGATCTTGGAAGCTCTCCTTATGAGAGGTCATGTTGAAGAAGCCATCGGAAGAATTGAGCTGCTGATGGTTAATGGTCTCGCACCCGATTTTGATAGTCTCTTATCTGTTCTCTGTAAGAAAGGGAAGACAATTTCTGCTCTGAAACTATTAGATTTTAGTTTGGAAAGAGATTGCAACATTGACTTTTCAAGCTATGACAAGGTTTTAGATGCTCTTTTAGCTTCCGGTAAGACTCTTAATGCATATTCGATTTTATGTAAGATAATGGAGAAAGGAGGGGTGACTGGTTGGAGTAGCTGCAAAGACTTGATCAAGAGTCTCAATGAGGAGGGGAACACAAAACAAGCAGATATTCTATCTAGGATGATTTTGGGGAAGGGCATGCAGAGTGATGGCAAGAAAGGAAAGAAGAAAGCACCAATCGTTTGTTGATTAAAATAATTCATGCTATGGAGCTACCCTAGGGTGAGAATTCAATGCTTGATTTTATTTTGAGTCTGGCTATAAGGACCTTTTTCTCCCCAGCAGATGGTTGGGATAGAAATGTGTTAGTTAGTGGTAGTAGTTGACTTGCAAGGTTTAGCTCTTATAGGAAAGATCTCTATCTGTTTTCGTTTACCTGTTACTAATAAGAGAGCTCTATACATCTCTTGGACTTGTATTGAGGTATATTATAATTCCATCCAAAAAATTGGGATTTTTTTTTTTTTTAAAAATTTGAATGGATTTTCTTGTGTCTTTGTGGGACTTGTTTGGATATTTCTTCTTGCGGGGAGGTAAAAGGAGGAGTTGATGTCAGGCAAATTATCAATGAAGCCTGAGATGGGCTACTATGTTATCTTAAACTCGTTTCTTACTAGCATAGTTGTCAAATTGGGATTGTGAATCAAAATCTAACAGTGAATCATGAACCGTTGATAAAATTCAAATCTAGCGTAATATATGCAAGTTTCATATAACTTAATATATGAGAATAAAAAGTTGTTTCCAACAAATTAAAGTGTCATTAGGTGATTTGTGGCCTTGTTCTGTGAGATATATAAATTTTCCCCTTTATGTTCTCAGAATTATTGATAATAGAGAATTGGATTGAGAGAGTTTTTCCTCAGCTTTGAATTACTGAAAGAATTGCTAAGAAAAATAAATAAGCTTCTGATTTATTTTTCCTTTATTCAATTGAGGGATTTCCCAAAATTTATCAGTTTTTACAGATCCATACAAATGTTTGAACTTTAAGCTGTGTCTGCTGCACTATGAAATTCCTGGGGGTCATATTTTGATATTTTTAGAAAACTTCCAAATTTCTTGGTTTGCTTTGAATTGTAACAAGATGCATGAAATAATTTTTTGTTTATTGAAAAGATATTGATTATAAAGAAAGAATGATGTCACAGACCTACCAACAATTAAATCCTTGTTTTGTTTTTAGAAATTGAATTAAGCAGGTTTAGTGGCAGTTTAGAAAAAAAATTATGAAAAATGACTGTAGTTATGTACTTGTGTTTGGCATCTTGGACATAAGGCAATGCAACCGGCTTCTGAAAATTTTCATGGTAATTCCAATTTAGAAGAACCATTTTCAGACCCCATTGGTTTACAGTTTTGTGCCTAATATGAATTGACCATGGCCCTTTGTCTAGTTGGTTGTCAATTTAGAATTTACAAATCAGTGAGTTAACCATACTGCATAGAAAATATGATTTTTGGCATAATTCTTTCCAGAGAACTCTTCAAAGCAGACACGTGTGTTTATTTAACTGTCACTGATCGATGGAATGGGACATAAAATTTAAAGATTCCAACATACAGCAATCAATTAATCTAATGAAATTTTTGTATATTGGTTACTTTTGTTGAAGTTTTGATGATTACAGTCATTTCTCAAGTTGGATCTTTGGCGTATGGAGTATGTAAATGGAGACTTCCTCTAGCATGCAGTTTACGTCATTGCATTCAAGCCTGTTATAATTTATCAGCTGAACATTGCATTTCAAGCGTGTTATAATTTATTCACAATAATTTGATTGTTCGCTCTGTATTATAAGTTTGTAGTGTAAGAAATTTGTACTCTATACTTCAATATCATGAACAAATTTTGAAAATCAAACCCATTTGCACTTTTTTTGTTTCACACATTACCTTTCCTTATTAGTATATATCACATGTTATCAAACAGATACCACCTTCAAAAACAATTATAAGCCTAGGTGGCTTGCTGCATTTTATTTTTTGAAATGGAAGGTTCAAGAGTATCTATGGGAGAGAAATAGATAATTCCAATTTGGTTAGCTAGTGCACTTTGCATAGTGGTGTTTTGCACTTAGATGAAAGTGCATCTCCAAATTCAATCACTGCAAGGGCTCTGGTTGTAGGAATATAATTTTACAAGCACGTGACTATTCTTAATCATTGGAAATATTATGTCTAGACTAATAAAGTAATATATTTGCAAGTTTATATATCTTCCATGCATTTGGAAATTGACGATTTCATGATATACTCAACTGTTGGACTAAGGAGGGTTTTCGTGACTTAAAGTTGACTATTTAGTCTACTGGAAGCTTAGATTTATTGTGGATGTTGATTTTAAGGGAGCTAATGAGGCTTCTTTTCTTTGGAAGATGATCCTGTGGGGGCAGTCATTTCATGCTCTAGACTAAAGATAATTTACTTCAACCTATTTGTAGTTTTAGACTTTTAGCATTAAGGCATTATTATTGTTTCTTAAGTTTATTCAGCAACGAGTGCCTAATTTTTGCTTAAGTTTATCCATACTCTTCTGTGATACTTTTCAATAAATTTATTGGCGCAAAATCTGTTTTTAATTATTTTGGAGTCATCCTAGAATAAACAACAAGAATTAATTAAGCCTTTTTGGAGATGCTGCATCTACTGGAATAATCTCTAAAGTAAATAATTATGATAAAACAACTATGATTAGCCATGTTACTTTTGGAGTTAGCTCTAGAGTAAATAAAACAATAATAAAAAACAGATTTTGAGTTCTCTCATTGAAATAGCTCATGTTTAGACAGTGTAGACAGCTACAGTCAGTATTAAATAGCCCATGTTTGGTTTAGATGAAAATCAGATTTTATTTTATTTATTTATTATTTTTTTTTTGTAGATTTTGATAGAATTTCATGAAATATGGAGAGTTCTTGTAAAATATGTGGTTGGACGTGAATTTTAGAAAATGGGGACCAAACAGGGGATTAATAGAATTTGAGAGGTCACGAGCACTGAGAACTCTGTTCAGATTCAAAAGACGTTTAATTTTCTCATACGACTACTATTTATTTTTACCTCAGCCTTTCTCAACATTCTTTATTTATTTGAGACATTAAACAAACTTTGTTTAACGTTTGGTTCACCACCACAGTCATGTAAGGTGCATTTCGAAAGGCTTCCTAACTGTCATGATTACATTAATCCGGAAGAATCCTTGGCTAACATTCACTCTATTTGTAAAGGTTTCCGTATTTTATTTATTTTTATTAATATAGTATTTTTCTAATTACTTCTTATATTCATGCAATCAGGCATCGTGCTTTTTGTGTGGGATTTGATCCTGAACCTGAAGGCACATTAGAGAACTCCTGGCTCTGTCCAAGGATGGAGATTTGCTTTTGCTGAGATGTTCACTGTTGACCAAAGCAATCACATGTTAATACTAATACCATAAATTTTCTTTTGGCTTACCTTGCCTTGACTTGACTTGTAGTATAGAATATGCTTAAGCAAAGCATTTTGAGAACTTGTGGGGACTATTTCTCAAATGTGACTGACCAGTCGTTTCCAAAACTTTAAATGTTATAATATTGTTGATTCATTAAACGAGGAAAGCGTTTTGACATGGAAAAAAAACCATATAATAAGGATGATGCAACTTCATGTTTAATTGATGCTTTTTTTTTTTTGGTTACACGAACACTTGCTTCGTTTTTAATGATAGATTGCTTCTTGTTGGATTCTTGTCATTCTCTGTTTGTGGTTGATGCAGATTTGCAGTTGATATACCACAGGAGTTAGATGGCGTTTCAGTATTGAGGTCAAGCAACAAGCACTTCACAAATTACAAGCCTCACTGGTGATTGTTCAACAGAAGCTTCTTTTACAGGAAGAGTATCGGCATCTGTTGCATCTGTAGTTGTCTCACTAGTTGAGGGAAATCAGAGGAGTCGAGAATTAAGTGTATCATCAGCTTTAAATTACAGCAAGCGGAGAACAGATTTTTATCGAGTTCCATAGTCGATATGCCAAAACCAGATGAACCCTTCAGCAACAGTGCTTGCACATAACCAAAAGCAGAGGGGCTAGAACAAGAACTTCTCCTAAATACAGACGATGAGGTGATAAGAAGACCAAGATGTTTGAATAATAAATTGTCTGAATCTGGTTTAGATTGTAATTTTGGTTTATCAGTAGGATCATCTACTGCTGGTGATTTTGTGTCCATGAAGTTTTACATATTTGATTGTTTCAGTTTTCAGTTTAAAACTTAATAGTTGAAAAAATATCGCGTGGTTATTGATAAATTGTTGATCTATGAAGTTAAGAAGACATTTTATTCTAGTAACTATGTTCTATGCCGCGAGTGTCGGATTTACAATTGAAATTTGAGAGAAAGATTAATTAGGTGATTGGAATTGTCTTGCATAGAAATCTTTTGCGGTCCTCAATCTATGTAATGGTCGAAGAGTAGCAAAGAGAAACTATAGTGGACTTATATAATAGCTGGGGACGTTGATGTGATCTAAGGTAGGAACTCAAAGAAGAGATCGGGTTGTAAGAAACCAAAGTGCAGTGTTTGGTGGCTCAAAAGATCAAGCTTGAAGTGATAAAAGAAGACTGAAAGTGGGTAGAAATCAAAGTTCAAGTCGAGTGACGAAATTGGAAGAAAAACACCCTAGAAATCTTCCAGGCGATAATACTTTGTTTATTTTGTTCGAATTATATTCCTACCGATTGTTTTAACTTTGTTTACTTTGTGTTTTGTAAGGTGAAATAATCACAAATTAATTTATTAACCTTTGACGATAATGCTTTCAAAGTAATCAATGCTTCTCAATTTTTTATTTTTATTACTCTTAACAACTTTTGATCGACTACTGTAACTTGTTTTGCAATTTTGGTAGAAATGTTAAGTTTAAGAGGTCGTTGGTATGGCAGTTTTTGGGAAATTTAGAAAATCTTGAATATGGGAGAGAATGTGTGATTGAAAAATGTGAAAAGTGGTGAATCGGTTGAAATGAATTTGAGGAAAAAATTAAAAAAATTATACAGGAGCAAACAAGCTCTAAACCTTTCACGTTGGCTGTGTAAGATTGCAATTGGCATTTTTGAACTTTGCTTAGATGACTAAAGGCCCAAGTTTTTTGAGATGTCACAAAAAGGAACTTCTAAGATAAAAAAGTAATCTCATTTTTTTTTTTTTTTAATTTATTTGAATAATTTTGAGAAGTGCTTTCTCGAATCAGAGCACTTTTATAGGAAACTGACCCAAAATAATTTTCTCGAAAGTTCTTTTCCAAGAAGTGAAACAGAACTTATTCCAAATAGACAGTTGTAATATATATTTTTTTTCTTCTAGGAAGGTTGGAAGAAAGAGTGCAGTGTAAGCAGGTCAGTTTCGGGAAGGAGTGAAGGAACCAGAGATAGAAATATAGAATGACGGAATTCTATACTATGTTCCTTTCTTGTGGACTCATGTTGAATTGCTTTCCATGCGATCAGCCCTTGTTTGATAAACATATTTTTTCATTAAAAAATATTATTTTTTTCTACAGTAATCAATCTCAACCATCTAAAATAATCAAGTCTACAATTTTTTACTTTTCAAACCATCTTTTAACTACACGATTTTTCAAAACTACTATTTAAAATTCACTTTTTCAAAAACTCTGGGAATCAAACCAGGGCTTAGTAGGCACATAAATTTTCAGTGCCATGGCTGGACTGGATCTCTTTCTTTCTCGAGCTACTGATATTAGTTTTATTCCTATGACATTTTGATTCCTTTTCAAATTTCTCTCAAAGAAATTTATTCATCTCCTTATCATATACGCAAATATCCGTCTTTTACTCGCATGCACAATGACTAATTAGGTTCTGACAGAATTTATTTAATTACCAACAAAAATCTTGAATTGATCAATTGCATGTGAAGGTCTCAGCCAACTGTGGTATTAAATATTAATTAATAAATACATTTTATCTCTATTGCTAAAATTTAATTTAATATTGCTTGAGTTGAAGCAAATAGGTATTAATAAATGAATACATCCTTTTCATTTTTCATATATTTCTCCAAGGTGATTCTTTTTCTATATCTATGTTAGTTATGTAATTTAAACAAATATATTTTATTCACTTTCCATACCAAATAAAATTAACTTTTTAATAAAATTAGGGTGGAAGACATCATGATTAATTCAGACGTTGCATCTATATTATTGCTTGATATTATATTTTTGAGTATACAATATTGAGGAACTTATAAAAACTTGGGGTATTTATGTCAAGTAACTAGTTCCCCAATTTTCATTAATACCTGATTTTTTCATATTTCAAATCTACTTATTTATTTTTCAAAATCACATTTCATTCAAAAAAAAATAAAAAAAACCCTAATTAATATATTTTGAGAGTCCTATTGTTGACAACATGAAGCTCCAGAGAGTCGATGGCAAGTGTAGCTAGAAAAACGTTGACGTGTGGCTGCGATCTGTATTTGCTTCCTCATCTGTTGCTGAATGGGAGAAAGGGATAACGGGAAAGTTATGTGGGACAAATCGTATTCAAAACTAAAGTTTGCTATTTTTAGTAATTATGACTCAAATGAAAACTTTAATAAAACTTATTTATAGGATATCATTTTCTGTTCTAGATAAGAATCCAAAATGAAGCAACTAAAAAATTTTGGTTGTTATAATTAAGACAAACAACATTTTTGGAACAAGTTAATAAATTTATTTGCCTGCTCATATATTCAACACCTATTGAAAGGTTATCTTTTTCCAAAATCTCTACACCCATGCAGTGGCAATCCAGGAAGAAATTTCAGTGGGGGTATAAGTTACATTGTGTTCGATTAAACAATTAATAAAATTTATAATCTAATTTATAAAATACACAATTTTTCAAACCATTTTTTAACTACACACATTTCCTCTCTCTCCACTTTTTTATCACACAATTTACCTAGAAAATACAAATAAACTAAATTTATAATCCACAAAATTGTCGAACAAAGCCTTAACTATAGAAAATTTTTGAAACACAATAAAATACATAATAATATTAAAATCAAATAAAATATGTCCAAATTAAGTTTAATATAATCCACTCAAATTAAGCAAATCCAATTACAAGAAAGAATAAGAAAAAATATTTAAAAAGAATCTGCTAAAACAAATCATAATAAGGTGGAGTTTCAACGTAAGCATTAAATTTATGACCAAATATTGAACAAACAAATAATGTAAACTAAAATTTATGAATTAATATAAAAAAGTTGGAAAGTTATAATATACATTTCTATTAGAATTTATACAACACTTAATATTCAATTTTTCTTTTTTTTTAAATCCCCAAAGTTCAGTGGGGACCTGAGACCCCACTGACCCCCATGTTGTTCCGCCACTGTGCCTATGCTTATTTCCATTTCCTAGCAATTTTATTAATTGTTTTGTCCTCAGGGCACATCTCCAAGTGGCAAAGGGGATGGGTGGTAAGTGCTCAGCGCAGCTGTGTGCTTGGTTCGATTCCCCGCAAGGTGGAATTGACCTTGTGACAAGCGGGAGTTATTGAGCGTTTCTCATGCTTACCATAAGCCCTTCCACCCTGACTCCTTGGAGGTATAACCTGAATTTACCTTCCCGAACCAATGGCCTTGAGCGTGGTCGGTTCGGGCCCTCAGGGTGTGGGCTACATCTTTTTTTATTAATTGTTTTGCCGTACAACTCCACCTCAAATTCAAACTCAAATAATTTTAATATTTATATATTATTTTATTATTTACTTTGTTTCTTAATAAAGTAATCTTTTACCCTTGTCATATTTTTAACACATTTCAAAGTTCATACTCAATTTGCTTTGTTTTGTGAAGATCAGCTAACCGTCCATTTTTGACTGCTTATTACTATTTCTTTAAGTTATTCTTAAAGCAACGTACATGCGCGCGCGCACATATTTTTTAATTTTTTATTCCCTCCCTACTCTAGCAGAATTTAAAATATTCGTCAAGTCCAAGAATTTTTTTTCCTACTCATTCGATTAGGTCAATTTTGTTAAACAAATCTTGTCCTATATACATTGAAGTAGGACAAACAAACGAAATTTAGTAGCACATTTTTTTATTTTTTTTTTTGGTTTTAAATTGTTCAAAGATTGGAAATAAACCCATAATCATTTACGTTATGACCAATCAACGATTTTAAGAAGTTTTATATACCCATAATGATAGATGGGCTCCTTTTAATACTTTATGATAACATTAGAAGACTGCAGCCTTAAAATTTAATATTCCATGGCTTCGTGCATATCTTTTTTTTTGACCAAAATGTGAGATTAATTTAATATTCAAATTCAACTATACGTACAGACATATGTTAAGTTCCTTGAAATTTCTTGTTAAATTTTTTGATCATTTGTGTTAAATAACTTAAATTCTCCAGTAATTATTTTATATATTAATATTAATTCTACTTTTAATAAATCCAATTCTAAATTTGTAGATTTAAGCATAGTGAAGCCGATATTTAGACGTCAAAACACGCCATTAGAGGTGTAACAAAATTTGGCATCGATAAATTGAGGTATATATATACTTAAATAACTAAAATCGGTTGAAAACTCAAAAACTCAATTATGAAGATCTGATCACATAATCATACTACACGAAAGATTGAAAAAAATTTATTTTAAGTATCATCCTATGGGCTATGAAGAACATTGGTACTGTTAAAAGTCTTGAATAAACCTATTAAATATATAATGAACCTGGATAAAGAATGACTCATATGGACCAATAATATCTGGCTAAGGGTAATATATTTTGAATTCAACATAATATTTTGATTGGAAAACTCAGTCTATATATATATATATACACACCCTAAGGAAAACCCTACACAATTTGCATTTGCCAAAAACAAGCCATTACAAGAACTTTTCTGATCCACCCTCAATTCCATTCCCTTCTTACAGAAAATGATTCAGATACAGATAGCGCCTCAATCAGCTGTGTTAACCTATGTAATTCTGGTTGCAGCACAGCTGAAATGGGCGTGGGATTATCTTCTTTATCAATCCTTCTTTGCCCAGTCTCCTGGAATCAGATTAACTGAGTGTGTTGATGATCTTTGTGTTACATACTATGAAAATGATACAAAAGTAGAATGTGCTGTTTGTTTATGCAAGATTGAGGAAGGAGATGAAATCAGAGAACTTAGATGTGATCATTTGTTTCACAAAGTTTGTTTGGATAGATGGCATGGTTATGGGCACATGACGTGCCCTCTTTGCCGGGAAAATTTAAGGTTGCCGCCATCCGTGGAGGAGCTCCACCAGCAGCTGATTGCTATTAACTTCTGCGCTGCCACATCCAGGGATCGCTGTACATGGTGGCTGCGATGATTTCTTTCTAATGCAAGTGGGAAGAAAAATAATTAATGATATGATCATATGAAAATTCACAATAAGAATTGAGTATAGTGGATTTTGCTTTTCCTTTATAAGAATGCTTTGAGCATGTTTGGTCCATATAAAGGTTTTGATTTTTGTGAATTTTTTATTTTTTACTTTTTTTTTATGAATGTGTAATTTAGATTGATTTGAAAAATAAAAAATTGTGGACTTGATTAAGAATAAATGATTGAGATTGTGTTTGAAAAACTTTGGTAAAAATTTTAAAGAGACCAAACCGGCTCTTAATTTCACGATTATCTACAATCTATATTTACATGTATTTATCTACATTTACATATACGATATAATCTACCTGAATTATATGAAAAGTCGAGATGATGGAAAAGCTTTTGATTTCTTATTTTACCTTTAAATTATATATTATGTTTTGGGTCAATATTATTCTTAACTTTTACAGAATTTTGACACAAATTAAATTTGAAATTTAATCAAAGTCAAAGTCAAAGTCAACAATTAGTTTTAACTATACATAATTAATTTTAACTATACATTTGTTGTGATCCACAACTTTTTAATAATAAATTTCATCAAGTTTTATTAAGATCTACTAAAAATTTGATTTTATTAATCCCTCATCATACATTGACTTAATTTATTTTCGTTAAATACAATTATTATTAAATACTAATATTAATCTAAAATATATTTAAATGTTTTTCTCTTTTATCAATAACGCTCTTAACTTGTTATGTTTTCGATTCAGTATTACCCTTATTTTAGTTTTTTCATTTAACACAATTATTAGTTATTAATTAATATTAATCTACAACACATTTAAATTTTTTATTTTTTTCAATAAAAAAACTTAAATTCTTAAAACCAATTAATTCATATAAAAGGAAAATTAATTTTTTAAATGATATTATAATTAAAAATATGAAATAAATAATTCAAAACTCTTTTCAAAAAGATAAAAATCAAATTGAAATTCTTGTTTAAACTTATATAATATTGATTTTTATAACAAAAATACTCTATCAAATCAATTTTATTTGCATGTGCACAGCTTTTTCCATATTTGTTTTGCGACTTATCATAATTAATGTTTTATAAATAAATTTTCAATTTTCTAATATTTAATGATGTCATATTATTTTTTGATAGATGAGACGTGATTTTTTTATTAAGCTAACATTTTAAACAATTATCCTAATATATTTCGAGGAATTTGGTCTAAATTTTCAATAAAATATTAATTCATTAAAAACTTATAGTTAATTTACAATTATAATTTTCCTTCAACAATATCAATTACACCGATTACTTTCAAAAACAGTATTAATATTTCAAAAATATTATGTGCGCGTATCATTCATCATATACATAATATCATTCATCATATACATAAGATAGACAAAACATGTGTTTACTGTTAATAGTCATAAAAGTTGCTTGGAAAAGACATTAGGCTGTGTATCTTTGGCAACAATTTTAGCGAGAAATTGGTGTTTTGAGTAATGATCTTATTTGCAAAATGTGTGGTTAAAAAAAAATGGAAAAATCTTGAGTTTATGAGTAGAATATTTTATTGTGTGAATATGTAGCTGAAAATAAATATGAGAATTTTTCTTTGACAAAAATAAATTGCCAAATAGGGGCTAAAAATGGCAAAATTTAAATTGTAATTTAAGACGATGAAATATGCTTTTTATTCGCACACAATTCACATGATATATAAGTATTACTCACTTTTATTCACATATTTTCAACACCTAAAATCAGTATACGGAAGAAACAAAATTTATTTATTTTACTATATTATCACGTCAAGTACAACAGTGTATTGTTCAAATTTTGCTCAAGTTCGTTCTGGGTATAAACTCATATATATATATATATAGCCTCCGCTTGGCAAGATTATTTAATCACTTATAAATGGTAGAATTTATTTTCATTTACACATCTCAATAGATAATATCCATGTATTTGTTATGAAATAGAGAGAAAGAGAGAAGAAAATAAAGAGGCAAATAAACTTGTATTTTATTAAGAATTAGAGCCACATATATATAGGGGAAGAAAGGGATATACAAAGTAATTATCCCTAGAGTTACAGGGACATGAATGTCATTCACTAAATAGTATAATATTTATAACACTCCCCTTGAATGACATATTACAAAATATCTGCCTCATTAAAACTTTGTTTGATAAAAACCCAATGGAAAAAAAAATCAAACGAAGGAAAAAGAGTACAGTTATTTTGGAGTATTACAATAAATGCTGCCTCGTCAAAACCTTGCCAAGAAAACCCAGTGGGACAAAACTTGGGCGAAGGAAAAAGAGTACAACTACTCCCCCTGATACTGATCACTGTAAATCTTTGAGTCGACGCTTTCCAATCTCATGAACCAATTTCTTGAATGTGGATGTTGGCAATGCCTTTGTAAATAAATTAGCTACATTGTCACTCGAGCGAATTTGTTGAACATCAATATCCCCTGTTTTCTGAAGCTCATGCGTGTAGAAGAATTTTGGAGAGATATGCTTTGTTCTGTCTCCTTTGATGAAGTCTCCTTTAAGTTGTGCAATACAAGCTGCATTGTCTTCGTACAAAATTGTTGGGCTGTCTCTAGTTGAAGTTAATACGCATGATGCTTGGATATGATGGGTCATGTTCCTCAACCATACACATTCTCGACTTGCCTCGTGGATTGCAATAATTTCTGAATGATTTGAGGATGTTGTTGTCAAAGTTTGCTTCACGGATCTCCATGATATAGCTGTTCCTCCACGTGTAAACACATATCCTGTTTGCGATTTAGCTTTATGTGGATCAGAGAGATAACCTGCATCTGCATATCCCACTAAAGATCCCAATTTTTGAGAATAAAATAATCCCATATCAATAGTACCCTTTAGGTATCGAAAAATGTGTTTAACACCATTCCAATGTCTTTGAGTTGGTGTAGAGCTATATCTTGCAAGGAGATTTACAGAAAAAGCTATGTCAGGTCGAGTACAATTTGCAAGATATGTTAGTGCTCCAATTGTACTAATATATGGTACTTCAGGACCAAGAATTTTTTCTCCATCTTCAGGTGGACGAAATGGATCTATTTTCATATCAAGTGATCGAACAACCATAGGGGATGCCAATGGATGTGCTTTGTCCATATAAAAACGATTTAAAACATTTTCTGTATAAGAAGATTGATGAACAAATAATCATTTTGGGAAATGTTCAATTTACAACCCAAGACAAAACTTAGTTTTTCCCAAATCTTTCATCTCAAATTCATTCTTTAAATAATCTGTAGTTTTATTGAGCTCTTCAAGAGTTCCAATCAGATTTAAATCATCCACATATACTGCAATAATTGCAAATCCACTATTTGTTTTCTTTATGAAAACGCAGGGGCAAATGTCATCATTTTTATAACTCTCATTCAACAAATATTCGCTAAGGCGATTATACCACATGCGTCCGGATTGTTTCAATCCATATAATGATCTTTGCAATTTAATATAGAATATAGTTCTCGGGCATGTATTATTTGCTTCTGAAATTTTGAGTCCTTCAGGGACTTTCATGTATATGTCACTATCAGGTGAATCATATAGATAGACAGTTACTACATCCATAAGGCGCATATCAAGCCTTTGTGACACAGTCAAACTAATTAAGAATCTAAAAGTGATAGTATCCATTACGGGAGAATACGTTTCCTCATAATCAATTCCTGGTCTTTGAGAGAAACCTTGAGCTACAAGTCGAGCTTTGTATCTTGTAATCTCATTATTTTCATTCATTTTCCTTACAAAAATCCATTTGTATCCTATAGGGATTACATTTTCAGGTGTTCGAACTACAAGTCCGAATACTTTTCGTTTCTCTAAGGAATTTAACTCCACCTGTATGACTTCTTTCCATTTTGGCCAATAATTTCTATGCTGACAGTCTTTCACAGACAGTGGTCCAGGATCCTCATCTTTTATTATTTCAAGAGCCACATTAAAGGCGAAAATGTCATCTATGACAATAATATTTCTTTCCCATAGTTTATGAGATACTAAATAGTTGATTGAAATCTCATTACTTTCGGATACTTGTGGTTCTGCAGGAACCATATTCTCAATATCCAATTGATCCATCTTTTCAAATACTAATTCTTCTAAAGTTTTTGGTCGATTTTTCTCTTGTACTTTTCTTTTTCGAGGTACAGAGTCTTTAGCACCAACTGGTCGACCACGCTTCTGGCGTATTTGAGATTCATTTGCTACAGCAGATTGTCCTTCAAGGACATCAATTTGTGCAGGAATATTTTCTGCTGGTATATATGACTTTGTCACTTTTCTTGTGTCAACAAATACATCCGGTAATTGATTTGCAACTTTTTTCAAATGAATGATTTTTCCAACCTCTTGCTCACATTGATTGTTGCGGGGATCAAAGTGAGACAAAGTTGTTTCATTCCACGAATTTTTATCATGTTTTTTCAGGATGTAGTTTTGTTCCTCCCAAGGTTGGGAAAATCATTTCGTCAAAAATGACAATCTGTAAAATGTGCAGTGAATAGATCACCCGTTAAAGGTTCAAGATACCTTATTATTGATGGTGAATCAAAACCAACATAAATTCCAAGTCTTCGTTGGGGACCCATTTTGGTACGTTGTGGGAGTGAAATTGGGACTTGGATGACACAACCAAAAACTCGTAAGTGAGAAATACTAGGCTCATGACCAATTGCAAGTTGCAAAGGAGAATATTGATAATACGCAGTTGGTCTTAAACGAACCAATGATGCAGCATGTAATATGGCATGACCCCAAACAGAAGTTGGAAGTTTTGTTTTCATGAGTAATGGTCTAGCAATTAATTGTAGACGTTTGATAAACGACTCAGCTAATCCATTTTGTGTATGTACATGAGCAACCGAATGTTCAACCTCAATTCCAATTGACATACAATAATCATTGAATATCTATAATCTAAACTCACCAGCATTATCAAGACGAATTTTCTTGATTGAGTAATCAGGGGATTGAGCTCGTAATTTTATAATTTGAGCAAGTAGTCTAGCAAATGCTACATTCCTAGTGGAAAGTAGGCAAACATGGGACCATCTAGTAGATGAATCAATTAAAACCATAAAATATCGAAATGGTCCACATGGTGGGTGTATTGGCCCACATATATCTCCATGAATTCTTTCCAAGAAAGTTGGAGATTCAATGTTGACTTTTGTAGTTGAAGGTCTAATGACCAACTTGCCTTGCGAACAAGCAGCACATGGATAATCATTAGGTAAAAGAATCTTCTGGTTCTTTAGAGGATGTCCATGTGAGTTGTTAATTATTCGGCGCATCATTATTGTTCCTGGATGTCCAAGTGTATCATGCCAAAGTATAAAAATTTTTGGATCAACGAACTTCGGGTTCGTGATAATATTTGATTCAATCATCTTTATAGATGTATAATACATGCCACAGGGAGTACCGGAATTTTTTCTTTTATCTGCTTCTGGCCAGATATAAAAGAAGTTATGCAAAGATATTCTGCATTATTTTCATACATCGTCTCAATGTGATATCCATACCATTGCAGCGAATATCTTTAAAACTAAGCAAATTTCTTCTGGATTTGCTAGAATAAAGTGCATCGTCAATATATAATTTTGTATTATTTGATAAAATAATACAAGCTCTTCCGGAGCCTTCAACGATTTTTGATGCACCTGATATTGTATTAACATTATTCTCTGATAATGCTAAGTTCAAGAAATACTTTTTGTCTTGAAGAATAGTATGTGTAGTTGCACTATCGACTAAACAGATATCCTGGTCATTCATCCTGAATTTATAAACAAAACAAAATAAATATTCTAAAACTTTGATTTCATAAAAAAAAATTTAGCGACATTTTTAATCAACTAAAAATGCTTAATAATGTAAATGTCTCTAACTTTAAAAAAAACAAGTAAAAACATAATTCATACTAACTGTTGACCACAAAATCCGGCTGGACTTTGGACCAACACGTCTCAGCTCCTCCCTCTTTGACACGTGGATCTCCTGCGCACTAGGACAAACAGTCAGCTTGCAAAGGGGGCCGAGGTGGCTCCCGTTTGCACTCCGATACCTAAGTCAGTACTCATTTTAGGCGAATATATATATATTGGGTGCGGGAAATATAAGTGTGTAAAAGAGAGAAAAGGGAGTGAGAGAAATATAGAGTTAAGAGTGAGAAATTGCTAACCCCCTGCTTGGAGACAATTGTGCTTTATTTATAGTGGAATTTTTTGTCTCGGATTGCGACACGTGGCATACTTTACACTTGTCATCACCCTAGCTCATGGAAGTAACAACCTTGCTTTTCAACCGTAATCATTGCTACATTTCGTAGGGGATGGGCGCCTGTCACGTCTTGGTAAAGGCAGTGTCCCATCACTGACTCCATCTCTCTTCTGTCCAACGCCATAAAGCGCCCCGGCTGAATATAAAGCACATCGGCTGGTGCGTTAACCAGGTCGGCTAAAGAGGTTTGCTTGGCGTACCACCTCGGAAATCATCCCAGGTGATACTTTAGGCCTTTAACGGTGGGTCGGGGTCCGCTGGGCCACTATTGGGCCTTAGCTGGTGGATCACTGTACCTTTCTTTGGGCCCGGAATCAACACTAGTCCCTCAAATCCGAAGGGATCATTCATGGTCGTGTAGGATTTGCTATGATTTTATAGCCGACCTTCCGCCTCGGATT
>OY743188.1:0-2500 GCA_963555705.1 Ligustrum vulgare | reverse complement strand
GGTTTAGGGTTTAGGGTTTAGGGTTTAGGGTTTAGGGTTTAGGGTTTAGGGTTTAGGGTTTAGGGTTTAGGGTTTAGGGTTTAGGGTTTAGGGTTTAGGGTTTAGGGTTTAGGGTTTAGGGTTTAGGGTTTAGGGTTTAGGGTTTAGGGTTTAGGGTTTAGGGTTTAGGGTTTAGGGTTTAGGGTTTAGGGTTTAGGGTTTAGGGTTTAGGGTTTAGGGTTTAGGGTTTAGGGTTTAGGGTTTAGGGTTTAGGGTTTAGGGTTTAGGGTTTAGGGTTTAGGGTTTAGGGTTTAGGGTTTAGGGTTTAGGGTTTAGGGTTTAGGGTTTAGGGTTTAGGGTTTAGGGTTTAGGGTTTAGGGTTTAGGGTTTAGGGTTTAGGGTTTAGGGTTTAGGGTTTAGGGTTTAGGGTTTAGGGTTTAGGGTTTAGGGTTTAGGGTTTAGGGTTTAGGGTTTAGGGTTTAGGGTTTAGGGTTTAGGGTTTAGGGTTTAGGGTTTTTTTTTTTTTTTTTGGTAGAGCCGTTCACAGTTTATCCTCGTGCGGGCCAGGAGCTAACATTAAAATGAAATAGTACATGTATGGAGGGGGGCATAGACCTGACCTCCGAGCGAAAGCAAATGTAGCAACTGAATAAAGCAAAATGTAAGAAATAAAAAGAGGGGAAAACATGCCCCAAACAAGAAATAAAAGATGAAACCAAGACTAGAGTCCTCTGAAGCTGGGGAGCCCGTGTCTGTCAATCTGTAGGAGTGCCCTGATGTTACGTGGTAGATCCTGTGGTCCATACTCTCTGTAAGCTCTGAAATCCCATCCCTCAGAAGCAAGCGAGTCAGCAACCTGATTACCCTCACGATAGATGTGGGAGATAGTGCCCCTGTCCATATGAAGAATATTCCTGATCTGTCGAAGAATCCCCTGAATCTGCCAAGGTCCGCCCGTTCTGGTGATACAATGAATAGCCACTGTAGAGTCAGCCTCAATCCAAATAGATGTGATACCCAGTCTGCGAGCAAGAATAATTCCATCAAGGATAGCACGCAGCTCAGCCTCTAATATAAGACAGTCTCCATAGAAAGCTGAGAATGCCCTAACACACTGTCCATCATGGCCCCTGATAATACCCCCTCCACTAGAAAAGCCATCCTTGACGCAACCATCAGTGTTAAGCTTGTAGGCTCCCACTGATGGAGTGCGCCAAAGGACCAAGATAGGAGGTGAGGGAGTTTGGGGGGCAAAAGAAATACCAAACAGTGGTGCAATAGTCATATCTCCTCGCCAATGCTGCGGTCTGAATAGCCGCCCCGTATGTAAGAATGAGAGCATCCGGTAGATTCTCCAAATAATCCTTCGTGCCTCCATCTGAATGCCCCTATGCTTCGCATCATTCCTCTCAGTCCAAAGAAACCAAAAAATCAATAGAGGAATAATGGTGCGAATGTGACCCAGCCTCACATGACACCCTGAATATCTCCAATGCTGGAATCTCTGCCTGACATCCTCATCCTGAATCATGGTTATCCGAAAAATATTCCCAAAGTGGCTCCAAACCTGATCTGAGATCGAACTGCCAGTAAAGATATGTGTAAGAGTCTCAATCTGTGCGCAGCACTGACACCGAGAAGCCAAGTGACAAGCAATCCGCTTCTGAATAATCGTGTCAACGGGGATGAGCCCCTGCCATAGTCTCCAAATGAAAAAAGAAACGGTGACAGGCAGTACAGAAGTCCACATCAAGCGAAAAGAATCCAGGGTCTGCCTCCCTGTCCGGACCAACTGCCAAGCAGACTTGGTAGCAAATCTACCATCTGATGTATCCCTCCAAACAATCTGATCAGGGGCATCAACACACAATGGAATCGCCCCAATCTGCTCTGCCATAACCGGTGGAAGGATCTGAAGGAGCCTGTCTATATCCCAACCAGCGACATCAAAAAATTCATACACCCTCTCCGATGTATGGAGCCTATCAGGAAAACGTGCAGCTAAAGTAGTGTCCCCCATCCAACAATCATGCCAAAAGAATATCTGTCCAGCTCCAAGGTGCCACGCAATATGTGGCTCAGCCTGCGAACACGCCCTCTTCAACCTCTTCCATGTAGGGGAGGCTGAGTGTGGAATAGCAGCAAAGGAGGGATGCGTCCCCACACAATATTTGCCCAGTAGAAACTGAGCCCAAAGAGATCTCTGAGAGCGAAAGAGCCACCAAAGCTTCAACGAGAAAGCATCAGCATTGTCCTGAAGTCTCCTGAAGCCAAGTCCCCCCTCATCAGTAGGAAGGCATAGATCCTTCCATCTCCGCCAGTGTAATCTATGTGCATGGTCCCTGGAATCCCAAAGGAAACGTGCAAAGATGCTCTCGATTTTCTTCAGAACAGCCTTAGGAGGCTGTAGGATCTGAAGGAGGTATAATGGGAGAGAGCCGAGGACTGATCTAACCAAAGTAATGCGTCCTCCAGGGGAAAGCAATCGTGATGTCCACCCAGAAATCCTGCTCCTGACCTT